>CM053605.1:47698754-47778346 GCA_028646535.1 Procyon lotor
CCTACTTGTGATCTCCCTCTCTCTATCAAATAAATAAAATCTTTTTTTAAAATATATTTTTTTAAGATTTTATTTTTATGTCAGAGACAGCACAAGCAGGCAGAGAGGCAGAGGTAGAGAGAGAAGCAGGCTTCCCTTCGAGCAAGGAGCCCAATGCGGGACTTTCTCAGGACCCTGGGATCATGACCTGAGCCGAAGGCAGTGGCTTAACCAACTGAGCCACCCAGGCATCCCTAAATAAATAAAATATTTTTTTAAAAAATGAATAAAACCCAATTGTGTGAGTAACAATTAAGATAATTAATTTTTAAAAATTCAATACCAGTGAAGCCAAATAATTGATTTGATTGAAGGAATTATTCTTATTTCAGCTTATAATGTTAGTATTAGTATATTCACAATGTTAGTATTATGAGTATACTGCATAAGCATTTCTTTGTGGATACATCTTGATAAGGGCAGTCGAAATGACTGAAAACATTTAAGCTTCTGACAATTTAAAGTAATTGTGATTTTCCTCAAGGGCAAAATGAATTTGTTCTTAATAAATCTCACAAAGTTAATAGAAAGTCACAAATTTACGTTTAATCATCAGTTCATGCCTTTTGGTGGGCCGTATAGAATTCTGGTAAGCCCTGTTCATTCTTTGTGGTAACAGTTCTCAAACTGTGGCCCTGAAACCAGCAGCATTGGCCTCATCTGGCAACATCTTGTTAGAAATGCACATTCTTGGACCCTATTCCAGAAACACTGAATCAAAAACTCTGGAGACAGAGCATATTAGAAGTTTGAGAACCACTGTTTCAGAAAAATTTAGTTCCAAACAAATCAAATTATCTTTAAGAACAAAGCTGTGTGTGTGTGTGTGTGTGTGTGTGTGTGTGTGTGTGTACATGCACATGAGTGTCCCAAGACACAAGAACCAAAATGAGCAAATTTTAGGGCTTCGTGTGTATCTTATGCAGGAACACGAATAAATCTGTGCTGTTGCGCCTATCTTTTTATATGACACTGTATTGATTTTGTCACAGCTATTTCCTGGTTCATTACCTAAGCATGCCTTTCTGTATAACATTAAGGGATTTAAGACTTAAATATCTGAAAACTTCTTTTTAAATTGAATGTCCTCAATTATTGAGGACACTATCCCTGAAACTTTAATTGGCAAGTTTATTGTAACAAAATGTGTCATTTTAAAGTGTCACTGTCAAGATTTAGGTTCTGGGTAAAATGGAGAAAGCACATTCTTTTCTGCTCTCCATCCGAATTCAGGTATAAAACCTGGACAGAATGTGGGGAGCAGTTATTTGAGAATTCTGAAAAGTAAACAGTAAATAGAAAGTTGAGGAAAAGGACCCACATTCAAAGTGTCACTGAACTGGTGTGAGTTTACCATTATTGTTTCCTAGTCACGTGGCCCCAGAAGCAGACACAGCTGTAGAAATGCATGGCGCGATCCCAGCTTTCTGACTGAAAGCTTCAAACGAGGAGTCCCAGGAAACCAGAAAGCACTAGGGAGATTGTGGAAAGGGAAAAGCTCATGAAAGCAACCCCATAAAGTTATTCACTAACTCTGAGATTCCAAGATTTGCACATGAGAATGATTCTCATCTTAATCAGTATATATAAGACTTTGAAAAATGAATAGACTTTCACCCAGGTCTCAGACTTACCACTGGGTGGTACACTCATGGCACAGATCTGAATAGCAATGGCCTTTAAAACCCAAACTTGCATTGGGACCACAGTCCATAGAAATTAAGTTGGAACTTATGGCTTGAATCGGGTCAGTTGCCTACTGAAACAAAAATATCAATATTCTTCATAAATTTTAAATAAGATCCAGAGTCTTATAGAATAATAATCACAATTTCCAGTCTCCAATCAAAAATTACTTGGCATGGGAAGAGCTAGTATAATTCAACTCATACAGGAAAGGGCAATTAATAAACATCAATGCCAAGATGACATGTAAGTTCAAATTATGTGATAAAATTTAAAGCAGCTATTATAAAAATGCTCCACGGTCACCTGGGTGGTTCAGTCGTTAAGCATCTGCCTTTGGCTCAGGTCATGATCCCAGGGTCTTGGAATCGAATCCCATGACAGGCTCTCTGCTCAGTGGGAAGCCTGTTTCTCCCTCTCCTATTCCTTCTGCTTGTGTTTCCTCTCTTGCTGTGTCTCTCTCTCTGTCAAAAAAATAAAATCTTTAAAAAAAAATGCACCAGTAAGCAATAACAAACTCTTTTAAAGCAAAGAGAAAGAAATCTGAACAGAAAAACAAAAAATATAAAGAAGGACCTAATGGAAATTTTAGCACTAAAAATACAGTAACTGAAATAAAAAACTCACTGGATGGACCAGTAACATAATGGAGATGACAAGGTAGAGTCTGATGTAAAGACTGATCAGTAGAAATCATGCAAATTAAATAACGCAGAGAAACTAAGATTGAAAAACTAAGGTTGAAAAATTAACAGATACTCAGGTATCAGTGGGAAAATAATAAAAGGCCTAATATTCATGTCAATTCAGTCCCAGAAGGAGAGAAAGGAAGTGATGTTTCCAAAAAAAAAATTGAAGAGATAATGCCTGAAAATTTCCCAAATTTAGTAAGACATAAACCTAAAGATTCAAGAATCTCAGTGAACCCCGATGGAACAAACTCAAAGAAATCCATGTCTTGATACATCATAATCAAACTGTTGAAAACTAAAGACAAAGAATAAATCTTGAAAGGAGGCAGAGAAAAACAGCATATTATCTATAGGAGAATAAAGATTCTAATGACTGCAGATTTCTCATCAGAAACCATGGACACCAATGGGAGGTGGCACAATAGTTTTCAAGTACTGAGACAATTTTCAGTCCAGAATTCTATATCTAGAGAAAATATCCTTGGAATGAAGGTGATATAAATACTCCTAGATGAAGGAAAATTAAGGAAGAAGTTTTTCAGAAAGAAGGGAAATGATATTAGAAGGAAACTTGGAACATCAAGGAATGAAAGAAATATAATAGAAATGGCAAATATCCGGGTACAAGTAATAAAATATTCTCTCAAGTTCCTAAAAACTGATGGTTGAAAAGGAAAAATTATAGCATTGTCTGATAGGGTTTTCAATGTGTGTAAATATAATACACAACAACTACAACATTGGGGGAGGAGTATAAAAGGACCAACATGGTGCTAAGTTTTCTACATTCTACTTGAAATGGTAAAGTCTTGAGTCCAAGTATATTATGAAAAGCTAGGTGTAGGGGGCGCCTGGGTGGCTCAGTCGTTAAGCGTCTGCCTTCGGCCCAGGTCATGATCCTAGCGTCCTGGGATCGAGCCCCACATCGGGCTCCTTGCTCAGCAGGAAGCCTGCTTCTCCGGCTACCATTCCCTCTGCTTGTGTTCCCTCTCTCGCTGTGTTTCTCTCTGTCAAATAAATAAAATCTTTAAAAAAAAAAAAAAGCTAGGTGTATACTTTCTAATCCTTGGAACATCCACTAGAAACTTACACAAAAAGATATAATAAAAACAATAAATTAAGATGGAATAGTCAAAAATAGTTCAAGTAATCCAAAAGAAAGAAAATAAAAGGATAGACCTAAATCTAAACATACCAATAATTACATTAAGTGTAAATGGTCCACATACATCGATCAAAAAATAGAGATTACCAGAATGGATTAAAGAATAATGCTCCCCGCTAGGTCCTTTCTACAAGAGACACACTTCAACATATAGGGATCTAGGTAGGTTAAAAGTAAAAGGATATGCCATGCATAAATAATAAAAGAGAAAAATAAAATAATAAATGAAAAAAGATATGCCCCAAAAAACCATGAATTAAAATATCTCTTCCATTTGCTCTTCCTGGGAAAATATCTGCCATTCAAGAGCCCTGACACAACAATATGAAGTAAACTCATTCAGTTACTTCAGTGGGACTGTTTTGAGTGATCATCAGCTGTGCTTTAAGCTGCTTTTTTATTTGTAAGTGGGCTAAATACGGGCTTAATTCGGAACCAACTAAGCTTTCTTCTGCCATTTCAAAGGAAGATTCACCCTTTCACAAATGTTTTTGTGTAGTAACTTTAGCACTACGAAGTGCAAAGATTGACTTTAATTCTAAGGTAAAATCGGTCTGAATATTCCCATATAATCTTTTAAATGAGAGAAACACATAGTCCCCAAGCTCACACGAGGCCCTAAGTGTTTATTAAATATCATAAATATATCAGATTTGCACATGTGCTCACAAATAGACATGCACACACAAGCAGGTCACAGCTTCTTGGAAAACCACCCATGTTCTCTTCCTCAGCTGTATTATGTAACACATATGGTTCCTGTCAGTAGCACTCATTCAGAGAGATAAAAATCCTGCAACAGCTAAGTTCAGCCTCTCTCCAGTGGCCCTTTCCTTTGATTTCCAAGATATCAAGTGACTATTCACTAAACCCTGTAATTGCCAACCTTAGCCAGTCCCACCTCTGAAAGAAGAGGAAAGAAATGGTCCACTTAAAAAATATTTTCCCAATACATTGCATAATTAACCTACCTTGCTTCTTCCTGGTAGTAGCTTTCTTTGTTAATTTTTTTAAAGAAAAAAAAAGATATTGAAAGACACATGCGCTGATTAACTGTCCATAAAAATTTGAAAAATAACTTAGGGATGTAATTTTTGTTAGTATACGGTATTAAACATATTTGATAGCATAATAATAAATAGTAGTCACGGACATGGGGAAGTTTCTTTCTTGGAAACTTTTACAGATAGGAAGATAACATTGTTTTCTTCAAACCTGGCTTGAATTCAACTTGACACATTGTTCTTTTTCTTTTTTGTTCTTCCTGTCCTTAACTTTTCTTCTGCAATGTGAAAATACAAGGCAGATGTCTTCATCTCACTGGAATGCTTTTAACCTTAATGAAGGGTTGTAATAAATCAGTACTTTCAACCTGCTTTCTATCATCAACACATACATACTTTTTGAGATATTGGTCTCTACAGAGATTATTAGAAATAATTAGGATAAGTGAGAACTTTCAATTATTAGTTTGTTAATGGTCATATAGTTGCTGTTTGTTTACTGTATTTATTTATTTATTGTTTCAAGTTTTTATTTAAATTCTAGTGTTAACATATAGTCTAATATTGCTTTCAGGAGTAGAATTGAGTAGATTCATCACTTATATACAACACCCAGTGCTCATCACAGCAGGTGCCCTCCTTAATACCCATCACCCATTTACTATATTTAATTTGCAGAAAATTATCTTGCTCATGCATCTAGGCGCTGTGGTCACTGGACAAGATCTTTTTTAAAAAAGCCATCAATGATTCATTTTTATGCTAGAGTAAGTGTGGAATTTGTATGCATATTTACACACACACAGATAGACTCACATAGAAAGGACTATTAGAGTATAATTGGGTGATTTTTAAAACTTACCTGTATAGATCATACCAATTTACAAACAAAATAGGAAATGAAGGACTTTTTTCACTTTAAAATTTTCCTGATTAATATCATAAAATTAGAATTTACCTTTTCTTGACCAGATAAGGCATTCTATTATTTCACATTTTGTATTTATTTACTCTGGATTCAAAGATGCCAATTTCTTCAATAAACAAAATTCTGCACTCTCAACTCCTCTCATTAATACACAGAAGAAAAATAACCTGCAAAACTGCAGCCCCAAAACAGGGAGGTGGTAAAAATAACTTCATAAAAATGTGACGTCTTGTGACCTATTTTAAATGGACGAAATTTGGTGATGGCAAAACAAGTCACTACTTTCCAAGATCACATCAATTAAGATGCACCTGGGATTAATGCTAAAACCCTCAGCTAACAATGGCTGGATCTCAAGATGTGATGGATTTGACTAAGCGTTGCAGTATACTACGCTAAGATAAATTTTTCTGATGGCGACATCCATAAGAAAATTTTATAAGGCAGACTAACTACCTATCTTGATTCTCAAATATTTAAAAAAGCTGTTCTGACTTCCAATGAATCAAACCTACTCATTCACCTTTCAAGAGACCATAAAGTTTCATGAAGGAGACTCTGGATCAGAAACTATGAGATTAGTTTATGGACCTCCTTGCTGGAAGAGGAGAACTGGGCCACCCCAATTTTGTGGCATCCTTTTGCCACATGGGTGACCTCCCACGTGGGTGAAGAGGTTATAAAAGCCTTTTATGTATTTGAGTCCACGGAGCGAGGGAGTCCAAAGACTCAGTTTCCAACTCAGCTCTGCCACTTGGGTGACAAAGAAAATCCCCTGCCTTGCCAAACTTCCATTTTCCCTTTTTTAAAATGGGGCTGAAGGTATTCCTAGGAAGTGTGTGCAATTGCTTATGACCAGCAAAGTGATATTCAGCCTTTTACACGAGCTGTGCTGGATATTGTAGATGCTGTTGGTGGCTTGATCTTTATTGACTTGTCTGACCTTTAGCATCTGAAACTTGCTCTTTCCGTTTACGACTTCCTTTCCAATGGAACACACATTTTTCTGATCATAATTCCAGGCAGAGGGTGGGATCTCAAAACTAGTCTCAAAGCTCATCGGTTTGAGAAACAGAGGCCCAGAGAGGAAGCCAGACTCCCTCAAGGAAGCATGATTTGAATTTAGATCTTCATACCACTGGTGTAATTCTCTTCTCTCTTTTATTCACTGATTCATTCATTCCGTAAACATTTACTGAGTACCTGTTATGCGCCAGGCACAAGCCTACTCTAATCTCTCTTTCCAAATGATAGTCTGTGAAAGTATTCGACCATCTTTCAGTGCTGGCATCTACAGCAGAGTTAAGATTCTGGTCATAATTTAATCATTATTTAAATCACAGTTTTACAGTGATACTGGTACTTTTCTATGACCGTTATTGTTGTCACTGTTATTAATGCTAAGGAAGCCTTCTTTTAAGTGGGCGCCAAGAAAGATGCCCAAGGTAGACCTCAGATAAAAGCAGGCCTGTTGTGGGTGAAGCAGGCATATCCTGCCCCAGAACTTCGGAGGCACCTTGGCCAAACTCCTAGAGTTTCAGTGGTATCAGAGTCTGGCTTTGCATGATTCTCTTTCTTGGGCTTGACCTAGAGGTTTCATCTCTAGATAGAATGGAGAAGTATTTGCTATTATTTCAAGGAATCAGAGAAGCTTACAGCAGCCAAAAAAAAGTTAAAACTGATTTCTTTCCAACCTTGTGTCTATATCCTTGAGATACAAAGGATAAGGAATTTGTATTTCCTTGTTTGGGAAAATGCTTCCTTTAGGTATCGGTTTGTTGATTTGGCTCTGACTGGCTACCATTCTGTGAAATACACAGGCCTGTTAGGACTAGTCTAACTCCAGATGAGTGAGATTGGTCATTGGCTTGGTTATAGTCTGTAACAATGTTCCAGTGATATTAACAAACTCATCATCAGGATGTATTTTTATAGCTCCAAAGCCTTCTTTTCTCCCAGGAGCATGGGTGGGGGGATTGATGTTTTGATAAAGTTCTTCATCACTAAAAATTGTTCAGTGAAGACTACTGAATTAGGGACACACATGGGCTAATTATGGTGAGCAAGTCAAAATACAAAAAAAAAAAAAAAAACCATATTAATAAATCTTGTGGAGTCTGAAACACCTGTATTTGTCTAGATTAAGAAGAGGTATATCACATGCAATAAATTGATTGTTTTGAATGGAGGGGTTTTGGCAAAGGCTTACATTTAGGACACAGTAAAATGCAATGGCGTCAGTTTCTTTTATAAAGAATAGATGTAATAGAAGAAAACCTTCCCTTGATGATGACTGAGTTTGGAATGCCCTTCAAGCCAATCCACTTTTTGCACATTTTCATGCAATCCATAGGCCAAATGGCTTTCAGTTATCTCTAGGATTAATGCATGACAACTCTGGTTTCCACATGCCTTGGTCTAAGCCCATTTCTGTCAACTAGTCTGGAGATATTTGGCCAACATTTATGTTTTTATTTGGGTTATAAAACATAGTTTGGCTATAACTCTACCTATTTGCTGGATTATTATTATTCTTAAAGCTCCAGTTTCTTCTTTGTGGTCAATGAACCACATCAACTGATCTAATCCTCAGGATTTTTCACATTAAATTATTTCTTCTGCCTTTTCACAAGAAGAAAAGAAAGGAAAACAGTGTATCTGCTCTATGTGACCCTACAAGTAAATTATGTAGAATTAAAGCAGTTTGCCCTATAGTTTATTACATAGATGTAACTAGATAATGAAGGACTGGTGCCATAAAATAACACTATTTTCATCCAAAACAGACATCTTATTTGAAGAAGTGATTTTGCTTTGTTTTAGTATAGTTGAGATAGAACCCTACCAGTTTATGCTTCCCTATTTTATTCATACGTGACATATGTGGGAAAGAAAAATGATTGATCATTCCAAGTGCTTTCTAAAAATAAAAAGCTGGGATTTCATTTTTCAAATCTCTGCTTAAAGATGAAGTAGTCCCTTAAGAGTTTAGGGCAGAAACCATTATTCCAGGACTCCAGGCCAATTTAGAAAGATTTTTCTCTGTGGTTTTAGGGACCAGAGCCTTTCTAGCCCACAAGGGTAAGCCATTCTTGACGACAGATGAGGAGCAGGTTCTTGCCAAAGGGGAGCCTCAGGCCACCATGCAAAGGACACCCTGAGTAGGGGCACTTCTTTGAAACACCGCGACAGGATTTTTTTATTTGTTGGATTTCTTTCACATACTATAAGGTAGTATTCCAAATGCCCATTACTATAGAAAATGAGTAAAAATAAAGAGCACACATCCCCACCCCCGCATGATAAGTCCGTTTCCATGAGGAAAGTCTGTTTCCATTTCCATGAGGAAAACACTGTATCTTAAAGAATCAGGTTGAGGAGAGTGTCCCCCTACTCCCCTACCATTTCTCTCTCCTTTACAACAACCTTACCAAAGTACAACAGAGCAAAATATAAAGCCTGAGGTAGAAATGGAAATGGATGGAAAGGTGACTGACCAAGCATCTCAGCTCAGCCACTGTCCACGGGCCACACAGGTAAAGAGAGGCACTGCTTTTCTGGTATAGAAATAAAAGCTCACCAAAAATATTCTGAAAAAAATCAGAAATACCATATGGTGTGGACATAAACTGGTGACTTTCTGGAGGAGTAATTGGATGGTTTATTTTGTAGACACTTGGTGTCAACATGCACAGTTCTAGATATTTCTCCTAAGGACAAGAATCATAAATGCATACCAAGTATTAACTACAAAAGTGTTCCCTGCAGCATTATTTATAATGGTATCAAACTGGAAACAATTTCAATTTCCAGCATCATGGTTTGGTGAAGAAATGATTTAATCATCATTAAATGATGCTATCAACGAATATTTAATAAGATGAAAAGATTTTGTGATATATTGATAAGTGACAAGAACAGATAACATTAAAAATTGTGTGTGTATAATAAATGTTGGAAGGCTCTGTACTAAAATGTTAACAGTCTATATCTCTGTATTGTGATATTTGGGGTTATCCATCTATTTCTAGATGTTCTACAACAAATATGAATTACTTTGATAACAAGAAAATATTTTTTAAAATATTGGAAAAAGAGAAGTGCCCCAAAGAGATGAAATGGCTCTGTAGAAATTGGCCGAATGATGAATTGTGAGAAATCTGCATTGTACCTTCACATTTTAAATGCAATCCAAAATAAAAAATGATTTCTTTTTTTTTTTTATTTTTTAAAGAAAGGCAGACTGCCACGTGCAGTGCCTCATTTGGATGTGTCTGGAGTCTTGGAAGCTTGACTACCCTACGTTCTCCTACAAATGGACCTTGAGAGCTTGTTTGGAGGTTCTAGCAGGGAAGCGCAGCTACTCGTATACCCTTGACCGAAGAACGGTCCTTTCCTCTATCGGGGAAGGTCGTCCTCTTCGACTGAGCGCGCAGCTTCGGGAGGGATGCACATGGAGCGGTGAGGGAGGAAGGGGACACCCGCCTAGCCAGCCAGATCAGCCGAATCAACCCTGGCGATCAATGGGGTGACAGATGTCGCAGCCAGATCGCCCTCACATCCTAAAAAATGATTTCTTTGTAAAAAGGCTTAATTGTTTCTTTAGGAAAACTGTCTTCAACTTGCCAATGTAGCAGCCTATGCATTCCCATGTTTTACTTTTATTCTTTTTTTCCCCAAAGTTCAGATTTATAGTACCTGCTGTTGCTTTTAATGTCATAGCCGCTCCTAATTTCTGCAGCACAGTGAAATTCCACCAGTCTCCATTCCACAATTTGCCCTCAGCAACAAGCAGTCTGGGAGACATAAAACCAAGAGATTTTCTAAGGGCAAGTAGCAGACAGTTTTACTAAACACGAAATACCAAAGCCACCCTAAGCCAGAGGGTATTTACTAAAAGGTTGCAAGTAAGCAGCAGATAATTTTAAGCTACTCAGACTAGGCAACTTTTGAAGTTGGATCTAAGCCCCCTCTGTCAAAGAGGGCTTTGAAAAGAGTCACGAACTATCATCCTCCACATAGAACCACAACCGTCCATCTGGAAGAGATGTGAATTTGACATTTGAATAAACACCATGAGATAAAAAGGAGTAATACGGAATTTTATTTTCTCTTGCCGAAACCTGACAGACATTATAAAAAGATGGCTCGAGGCACAGGCGATGGAGCTTCCATCCAAGTCCTACAGCTGTGTGAGCTGGTGGGAGTTCTAATCCCTCCCTGCCTCGATTTCCTCATGTTAAAATGCACTAATCTCGTAGGGTTAAAATAAAAGCTAAATAGAACAGTTTTGCACTTTGCATATGGGTCACAAATGGAAAATAATCTATAAACATTACTGCTTTTATTTTTGAGTTTTTAAATTATTTTATTTTTTTCAATGGGTTCAGTCCCATAAACAATAAACGGAGCCCTCTTCTTCGGATGTCCAAGAAAGAAAAGAAATTCTTTGGAAATGTTTAGAAAACAGAGGAATGTTCCAAAATCGATTTCAGCTTCGTAAATCTAGACCCAGCTGATTTCTGGCTACAACCCATAGCTTCCACTCGTAAACGTAATTCATAGCTTCCCAGCTGCTCTTTGCTTGAGTTACATTCCTACATAGCTCTCTGTTCTGAGAAGCATTATATGGGATAGAAACAACTGACCCCCTCTCTGGGGTGCGATGATGTGGGGCAGTCGTGAAGAGTGCTGAAAGAAAACGGCCCTTTCAAACAAATAAGGGTTTGTGTGTTCCCCTAGTCCTTGAACCCTGTCAATTAGCAGTGGTTTCCTCACTTCCTGTTAATCTCACTGAGGTCGCAGGGATGAACATACCATAACTATTCTGAAAATAACTTGTATGCTGCAGAGAACTCCTGCTTCATCTAAATCACTATACCCACCTCTACTGTGACTTCGTGACTTCAAATCACCATCACCCAAAGGAACAAGGAACACCTTAGGATGCCCTGAGTTCTGCCCCACTGAGCACAATACAGCTTGCTACCATTTTTGTGTGCCAACTAAACTGCTCACTCTGTTAAGTATCCCTGCTGAGAGTCAAAAATGTAGTGATGTTTACTTAACGCTCATCACTCTAATTGAACATGGACGTCTGTGTCTATGACCATTCGACTCCAAATACTATACATATATGATAATAGCAAAGAAAACATAAGTGGGCCAGATAACACAGTAAATGGATTCTATTTTTGAACACAAAAAAAAGTAAAAGATGGGAGCACTTGGGTGGCTCAGTCGTTTAAGCATCCAACTCTTGATTTTGGCTCAGGTCACCATCTCAGGGTCGTGAGATCAAGCCCCATGTTGGGTTCGTGCTGGGCATGGAACATGCTTAGGATTCTCTCTTTCTATCTCCCTCTGCCCCCCCTTCATGCTCTCTCTCTCTCTCTCTCTAAGAAAATAAAAATAAAAGACAATTTACTGCAAATACTCACCTCTGCAAATTTACCACTAGCTTCTGCAAAACATTAATGGGACCATCAATCCACTTATTCATTGTCCAAGTATTACAGACACTTAGGCACGTAAGGTGCATTGAAATATTTCCAATTTTCTTCATTGAAAAAAATGCTCCCATTACACACTTTTTTTTTTTAAAGATTTTATTTATTTATTTGACAGAGAGATCACAAGTAGGCAGAGAGGCAGGCAGAGAGAGAGGGGGAAGCAGGCTCCCTGCTGAGCAAAGAACCTGATGTGGGGCTTGATCCCAGGACCCCGAGATCATGACCTGAGCTGAAGGCAGAGGCTTTAACCCACTGAGCCACCCAGGCGCCCCTCCCATTACACCCTTTATAAAGAAAACGCTTCCACGGCAATGGCTCTAAAGAAATGATACTAGTTTTTAAAAAGTAATTAATATATGTTTGGACTATAATTTACCTATGAGGCATGTCTAGTCATTATAACATAAAACAAGTAACACTAAAGCAAAAACACTGGCCGCAGGAATGCAGAGAGTTATCTGCTACTGTCGTCAAAACCTAATCATGGACAGAAGCCAAGGATCTCCTTTGCTCCAAGGATCAAGGTCTGAGAGATTAAAGAAAAAGTTCTTAGAATTAGGCTCCACATAAGGAAAAACATGGAGGACATTAGGAGAATGAAAGGAGAAGTGAATTGGGGGAAATCGGAGTGGGAGACAAAGCCTGAGAGACTGTTGACTTTGAGAAACAACTGAGGGTTTTGGAGGGGAAGGAAGTGGGGGGTTGGGTGAGCCTGGTGGTGGGTATTGAGGAGGGCATGTATTGCATGGAGCACTGGGTGTGGTGCATAATCAGTGAATCTTGGAGCACTGAAAAAATTAAATTAAATTTAAAAAAATAAATAGAAGCATACTTCCACCAGGAAAAAAAAAATTAGGCTCCACGAGGGTGAGGAGGGGGCAGTCTGTGTTTTCTTTTGTGCTGTGTCCCATGATGGTACACAGTGGGCATTCAATACTTGTTGAATAGATGGGTGAATGAAGAAAAATTGTAAGATAATATGATAAATGCCCTATATGTTACTAACAGTGTGTACTTGCGTGTGCATTATTCTGACAATTTCAGGTGAACATTGGCACCCCGAGTAAGCAAACTTGGTAAGCAAAGCTCTTTGCATCATGGTATCCCAACAATTCTTTCCTGCCAAGTGGCTTCACCTAGCAACAGAAAGTGGAGGAACCACGTGTTGCCTGGCTTTGTTTCTTCTGGCACTTAGGACATCTTGGCTGCTACCTAGGAATTACACAAAAAGTAAAATCCTGATGCCTAAGTTAGCAGCAAATTCATGTAAACAGGAAAAAATATTTATTGTTTAAATAAATCACAAAAATGGGCCAAGGCCTTGAGAAGGTTAAAGTTTCAGTGTAAATGGCAATTGTCCAAACAATTCTACATTCTTAAGTGTACTTGCCCAAGATCTTTTGTGAAATGGACACTAGGGAATCGTAACATCAAAAAGGGAATGGAAGGATTCAGTACAGTATCACCATAAAGCCCAAGCATTTGAGGTACTTTCTTGAAAAATTTGATAAGACAATCCCTATTTCTCCATTTCTCTCTCTCTCTATATATATATGTATATGTAAAATGTTTACATATATATGTAAAATGTTAGCCATAAACCATAAATACTAAAAATAAATTTATAGTATACTAAGATTTATAGTATATTCTTGCTGGTTCTGTTACTTCCTGGTTTTTAAGAAGAATGTGACTATGAACAAGAGTTGGAGATATGGTTTCATATTTTCTTTTTTGGCCTTGGATCATTATTTAATACAATAATCGATTGTATCAAATCAATACAATCAAATGCAATACAATCAATACAGTAATCAAATGATTGATACAATAATTTGATACAATAATACAAAATCAAAAACAGGATTTTGGTCTTACTACTAGATTGCATGCACTATGTCACAACCAAACGAAAGCACCAGATCTTCAGAATTTGGATTATAACGAAAGTCGTAATTCTGCTCCGGGCAAGTTTGGGTTTTTAGTTTTTGTTTTTTGTTTTGTTTTGTTTTGTTTGTTTGGGGCTACAGTACTTCTGCCATGTAAAATATTTTTTAAAATATGATTTTCTAGAAAGTCTCCATTGCAATAGTTTACCAACCATCGCTGGAATCAATGCTTAATTATTTTGAAGTTTCTCTGTGTCAGTTCTTTGAAACAATGATTTTCACGCCCCTGCTGCCTGCCTCACACTATGCCAGGTCCTGTTAGAGATGCAAAAGAAATGCATTCAATAGCCCTTGGCTTCTGAGAGCTTACATCAGATGAAGTTGTAAAACCAAGAGCCAAGTGCTGAAATGTGTACCGTGAGCTGTGCATGCCACGGAAAATCCAGCAGACGAGGGGTATGTGGAGGACAAAGCATTACTGGTGGGAGGGCGAGCTGAGAAGAGGTTGAGCGAAGAGAGAGGGGGCTATTCTGGACTTTGAGCTGCAGGTGTGAAAATGTGCCAGTAGGAAAATCAGGCAAAATAAAATGGAGTATAATTTTCTTTTCTTTTTTTTTTCAAAGAAATTTTATTTTATTTTTTATTATTTTATCTTAGTCACCATATGGTACTTCATTAGTTTTTGATGCAGTGTTCCATGATTCATTGTTTGCGTATAACACCTAGTGCTCATTGCAATACGTGCCCTCCTTAATACCCATCACCGGGCTAACCCATCCCCCCACACACTCCCCTCTGAAACCCTCAGTTTGTCCCCCAGAGTCCAGAGTCTCTCATGGTTCATCTCCCCCTCTGATTTCCCCCCTTAATTTTTCCCTTCCTTCTCCTAATGTTCTCCATGCTATCCCTTATGTTCCACATATAAGTGAAACCATATGAAAATTGTCTTTCTCTGCTTGACTTATTTCAC
Organism: Procyon lotor; assembly: GCA_028646535.1. Taxonomy (NCBI): domain Eukaryota; kingdom Metazoa; phylum Chordata; class Mammalia; order Carnivora; family Procyonidae; genus Procyon; species Procyon lotor. Next base: position 47,713,640 of record CM053605.1, read on the forward strand.
TTAGCATAATCCCCTCCAGTTCCATCCATGTTGATTCAAATGATGGGTATCCATCCTTTCTGATGGCTGAGTAATATTCCATTGAATATATGAGCCACATCCTCTTTATCCATCGGTCTGTTGAAGGGCATCTTGGCTCCTTCCACAGTTTGGCTATTGTGGACATTGCTGCTATGAACATTGGGGTGCATGTGCCCCTTCTTTTCACTACATTTGTATCTTTGGGGTAAATACCCACTAGTGCAAATGCTGGGTATCCAGTGGAAAAAGGACAGTCTCTTCAATAAATGGTGCTGGGAAAATTGCACAGCTATATACAGAAGAATGAAACTCTACCATACACTCTCTTACACCATACACAAAGATAAACTCTAAATGGATGAAAGACCTCAATGTGAGACAAGAATCCATCAAAATCCTAGCAGAGACCTCAATGTGGGACAGGAATCCATCAAAATCCTAGCAGAGAACATAGGTAGTAACCTCTTTGACTTCGGCCACAGCAACTTCTTTCAAGACATGTCTCCAAACAAAAGCAAAAATGAACTTTTGGGATTTCATCAAGATAAAAATCTTCTGCACAGCAAAGGAAACAGTCAACAAAACAAAGAGGCAACCCACAGAATGGGAGAAAATATTTGCAAATGACACTACAGATAAAAGGCTGTGGTCCAAGATCTCTAAAGAGCTTCTAAAACTCAATACCCAAAAAATAAATAATCAAGTAAAAAAAATGGGCGGGAGACATGAACAGATACTTTTCCAAAAAAGACATACGCATGGCTAACACATGAAAAAATGTTCAACATCATTAGCCATCAGGGAGATTCAAATCAAAACCACACTGAGATATCACCTTACCTCAGTTAGATGGCAAAGATCAACAAGGCAGGAAACAACAAATGTTGGAGAGGGTGTGGAGAAAGGGGAACCCTCTTACACCGTTGGTGGGAATGCAAGTTGGTGCAGCCACTTTGGAAAACAGTATGGAGGTTCCTCAAAGAGTTAAAAATGGGGTATAATTTTCTTTCTGGGAATTTCAAAATGATCTAGTACCTACCCTTTATTGAATATTTATTAAGGACCAGGCTGACTTGACTTATATCATTTAACTTAAAACTAAAAAAAAAAAAAAAAAAAAAAATGAGGTAAGGTGCTATTATTATCCCCATTCTCCAGACAAGGAACCTGAACTTAAGAGTGCAGGTAACTGTGCCACCCAGCTCATAAGCAGCACAAGCAGAAGTGAACCCAGGCAATGCAGCTCCCAAGTCACATTTTATACGTGACATTGATCTGTGGACTTCTCCATGCAGTATTGCTGGGAAGAAAGATAGGCTTAGCCTAAAGGAAACTATCTAGAGCTTGGAAACGTAATTTCCTAGACTCTGTAATACCCTAGGTCTCGAGGACCATCTTTAAATGGATTCCTCATTCTATAAAACGTGCACATGCTCTCATACGACGATGCAGTGGTGATATCTCTTTGATTAGAGAATCTGCTGTTATCATGCAGTTCAAGAATGGCATCCAAATTCCACACAAGAAGTCAGCCAAAGAAGTCGAGCCCTGGGCCAGTCACTTAACCTTTCTTGATCTCAGTTTCCTCACCTTAAATGAGGGGTAAGGACTTGGTGATCTCTAGGGTCTGTTTTGAAATTCTGCAAGTATTTTATAAATGTCACTAACAATTTCAGACAAACATTAGAATTCAAGAAATGGAAATATCAACGGAATAATGAGTAGCAGAGGCCATGTGGAAATTCTGTCATGATCGTTCTTGAAAAATAAGCCTTCTTTGTTTCATTAGTGACACAGGAAGGCAAGTACCCCAAAGACTTCCTTTAACAACTTGAAAGTCTTTCTAAAAAGACAAATGCAAAAGAACTGAGGTGTATTGTATGAAAAATGGGAAATGGGTATTTAATATCAATTTTTTTGGTCGTAAAAACACCATAGCCTCATACCTCAATTAATCTAAATATTCAAGAGAATGAAATATGTTTTACTGAAGTATGCTTGAGGCCAACAGTATCATTAACTAATTGATCTCTTGCTAAGGCAAGTGATGAATCAACCTAAAATATCTATTTCCTGACTGTTTATGTTAAACACCACCATTTCCTAAGGAGAAACTTGCAAATGAAGCACTTCCCCATTTAACAGGAACATTCTGAAAACAAGCCCTTGAAGAGCTCTCGGTGAATTCCCTAGCACATCATATAATGATTTTAGTCTCCTCAGCTGCAGCATTTTCATGTCCTGTGATAAAAGTGAGAAGAGGTGAAAGGTTCATGTGTTTTCATTTATCCTTTTTTCATTTACTCTTTAGAATATCTTCATGATTTTATCTTTGTTCGTGTTTGTTCTTACAAAGTGAGAACATGTCTTTTTGCACTGTGGTTTTTTTTTTTTTTTTTGGATAGCTTTTTAAATTTTTTATGTATTAAGCTATAATTTACAAACAGTAAAATGCACAAATCTTAAGTATACAGCCCAGTGATTTTTTTTTCCCATATTATGTATCAAGTTAACCACTGCCCAGATTAGGATATAAAACATTTTCATAACCCAGAGAGTTCCCTTGTGCACCTTGCTAGTCAATAATCTTCCTCCCGCTGAAGTAGCTGGCATTCTGATTTCCATTTCCATAGACTAGTTTTGCCTGTCCTTGAAATTCATATAAATGGAATCACACGTTATGGGTTCTTTTGTGTCTGACTGCTTTCACTTACTGTAATATTTTTTAGGTTCTTCTGTGTCTGGGTGTTGGTAGTTCATTCCTTTTATTGCTGAATGCCGGGTTATAGGACAGTCTGTTTATCCATTCACCTGTTGATGGGCATTTGGGCTGTCAACCAGGATGGGAGCTATTACGAATAATGCTGTGATGAATATCCTTGTATAAGTCTTCTTGTGGAGATATGCCCTTGCTTCTTTTGCATGTAGGCCCGGAAGTGAAATTGATTTGTCATACGGTAGGTATGTGATTAACTTGCTATGTATAAAATACATAATCACAAATACATTAAAATATATGTATAAAATACATAGCAAGTTTATGTTAAACATCTATTGTGTGGGTATATAGAGCTGAGATCTGCAGGATCTGGGCACAATCACAGTAATCTCCCAGATCTAGCATTTGGACAGTTACTAAATAGACGATCCAGCATTTTCTCTGCAGCTTTCTGTTCACACAGAGAGAGCGAACGCACCTTCTACATCGTTCATGGATGCTGATGAAATCCTGCCCCTCTACCATCAGGGAGATTGTTCTCTGGAGACCAGGCGATGTTTCAAGACTCAGATTCCCTAACAGGAAATGTGTCGCAAAACAAATCCTAGTGTGTGAGAATCCTGGGCAAGGCCAAACTGACATCTCATTTGGCCACTCAGGCTTCCACAGAATTTGATAAACCCTCATGTCCAAGATGTCCCTGTGTCCCCGAACCAAGCAGTAGACTTCAGCTTCAGGAAGTCTCAGTCATTTTAAAACCCATCTCCCTCTGTTCAGATAATCATCTTTCCCCTAATTTATAGTGGCTGGCTTGCAGGTGTTGAAAAGGTGGTCTTCATTGAGCCAGAGAGCAATAATCCCAGAAGGTATATCTCCACAGCTACATGACCCTCCCCCGTCACCCACCATCAAAGCCAGCTCCTCACTCCCTCCAGCTGTGAATCTGTAACGCGCCTCGGGTCATATTTGTGTCATTGGTGGCGAACTCTTATAATTCTGTCATTGGTGGCGAACTCTTATAATTCTGCCCCCAAGTCGAAAGGAGAAAAAATGTCCACAGGGATCAAGGAGAGTGTCTCCTTACACAAATCTTTTTTCTGATAAGAGGTGACCCATAGCCAGAACCAGAGATTTATATATGCATTTTGACATAAATCTGCATCTGTAATTATGAGTCATAACGATCTTTATAGGCTGCACTAAATTGGTGAAGAAGAGTTACTGTTATTGACAAAGCATTGACCTGAACATTAGTGGAGGAAGAGCTAATTATTTTTTTTTCCCGAGGAGTGAGACTTCTTTTCTAGTTGTGAATCACTTTGAACCCAGGCTTTTGTTAAGTATCTTTCCACATCTGAAAATACACGTGACTGAGCCTCCCATACACATCCTATATCTTTACATAATTATATGAACATTTCAGAACACATTCTAGAAGCCTTTTGATCATTTCCAAGACAGCGATCAGGGCCTGGGAGGTGGCTGAAGAGGCCAATCTGTATTTTGTGAAAGCAAGTTATCTGTGAGAGGCGCTCCCATGTCTCAAAGACCAAAGCCTATTTTTAGCTGGACACGCTGGGCTTCAAGTGTGGACCTACCATTAGTGTTAATAGGGCTCTGAGCAGCCGACTGCTGTGTAGTCGGCCCAGAAAATGTACTCTTTGGAGCGGTGGAAGGTTAAAGCGAGCTTTAAATCACAGCCTTATCATACTTGCATGTTATTGGCAAGTCTGCCTAAAAATAGAATCTCATTACTTTAATTCTACAGTATTCTTAGGTGAGCCAACCTTTATTATTAATAACAGCATTTCACATTTATATAGCACTGTCTGCTTAAGAGAACTTCACAAATTATACACATAAAACTTTCCCACCTTAATGTAACAAGCGATGGGTTAAGAGGGCAGGAGCTGGGTGGAAAGTACTGGCTCCCACTCTCTATCCAGACAGGAGGACGAAAGAAATGTCACCAGGTGGCTCTAAACAAAGCCGCTCTTTGAAGTTGAGCCGTTTTCTTTCTTTGAAAGTAGGTTGTGTTTTCCATCGTTGATTTGCAAGGCCCTGGGGACAATCACAGTAAGCTCAGGAATAGGCCGCTTCTGTAATACGTTTTGTGTATACCTATTCAGGTCTTTGTAAATGATAAGGGCAACAAAAATGCACACCCCGCTCCCCCGCCCGCCCCCCACCAACCAGGTGTTTCTGAAGTGCCCTTTCTGTGGGTTCCCATATCCAGCTTGGGAACCCAAGCCCAGCTATTTAGGATGGAAGGAGAATGGAACATTATCATCCACCTTAATAAGCTTGTACCAATTCCTAACTGAATTGCCTAGAACCGTTCGTAGAGTAAGTAGCCATGTTTTCTAGATAAACACTGTATGGATGTGTAAAGAATGCCTTCTGGGCACAGCGTAGTATTGTGAGCAAGATTCTAGTTCAACAGTGCAGCTCAATAATCCTGTGAGAGTGAGTGTGTGTGTGTGTGTGTGTGTAAGAAAGAGAGAGACAGAGCTGTGTGGCGGCGATAGGTATTCAGAAAGCCTATAATTCAGTGGCACAAACAGGAATAATCTCTATATAGGGATAATAATCTCTTTACAGTTAGTGCATTTTACTGAAAGCACATGTCAAGTCAACACTTCCACAATCATGACCAGCAAAGTGCCTTCTCTGAATCAAACACTGAATGGGCATGAAAACACTGAATAAGACGTGGTCTCAACCTTACAGCATCTTGCAGTCCAGTTGGGGAACAATATGCAAAAGGGAATGTCTTTCTTTCTTTTTTTTTCTTAAGATCTATTTATTTACTTGAGAGAAAGAAAGAGAATGAGTAGGGTTGGGGCAGAGGGAGAGAATCTCCAAACAGACTCCCTGCTGAGTGGGGAGCTCCATGTGGGGCTCGATCCCCTGACCCAAGAGATCATGACCTGATCCAATACCAAGAGTCCAGCCCTCAACTGACTAAGCGACCCAGGCGCCCCTAGGGGATTGCAATTGGTGGGAAAAGTACTCGGATAAGACCAGAGTGCACAGGAATTTCTAGGAGCCCATAGGAGAGGAGCATGACCAGATCTTGGGTAGTCTAGGAGTGCTTCCTAGAAGAGATGGCATGTAAGGGAGCCAAGCAAGAAAGGAAAAGAGGAAGAGAAAGTCTACGGGAAGAGGAATCAGCAGGTACAGAGTCCTCAAGGAAGGAGAGCTACACAATCCCAGCACTGAAGACGGGTGAGACCGGGGTGTATATCGTAAGGAGCAGATAGTGGCCACTGAAGGTAAGGGGAGAATACTGATAGGCTGTGTGCGCCCCACTAAGGAGCTGGGGCTTCATCCTGAGAGCAGTGGAGATTCAGAAAGTAGTATTTAAATGGGGTTAGACTGTTTCTATTTTGTAATATAGCAGGTAAGATATTTCAGCTCATTCCACTCCATACTTGTACTTTTGAAGCTAGCCTGCAGTCTCTTTTTCTCCCTTAATTTCCCTTTTCTTATCTCCATACAGACTGTCCCAGGATACCTACATCTCAGCATTGAGTCAAAGTTAGCACACTGGATCTTCCTGTGAACTCAGAAGTAAAATCGATGGAAAGATCCCCAAGACAGTGGTTGATACCTGAATACCTTCAATACTCCCAGCTGCTTTTGTGACACCAGTCTCAGAGGTAAATCCTACAAAATGTCACCGAGTCTTGTGCTTTTTAGATGGACTAGGGCGTGGGGACAGGGACAAAAGAGAATTGCACAGAAAAAGGGCATTTGTCTCACGTTGACCATGATAAATATGCTTGTTCAGGAAAGAAAAGGTGAACTAGAAAGCTCAGGGGTCTGATCTGGACAGGAATGTATATGTGTTTGTGGTTCACGGATAGAGAAATGCTTCATGAAAGCCCAGCGCATTGGCGTTGTTAACTGCTATCATGGTGCCCGACAATGTTTGCGGAGGGCTGGCTATTTCCATTCTGCAAAGCTTCTAGGGGACTTGCTGACCCAAAGGATCAAGATCATGGAGGAATAAACACCTCCGAAGACTTCTGGACAGGGAACAGTTTAATTGCCTTTCTTTTTCCTCCTTTTCTTGGTTTAGCCCCACAGGTGATTTACCCCCTCCCCCTACCACCACCATGACTTTTGGAGAAAATACTGTGGTTATTAGTTATTAGTCTAGATAAAAACAGTTAAGCTGATTATTATGGACTGTCCCTTCCCTTTGGGAATTTTGCTTTTAGATGTTAGTAACATTCTCTCAACTATAAAATGGAGATTTGGGGAGGATGTGATGAGATAATCCATGTAAAGAAACTAAGCATGGACCAGGCTTATAGGAAGACCTTAATCAATGTTAGCTATTCTTATCTTCTTGTGGCTCCTTTGAGTTAGCCTGGTTTTCATATAGTTCTTCACAATAACCTACAGGTTCTATGTCCAACAGGGCAATTCGTCCTTGTCTTCCAACTTCCAAGGATTCTTGGGAGTTTGGGTGACATATTTCATTATCGTATCCTCCAGTAGGCACTTATATCACTCAATGCAGTGCTCTTTTAGGAAATATTTTGGAGTTGTAGATTTTCTGTAAAAGTACTCACACTTATTCTAGAGTTTTGTAAAACTCTATTTGCACGATGCATTATCAGCTAGAAAGAAATTTGGAAATATATATCAAGATCCATAAAAATGCTTAATTTTTCAACCCAGTCATTATCTTTTATTTCTGGGAATCTTTTCCGAGGAAATCATCCAGAATGTAAGAAAAGTATAATTATAAATATATTAACAACAGTATGATTTAAAGTATCGTAAAACTGACAACAACCTAAATATCTACCAACAGGGTTGTGATTTCATTCATATTGGCATATCAAATCAAGGGTGTATTAGCAGCTCAATTCTGAGGGCCCACTGAGAATTTTCAGGAAGATTCTGCAATAGCATTCACTCTGGATGAAGTTGTAAAAGAACAAACTTAACAGACTCTTTCTAATACAGCCCTCTCTTGAGAAGGGGTTATGTTCAGGTGCCCAAGTGGCTCAGTCAGTTAAGCGTTCAACTCTTGGTTTGGGCTCAGGTCATGATCTCTGGATCCTGAGAAAGAGCCCTGCCTCAGGCTCCGTGCTCAGCATGGGGTCTGTTTGTGATTCTCTTCCTCTGCCCCTCCCCCTGCTCTTGAGCATGCTCTCCCTAAAACAAATAAATCCTTAAAAAAAAAAAGTGTTATTTTCAAAATGGCCAGCCAGTTTTGCTCTTCAAACATGAAAATAGGGGCGCCTGGGTGGCTCAGTGAGTTAAAGCCTCTGGCTTCAGCTCAGGTCATGATCTCAGGGTCCTGGATGGAGCCCCACATCGCGGGCTCTCTGCTCAGCGGGAAGTCTGCTTCTTCCTCTCCCTCTGCCTGCTGCTCTGCCTACTTGTGCTCTCTGTCAAATAAATAAATAAAATCTTTAAAAAACAAATGAGAATAATGGGTAGATGGCTATTTGACCATAGCTACCAAATCCCAGTAGCACAAGAACAACAGCCTCACGCTTCCTAATAAATGATTAGAGTAAGCAGGCTTTATTGAGGCTACATATGCTCTTAGTCAATTCATAGGCATGATTTGATTTTAGCCTCACAAAAATCCAATGAGGTATTATTAGCCCATTTTACAGATAAAGGAACTAAGTTTCAAAGCAGTGCAACTCATCTGTTCGATTTGAAAGCCAATCATGAAATTGTCCTGAAAATTAGGTGACATTGTGTGTATGAAGCCACAGGACCCTCTCAGTACGTGGCAGCTGTTAGTTTCACAAATCACTACGCAACATTGCTTCTGGTGGGGTTAAACAATCCAATTTTTTAAAATAAAAAGTAATTTTTGGTCTGAGACAGAAAACATGAATGCCACGTGGACAAGTTCCAGGAGAACAATTTGGCCAGTTACCTTTAGCAAGCAGAGCCTTCTAGTAATTAAAACTCCTATTCCGTCTGTCACTTTAGTAGCCAGTTCCTTGCCAAGCTGGAGATGAAGCTGAACAATGCTTTTGGTCAACAGGGGTCTTCACTCTTGGTCACGGGAGAGCCTTCCTCCATGATGGACAGCCGGAACAACTTCTTCTTGCGGAATCCAGCTAAGACACTTTAGAAAAAGGGAGAAAGGGGGGGAGAAGTTTGAGAATACAGAAGCGCGTGAGTACATTCGCTGCAAGAAAGTATGCTTAGCCAATGAATTCATCAGCACAGATGGACGAGCCGTCATTTGATAAAATGAAATGAGGCAGACATTTAATGAGGTTAGGTTGTAGCAATCCAATTAAACAATTGATTTTCTTACAGTAAGAGTGTTCTTAAGAAGTCTTCACACAGCATGTGAAACTATCCCTCAGTGAACATGTTCATCTTTTATTACATTCAAAACTTAATTTTAAGATTTTTTTTTTTATTATTTGACAGCGAGAAACACAGCGAGAGAGGGAACACAAGCAGAGGGAATGGTAGCGGGAGAAGCAGGCTTCCCGCAGAGCGGGGAGCCCGATGCGGGGCTCGATCCCAGGACCCTGGGATCATGACCTGGGCCGAAGGCAGCCGCTTAACGACTGAGCCACCCAGGCGCCCCTCAAAACTTAATTTTAAAAGGCATGAGGAGCCTAGTCCCCTTATTCTACCTCACACCCAATTACTGCTCCATTGTATCTTCAGGCAGATCAACCCGGCTTCCCTTTTGGTGTGCAAATAGCCCACCAGCTATGGGGGAGCTCCAGATGTTGAGCAGCTGAGAGCAGGGAGAGGCTGGGCTCTCGCAGCATTCTGGAAGCAAGCTCACAGAACCAGTCTGCGGCAGGGAACACGCCCATGCTCCTTTCTAGAGGAAAACCTGGCGCAAGAAAGCCCTTGCTTTGTTTCTGACTATCGTAAAGGCTTTACTCTATTAAATGGAGTCTGGGCGTTCCTTGCTTTTCCAAAAGTTCGCATTATGCCACTTGGCTTTTATGAAACACCTAATTAGTACCCACTTTCGCTAAGGAAAAGAAATCTGAAGAGGATTTGCACTTTTTTGAAAAACAAAACAGAACAAAACCAAAGCAAAAATAGCATTTTGCAACGTTGTAGCGGCAACAACTCTGTGAAGCAGGGAGAGTGGCTCAGCCAAGGTCTTTCCTGGGACCACACTTGGTATCTCAGCGCAAGCGGCTCCAGCTTTGAGCTGTGTCTGAGAGCATCTGTGCTTTATCTCCATTTATTTTGTGCAGCTATTAGCAAGATGCATCCTCGGGTATCAGAAAAGCCTAAAAGAGGTTATGGGGGGGGGCTGGAATCACTCAACACTTTTTCCATACTAATTAATGGTAATTGCTTCTTGCTTTATTTCTATTGCGTTGGCTGATGCAAGATTTCATAGGAACGCTCTCCCTTCAGACAGCAGGGAGACCTATACATACTTATGCCCTTTTGCCCCATTTTTCTACTTCTAAAAGTTCCAGGCCAGACTTCCTTACCCGAACTTGAAATAAGCATGATTCTGTCTCTCCTCTCTACTTCTGCTATTTGTTTTGGGCTGTTTTTCTGAAATGAGAATAATGGCCAAAAAAAAAAAAAAAAAGAGAGAGAGAGAGAGAGAGAGAAATAGCATTCAAACTTTTTTTTTTTTTTTTTTTATGCTAGGGCTTTCTTAAAAGAGGTGTTTACAAAACAGGTAAAGTTAAGCTTGTTGGCCTCTCTGGTGTAGAAGGTGAAAACTATGGAAGAAGGCTAACACTCCAACTGATGCCTGAGAAAAACTGCATCTCCACCAGGAACTTGGAAGAAAAGCTACGGAATGGAAGGAAGGCACAAAATAATCGCATAACATCTCAGAAACCTTGCTCTGAGCGGCTTGAGCTATTTGTGTATCTTCGTTTTTTTTTTCTTTTTTTTTTTAAGAAAAATGAGATGAGACACTTTTAATTTGCCCCTCCTCTGTAGTCTTGGAGGTTGTTTAATCTCAAGTGAACTCAATTCACATTTTCCTGGCAGTGTTAGCTATCAGCTCAAACCATTTTACTCATGGCATCATACTGCCAGTCAGCAAGCAGGGACCTAATTAGCTCTTTGCTTTAATGGCAATAGTTAAATTTACATTATTAATTTAAATATTACAGACTCTGTGGACTTGAGCTCATAGCTGACATAAAGATGTAAAGTGAATAATAAGGTGCTAAAAAACACCAGAGTCATTATTCCCATCATGTTCAAACTTTGAGCTATAATGATATCAATTAAAACTCTAATCCTGGCACCAAGAAAAAAAAAAACAACAACAAAACAAAACGGCTTTGCTGGTTCTCTTTTGTTATAAAAACTGCAGTTACATTTAAATGCTGGGCTGGAGTATTGAAGTTATACTTTGCAAAATACAGGGGTCCCATCTGTCAAGAGGCATAATTACAGTGCTGATTATATTTTTTGCTTTTTAGAAATACCCGAACAGTAAAAAATATTGTGAGTTCGTCAGCAACCTGCTGTGTATCCGTGGCTCTTCCGAGGTCCCAAAGCGTTGCAATCACTCTGCGGTGTCAAAACCTGTTTGGGTTGCAAGACAGATGGGACCTTCAAAATGAAATGTACCTGTGACTGTTTGCTACTATGTATATAAAATGTCTCATTTAGTCTCATCTGTGATTTTCCAAGAGGAAAATGTTTCCAGGAGCCATTTATCTCAGTCCTCCAGGTTTGTATCACTGAATGACCATCTGAAAAGGACTAGAATCTTTTCTTAAAGGGAAACTGCCTGTGTTGGGATGTTTTTCCGTGCGGTGGCCGAACAGTGTTGAGTAGCTTAAAAGGAATGAAAATCTCCTCCTCACTGGAGCAGATAACTGAAAATGACGAACTTCCAGCATTCTCTGTTGGTGTACAAACCCTTCCATTTGAGTTCCTAAAATATTTCATGCTGTATTGGGGGGAACAAAACAACGGGTAGGAAAAATAGACAGGAGACGTTTTTCATTTAAGTGCCGGATTGAGCTTCTTAGCCTCCTTGCTATTGAACCAGCTCTTTGCGGAGTAAAGCAGTTTCATGGTTCTTTGACATGGGCTCCCTCCCCAGCCAAAGCCGCCCTCTCCTTGGACAGGGCTACAAGGCCAGCTGCAAAACCTCAGTCTCCTGACTCCAATCCCTCTTCGATGGCTATTATTATTATTTTACCTCTGGTTGAAGATTCTAATTTCCCCTTTCAAATAGGTTCCTTTTGGTCAGGTTCTGTGTCTGATTATGCCTAGCATTTGGGAGGAGATCCATGATGTTGACTGAACAAGCTAGAAATGAGCTAGTTAGAGAGCGATGGTGTAATGGCTCACCCACCCAGTTTTAAAGTCACTTTTCCTTTGGATTCATAGAATGCACTATTCTAATTTTAAAAGATAACCCTGATTTCATTATTTATTTGGATCCAAAGATCTGTGTTCAAACTCTACTTGCTTTGCTCATCAGTGGAGTGGCCACGGCCTAGTCACAGGCTGTATTCAACACTCAGCTTCTATGGGAACAAAATGAGGGCAATAGCCACCTCCTGGCTACAGTTACATAAGTGAGAAGTCTGCAGTATTTTTGGTAAAACTAAATTACAAAGGGAGTGCTCTAAGCAACGGCATATAACACCCTTTTGTGAACTGAAAATCGCAAATTAAGAGCATAAGGGAATATGACTTCCAGTAAGTGCAACTGAACTCTGTTTCATTCAACACAACATGGTGGCAAGGTGTAAGGACTCGGTCTTCAAGGAGGACAGACTGTATTAGAGGAGCATCTAGTAATTTTAAAAAATGGGTTAGCAATCAGTATTACCTGTGGATGGTAGTTTAGGGTAGTGGTACGGACTCTGGTGTTTGAATTTTTGCGCTCAAAGTTTAGAATGTTAATAGTGTCTGCCTTCTGCATCCTTGTCAGGGTAATTTACATAGAGTCCTCAGCATAGTCTTTGGCTTTTGATGAGCCTTCAGTAAGTGTTAGCTCTTATCAAAGAATCAAACTGTATAGAACTCAAAACTAGCCATCTGTATATAGAGAAAGGCTTCATATTACTTTTTAAGTAATTGTGTGCATTTTCGTCTTTCCAAAAAATAAGAGCTCTCCCTTCTAGTCTTGAAAGGACTGGAACAAGCTGCCCACAGAAGTCCTAACTCCATGTCCTCTGAATGAATGGATGAATGAATCCAGGTCAATATCTAGAATCAGAGCTTCAAAATGAATGGGCAGAAGGTGTAAACAGGAGCCAGAAAAAGTGTCCCTGTTCACTGGTTACATGGTAGATAGGCAAACCAGCGTGTACTGGACCATCCAAACCACGGAGGCTGCCACCTTGAGCCAAGCAGAAGCTTTGGGTAACACATCTGAAGAGTCCCATCCAACAGTAACAGTAAGAGCAAGCATTTAGTGATGGCTTACACTGCTCCAAGTACTATGCTGGGACCTTTACTTGCATTACCATGCTTCATATTATCATGTCCCCCTAGCTTGCTACGATTCTTACCCTCATTTTATAGAGGCTCACTGAGGTGAAATTAATTTGGCCAAAGTCCAACAGCGAACAATGGTGACAGTGGGACTTGAACTCAGATCATCGGGCTGACATTATATAATATTGCCTCCGTGGAAATGCTTAGAGAGACCCTCAAGATTTTGGAACTCCTGAGACCATGCTGTAGTACTAAAATTTTGAGATGCTCAAATTTTGAGACTTCCCTGAAAGTAAGTTTCAACTAAAGTGATTCTCCTGGTTGTTAACTCAAGGGCCCTGTTTTGAGCCAAAGTCAACTCCAAAGCCTGTGAAAAAGCCTCCATGGAATTAAAAAGGTGACACAGCCTAGTGGGGCCAAAGGTCCCCCTCTTCTCTCTTCTCATCATTTGCCGGCTGCTGTACTTCCACTGTGTTAAAACTCATGGGGCAGAGAATGCTTAGCAAATTAATAGAAGAAAAAACCTGACTCTCCTGGCTCATAAAAGGTTGATACCTTACAGCCATGCTACTGAACAGAATGGGATTTATGCTGTGACTTTCTTCCCAGATGGGAAAGTGCTTTACAAATAATGGAACTAATGCAATTTATTCCTAGTGAGTAAATTTGTCACCGTGGATGTTGTATTAACTCTCTAAGGCCAATTCAATTGGGGATTCAATAAATAAGCTCTTTCAGTGTACCACACGATGCCCCACCGGTTAGAAAGAGTCCTAGATAAATAGCAATTTGATCCGTTGCCACCTTGAATTCTCTAATCCTCGAAACACGCTTTTGAGAAATGTGCAAAGGATTAATGTCTCCATTTCCCTGCTGGAGAAGCTGAGGAACGCGGGAGGTAAGGAATGACTCAGATCTCGGATCTCATTCAATGCTATGACCATTTAAAGTCCTCATTTCAGGAATATCTTCTAGGCTTATTCCTGGGGCGTGTTTTTAAAAGTGATCAGGAAAACCATGCTGGAAAAACACTCCTCTGACTCAGACACTGTGGTTGCCGTCCCCTCAGGTGAACTTGAAACTACCTCCTTCGGTATTTGCTGCTCGCACGAGCTTCTGTTTTATTCTCGCCCTCGGCCCTTCTGGAAGGTTTCATTCTTTGAAGGGGCACCGCTCCGTGCATTATGTCCTGGATGCTTCCTTCATACTAAGCTGAAGGTCATTGTTTATTGAGCCAAAGTTGGCACCGAGAATGGAAACAAATGGGAAAAGGAAGTGTACTTGAATTCACGCTGTGTTATTTATGCCCACGGACCATGGCACGGAGCACGTATAAGGAGTTTCTCTTTATTTATTTATTTCCGTGAACTCGGGTCGTCCTTCACGAAACGAATAAGTATAGCACAAAATTGGATTTGGGGAAAGAAAGAAACTTGTATTAAAGAGCAACGCATGTAATCACGCAGCAGTGCAATTCTCCGCACAGAATTCCTTTGGAAAAGTGGAACTTAAGCACCTGGCTTCACTAGACTGTTCAGATGGGTGAGATGTTGACCTGCTGGGAAAGAAAAACAAACCCAAACCAGAGGGGAAGCCGTTCCTTATAACTCAGTGGATAATAACTCCGTAGTCGTGCCATTCAAAAGTCCGAGTAATGCTCCTTAATTCCTGTGTAGCCCACGTAGGATTTAAAATGTCTTGAGGGATTTGCTGGAAGCGGCCATCATTTTATTTGTTTTAGGCAAGTGTTGTTATGTGTTGTTGGAAATAAGGAAGATGGAGCAGAATTGATAGGGTTTTTTTTTCCTACCTAAATAAATGAGGTCCATTTTAACATGAGCCCTCATTTGGCACCATGTTTCCTTGATTAGTAGTTAGTATTGTTACTATTCACCGAGGGCTTTATTCTCATGATGTCAGCGTGGGCAGCTGGGTATTTCTGGGCTTTTCCGGATTCTTTCCTGTGAGTAATTTGCCTTCTTTGGATATTTGATAGATGGCATTGTATGAAAAAAAATACTAAAATACCCCAGCGAACAATGCACATGTCCATTGTGAATTCTACATGAAAGCGGTCTAGGAGCATGTTGGGAATATAGAGGTTTGGGTCATTTGCTTTTTCCAGCTTGCCTTTTTCTATTTTGCAAAACATGCTGAATTGTTGGTCTTGATGCAGACTGTGTTGTTTAGGAAAGGTCTGCATGGAGGAAGAAAACATAGGCGGTATTGTTCAAAGAATCATTAAGGAGATATTATTTGAGATAATAATGTAATTAGACTCCATGAGAGGGAAATATTAGTATTTGTATTTTTAGCTTTTATATAGGAATGTAGCTGTGGCTAATTAAGGGAAAAATCAACCAATTCACAATGTTTAAATTTAGTTTTAAACCTGATAATATATCTGAAATCTTAAAAACCAAAACAACTCCAGGGCTGGCTCAAAAGCAGTTCTTTAATTGTGGTGTCAGATTAACACCATTTGTAGTAACCAAAATTCTAATTTTATGGAGCCATCTCAATCTTAAAAGGAGTCAAAGGCAAAAGAAAATTCCCTACAAATCTGCCATGTTCAAAGTATCCACTTCAAAAGAGAACTTTTTTTTTTTTATCTCCAATTTATCCTGACAAAAATTCTCTTGGGCTTTTATTTGAAAAGATGAAAAATGAGCCGTGGCAGTCCACAGTGGATGGTGACTATTTATCTGTTTACACCTATCCATGTGATTGCTAAGAAAACCAGATTAGACTTTGAATGTGATATAAAGAATGTACGCTATTCACAAGCCCATATTCTTCAAAGGAGAAATAGGTTAAAAACTCAAAATTAAGTTTTAGAAACCATACATTTCATTCTAGGGAACAATAACTCAAAGCCTGAATATTTTTTTTCGGGGAATACATATATGCCCAATTTTTAAGTAAACATATAGCATGTGAATTCACGGTTTGTAATTTATCTTGACAAAAAAAAATCACAACGCGAATTATTTAATGATGTCCACATTTTAATTTCTGTGACAGGTGTCTGAACAATCCCTATACATCTGTTTTTGATTAACTGAAGGATATAAAAAATGCACGAGAGAAGCCTTTTATTATATAGCCTTCTTCGGCAAATACCTTCCCAAAGCAAAGGGTACTTTATCGAATTAATAACAACCCAATTTGAATCAGTCCCATTTTCCGTCCCTGATTTTCATAGGCTGCATTTCTTTAAGAGGGTGTGCACCTGTAGGAAATGTTACACGGCAGGCAGCCACACTGCCATAATCAGAAACCAAGTTCATTTTCAGAGGAAAGTAGGAAACACACAATGGCATACGTGCCTCTTTTATGGCCACATCTGCACAGCTCAGGGAAAAGTTTACAGATATGTCTGCTGATCACATTACAGGGCTGTTACGAGAGAATAAAGCTGCACCTTTGATGGGCCATTGCAGCTGAGTTAGAGGTCCCCAGTTATTATAAGTTTTGCATGTCACAGAGTGGGGCAGATTGGAGACCCAGACACACTTTCTGCAACTCGTTGAATTTTTGGTCATTTCCATCAAATATCAACGGACCTGTTAAATAGAGGGGAATACCACACACACACACACACACACACACACCAGTAATAAAGATGACTCTAGCTTATTTCTGACTGTTACCTCCACACGATAGAAGCCCCCTGTGCTCCCACGGTGCCTTCAGGACACCAGCTGAGAACAAAGCTGCTTTCAGAAGCAGTAAGTGATTTCATTCTATTAATGTCCAGGTGATATGTGAAGCCCATTATCACATCACTAATGTGGCAGCAGACATTTCCTGGCCAACCCAAGGTAGCTCAAATGTTTGTGAAATGTGTAACTGGAAAAGGCAGTCCTAAGAAACTCTTTTAATTTTTTTTACTACTGCCCGTAAATGCGAAACACAACCAAAAAACTCATCTTTTAAATTAAAAAAAAGAAAAAAGATAAAATTGAACTCCCCGTAAAAGATCCCAGGGAGCAATGAAAGAAAATAATTTGTAGGATTTAACTGAAGGGTTTTGGTAAAGCATTTGTGTTCCAGATGTAACGTGTGGCATGTTATCAGAGAAAGCGGGGGTGGGGGGAGCTCTTAATGTAAAAAAATGAGAAATTCCAGTTTGATGTTGGAACACAGAGAGTGGACAAGAATCTTCCCTGTCTGTTGTTCTCCTGAAGACATCTCATAGTCCACCTGGGTGGACCCCGGTCAGGCAATGTGCCCTGTAAAATTCATGTGAGTTGTGAGCAGGAGTAGCAGCTCCCTGATACATAGGGCATACTGAAATACAGAGATAAATAGCAAGGCTAAAAACAGACTCTGCAATACGATTACAAATAACAATTGCTACCTAATTTTGAGGAGACAGTGGAAAATACTACACACGTTCTCGTTTAACATTTTGTGAAAAATGCCAGGTCCCTGTTACCCAGAACTGTCCTTTCTTTTCTGAATAAAGAACTCACCTCGAATACAAGGAAATTGATCATTTTCCAGATGGCAATGCATGTCTATCCTGATTTTTTTAATGAGATATGTTACTTTAAAAACAGTTAAGATTAGAATTCTAGGTAAAAATTTTAAGATCCGAAATGAATACAGTAAAATCAATATTGATTATTAGGAGTAAAAGTGCTAATTGATGCTGTAAATTCTTTTAAGAACTAAGAGGAGAAAATTTCCAGTAAAGCCACAATAAATTACTATTAAATAACCAGAATATTTGTGTGGAATTTAATGTCAGTACATCAGACTCCCTGAATTTTTTTAAGTAGGTATATTACTGATTCAGTCTGGAAGACTATTCCAGTAATATTATAGGAACGGTGTCAGTTTGGCAAGCTACCTTTTCAACTTATATTGCATTATGTTCTAGAGAAACCTACTTTTTAGATTTCTTATGCTTTTAAGAATTCATTTTTAATTATTGCTTTTTTTTTTTTTTTTTTTTTTTGGCCCTAAGGTCTTTCGGTGCTTAGTATCTACTGTTCTCACAGTAAAGTGAAAGCGAAATGAACACAACATTCTGACAGCAGATATTCTCAATGACAATTTTAAAAGAATAAAAATGGCTCTATTCTGTACTGTGTTCTTACAAGATCTGACCCAAATTTTCAGTCAATTGCCTCGAATGGACAAATGTTGGCAAGGCCCAAATCCCCTAGAAAAGTTGCTTTCATCAAGGCAGAAGCTGGTGCTGATTTCAGGTCGAAGAACCCCAACATTAAATCTGTATGTTAGCATTTAAACACTCCATTTAAGAACTTTTCATTCCAGAACACTCTGAGGGCCCCATCGAGGCTGAAATCCAGTCTGGAGCAACATTTAAATGGCCTATAATATATAATTATTCCCTTTGGAGGCGTAAGGAACCTGGTCTTTCTCAACAGCTGCTTCTCCGTCTTTCCCCTTCTCACCTAAGTCTCATCATTTCCATTTGCTCTAGCTTCTTATACTCCTGGAAAAAAAAAATTCACATTTCTGGCTTTCTGGCCACATTTGAAGTTTTATCCATCCACCCGGAGAAAACAAGAGGGAAACGGAGGCATTGTAAACTTGACAACAACCTGTTCCTCATAATCTTTATGGACTTGGTCCCCTCCCAGCATTTTATGGGTGACACGGAGTGACAATGGTGTTCAAGATTCCTGAGGGCCCCCAGAAACACTGTGGGAAGTGGCCCAAGCTGAGGTCAAGCAGGTCTCACCTTCCTGGTTGGTCCCTATTGCTGATCAAAGAGCCCACGGAAACAACAGAGTGAGCACAGATTCATAATAACTGTACCTAGAATCTGCCTCAAAGAACACCTCTTCAAATAGGTCCTTTTGCAGACGAGAACTGAGGCCCATAAAGTAGAGTTAACAGAGAGTTGGGAAGAATCTCCTGCCCCGATCTCCATCCCAGGGGTCTCTTTTCAGGACATAGACCAGCCAATGGTTTCTGTAGGCACCTGCAGTTTGGCCGGTTGCTTGCTTCTGGGGAGACTTTGGTGGAGACTGTTTAAGCGGCCCCAAGCGTGTAGGCATTACGGGCAGTCTGCGGTCATCCAGAACTCCCGAGCAGAGCTTCAACAAGTAGGGAGGCAAACACTAATAATATAAGGCACATGCTTTGGACTTACTAGGATCTGCACGTAACCCCAGAATCCCTCAGGCATGTTGTCAGTATATTACAACCTATATAACAGTCAAGTTTTCTGCCATGAACATGCATTATTTTTTAATAAAAAAATCCTAAGTGTTCTAAAACTATCACCACCGATAATAACACCTGTTTGACATCCCTTTATAGTTTATGAAGACTTTTATGTACTTATTCATCATATCCTCACAAATACTGCAATGTAGTGTTAGTGTCCCTATTTTGCAGATGAGGAAACTGAGGCTCAGAGGGATTAGGAGATGTGCCTAAAGATACTCAGCTACTAGGAGGCAGAACAGGAACATGAAATCCAAGGCTTCCGATCCTAAATCACAATCCCCCTTGACATGAACGTTAAAATGATTTCTTTACAAATTTTCATGAGCAATCTTGATGAACCCAAGTCTCTGAGAAGCCCAGATATGTTTTCCAACTAAGGCCTGGCTTCTAGTGCTTTTTTTTTTTTTTTTAAGATTTTATTTATTTATTTGCCAGAGAGAGAGAGATCACAAGTAGGCAGAGAGGCAGGCAGAGAGAGAGGGGGAAGCAGGCTCCCCACCGAGCAGAGAGGCCAATGCGGGGCTCGATTCCAGGACCCTGAGATCATGACCTGAGCTGAGGGCAGAGGCTTAACCCACTGAGCCACCCAGGTGCCCCTCTAGTGCTCTTTTTAACATCCTCTTTTTACTCTCTTTCAAATTTAATTTTGAGAGAATGAGGCCGAGTAGCCTAACTGTTCGGTGGAGGGAGAGGCTTGAGGACCGGGGAGCCAGAAAGCCCACCCCCGGGAAACCTGAGGCAGGGCTTGAAAGCTACGTGCATTCTCGGAGCACCCCTTTTTAGGGACTTACCCACTTTATCTGCACACTTGTTAAATTTTACCATCCTGTGAGTCATCATAACCCCCGTCTACTGTTAGTATGTTTAACAAATACAATCGTCCAAGGAAACAATTAAGGACAACACCCCCAAGGAATTCAGTAATTTACTTACTACTGACTTCAGGTAACACCTATCAGCTCTACCCCAGGAGATGTCTTAGAACGCGCAGCAATTCACCATGGGGCCTGATGTCATAGCTCTTGGGACAAAATCAATCGGGAACTGAAGTGTCTGAGAACTTGAAGTGAGCTGCTCCGTGTTTTTTGCCTCTCATTCCTCAAGGAAGCCTTTCTCTCACCCACAGCCTTAGCAAGGAAGGAGAATCACATGCAAGGGCCAGTTTGGGATCCTTAGATTATTTGGGAGACTTGCCCACCACGACCTTTACTAACATTCAGCTGGGTCAGGGCCCTAGCACCAATGAGGAAAGAAGTAAATAAGTAAATAAAAGCCTCTACTATCCAGCTGCGTGAATGGCTGACACCTCCGCTCCCTGCGGTGAAGTTCTCTAGTTTTTTTGGTTCTGTCTCTAGGAAAGCGAGAAAACCCACAGGGTGCATGCCTGCGCACGCCCGCACGCGCGGGCTCACACCTATGAAATAAACATTACCTAGAGGTGGAATTCTGGTTCAGGCATCGGCTCTGCCCCAGATTGTGTAAAAGTAATAGTAGCATAATCTTTTAAACTATTATTTTCTTCTAGTTTATTTTTATGTTGTTTATTAAGCTTTTTGTATATGTTTTATCATTTCTTTTGTTTTTCTGATTATTCACACTTCCTAGCATAGTTCTGCTATAGTTTTCACTTTAAGCCAAGGACATATTCGCTGACCTCAAAGCTTTCAAGTAGAACTCAACATGCTGAATTAATTTCTTCTTTATTCAAAGTATTATTATGAGAATAAATGTGAAAGCACTTAAGAAATTGTGAAGCAGGGGCACCTGAGTGGCTTAGTGGGTTAAAGCCTCTGCCTTCAGTTAAGGTCATGATCCCAGGGTCCTGGGATCGAGCCCTGCATCAGGCTCTCTGCTCAGCAGGGAGCCTGCTTCCCCGTCTCTCTCTGCCTGCCTCTCTGCCTACTTGTGATCTCTCTCTCTGCCAAATAAATAAATAAAATCTTTAAAAAAAAAAAAAAGAAATTGTGAAGCAATATATACATGCAAGATGATATAATCGCTAATTTAATTCATTAAATTCAAGTATTCATCTATTAAGCAAATATTTATGTTGTGTCCATCTGTAGCAGTACAATGCCAAGCGTTTGATGAAGTCAAAGGTGCCTGAAGAGCCCCAAATTTTGGTTTGTGGACAGTAACTTACCAGTGAATAATATGCCTTTTTTTTTTTAAGATTTTATTTATTCATTTCACAGAGAGCAATACCGCAAGAGAGGGAACACAAGTAGAGGAGTGGGAGAGGACCCCGGGATCAAGACCTGAGCAGAAGGCAGACACTTAACGACTGAAACACCCAGGCGCCCCAGGTAGTATGCCTTTGAAATTGTTCCTGCATAAAAAGGATACATACACAAAACCTTTCGTTTTAAATTTGCAAACAATTGAATTTGACTAAGACTTTGAAAACACACCATTCCATCCACGGCAAGAATAATTTCTTAGCCTCATCCCTGCAAGAAATTTTACCTAGTACAGAAAGCCTTGTCTCTGTGGTGCAAAATAATACAGCTATCTGGTAAACTGTTTGGTTAATTTTATCATTACAAAAAGCAAATTAAAATAACCTATGGCCTTGAGGGATTTTTCTTCTTTTCTCCTTTTCTTTCTATCTATTGTTGCTGTTAGTGGATGAGGTATTTTAAGAGGAGGGGGTTACTGAATACTTATTTGGGTGAACTGTATTAATCCAGGGGCTGGGCATACTCCAAATTAGTTTTTTGGGTTTTGATGCTCCTAAATCACATTAGATTTTGTTATTCGGATTTTCACTTTTATCAAATTGAATAACTTCAACCTTACTTTATCAAAAACAGGGTTTCTCTGAATAGTAGAGAGGATAAAAGAGAGGCAGAGAGATAGTGAGTGGAGAGAAAGAATCATTCTCCAATAAGCCCATATTTAAGATCTACAGAAAAATATTCATTTTGCAATTTCTGCTTATGTTCTATATAATGTGCCTCGTGGAACAAAAATAGGGGATATACATTTTATTTTTTTAATTTTTATTTATCTTTTTTATACATCTTTTTTAAATAACAAACTCTTTAAAAGGAGTATCAAGCTCTTTGAGGCTAGCAAGTTTATCTTATTTTCTGTCTCTGGCACATAGCCTCGGTCTGTCCATATTTGTTAAGTAAACAAATGAGTGAAGGAATGAATGAACAAACCAACTACAAACAAGGGAAGCATGACCTTTTAAACACAATCTAATGAATAATAATGATGTATTTTCCTTGTGTCTTGAGATACAGCATAGTGCTTGACCCATACTAGACTTCCAGTAAATGTTTGGTGTGCAGTGAATCTCACTGGCAAATTCTAGCAACTAATGTAAGAAAAAAAAAAAGGAAAGGAAAAAGAAAAAAGAAAACAAAACCTTAATCATTTAGTCACATAGGCACTCAGATTAAGAATATTGAGGCTCAGAGAGTATCCAGGAAATTTCCAGAATATGGCTGGTGGCGTTATCTCCATTTTACTAGAAAACTAAGATCCAGACAGTTTAAATGATTTTCTCAGAATCTTCTAGCTAGTGATAGAATGTCAAACGACTGTCAAGGTAAATCCTTGCAAAGACTTTTTTGTGACATCTCGATATGCCAGCCTAATGGTAGGCCTTTAGAAACTCAGGCCTTGTACGCTGGATGGAAGGTGGGAGCTTCTAGAAACAGCAGGGCATTCCAGGACTCTGCTGCTATGGTACAGAATTGGGTGTTGAATCAGAAGCTGGGTATTAACAAGTATTACTCTGCGTGAGAGCAGTTGTATGTATTTGTGAATGAATGAATGATAATAAATACCAGCAGCCTCTAATTAGCAGTCCTCATCAACCTGCCACCAAACGAATTTTAAAGAGCATCAAGCACATATAAAGTTAGTCTGAACTAGGAACAAAGCAGTGAGAATTCTGTGCTGTTGCTCAGGGTACAGCAGTGATTTCTGAAGGCAGGGCAGCACAAATATTTTCTGAGGTCCACAGAAAAATGAGAGAACTTTTTTTTTTAAAGAGAGACAACGTAGGGACTCCTTCCTAAAATTGAATTTATGCAATTTGAATGACTTCATTCTTAGATTATGGTCTTCTACTGTAGTACTAAAATTCCCCTCTTTGTATGAAACGAGGATGTGAGGAGACCGGGTGTATTCAGCATCTCTACTGGTCTAGAGGTGGGAGGGAGTTGGCTATTCAATGCTAATCTTCAGATTATTTCTGCAAACTTGGCGAGTTCATGAAATAGCAAGGTAGGGTAACCAATGGGCCACAGAACTTCACCTGTCTGCCTGCTTTCACTAAAGTAAATAGAGCCTGGGACCACAGGTCACAGTGACCGTCTAGCAACTGCCTGCAACAAAGTTGTGGTGACACCGGGACCATCCTCTCGTCCTAGTGTCTGCAACTTTCTGGGTGTGCCACTGACTGGACGGGAGGTTGTTCCAGTCTGTTTTGAATGCATTCCTATGCTGACACGGGCTGCACTTTCAACCAAGTTTTTCCTACTCAATGCTTCATTGGATTTCTCCTTGATGAGAGAGAATTCAGAATCACATGGTTCCCAAATCCAGAAAGCTTCCCAATGCCCTGGGGTCAGGGGGAAATGGAAACAGTGCTTGCTTCAAATGACAGCCAGAGCTGCCTCCAACCTCCCCATACAGCGTCCTGCTTTTTGGACTGGGATGCTAATTTCAAACCAGAAAGTCTATTTAGTCAAGAAATAGAAGCTCCCCATGTGAGAGAGACGAGGACTGTCTAAGATCACACGGTTTTCTCTGATCACACACACAGGGCTCTGCTGTTCACTGAATAAGGGAACTGGCAGAAAAACCAGCCCCGCAGGGAAGCAGTTTCCCCAGACCATGAGCTGGACAAGCCGTGACCCTGGGCTTTGAACCCACGTACTCGAAACCCAGCAGAGCACACTGCTATACAGCAAACTTTGTGAGAACTTTGATTTAGCAGAGAAATCCTATAACAGCAGAGAGCTCCAGATTTGCTGAGCTGCTTGTCTAAAAATGCCTAGAACGGTCCTTTGGAGCCAAGCGGATCCTGATGGACAATTCCCTGACCTGGTATTCCGCAGTTGGTGCAGTAGTGAATGAGGAAGACTTATCCCAAACCCTCCCCTTTGACCTTCTCTAAGCAACCTAAAAAACATGGATTCGGAGGGGGAAAAAATCACATGTTCAAGAGAATATAGACTACCCAAATGTTGTGTGTTAAGGTCCAAAGTCGCTGACTGATTTCAGCTCACATCTGTGGTGTGTATTCTAAGCTGCCAACGGTCTATGCGAATACAGGGAGAGGACCCCGAACTAGAGCCTCGGAAAGATCCATTCACATGAACAAATCTGAGGAGGGGCATCTACGCTGATGTTAACACCAGAAGGTGCACTAAAGAGAGAGTTCTGGACTCAGAATGAGTGAAATTGGAATTCTGGTCCAAATTCTGCTGTTAATTAGCCATGTGTTTTAGGAAATTGATTCTGCCTCTTTGGGCCTTACTCAATTTCATTCTGTATCAAACAGAGATAAGACTAGAACATCTCCAAGGTCTCCAGCATCTCTAACATTTTCTGATTCAAGTTGTTGATCAAATATCAAGAGAGGGTTGTCAAGGACTAGCATGGTTTTCGAGATAAATTTATGTCCTCCTCCTTGATGCACAATGATCGCCTTCTATGGGAGACCATAGCTCAAGGGTCTGGGGGAAGTGGGCTCAAAAGCTAAAATCCAATCTTGGCTTTGGAAGGGTGGGGGAGAGAATACACACTTCAGCGACCGCACAGAGCAACCTGTGCGAAGTACAAAATGTTCAGCACAGAATTCAAAGGTAGGAAAGCTACGCCAACATTTGGGGCAGAAGGAATTCTTTTCGAGGAGAGGCAGATCTTCTCCGAAGGTAAGAAGCTGGATCAGACAGCTTCTTACAATCCTTAGAATCCTAAGATGAGAATGAATTGGCAACAATTACTGTTCACAGTACATAAAGACTCCATCTCTAATAGGAATAGCTATAATTATTCGTACCATGAGAATTAGTAACATTTTTAAAGGACTTGTTTTCCTAGCACAGATATTTCAGGATGATTCATTACAAATTCCTTCGACTAATCATATCATACATGCAAACTACCTTCCATGTGACTTACTAATTCTAGCTTAAATAATTGTTTAAAAATAAACTGAAGATGATTGCTAGAAACTATTGCTGTCAAACCACTAGGATTTCTTCCTTGAATGTCCAGCAACCATCTCCTCACCGTTGGTCATCTTGGGGTCGCACATGGGCAATGAAAAAGAATGAAAGCAATCATTTGGTCACTGTAAAGAGGTTCTCTCTTGCCACACCACTGACCTCTTCACTTGGAAACTGGTGGACAGGGAGAAGAGCAGATTTTAGAGTTCTGCCCTCATCAGGCAGCATTGTGACATTGGGCACAAAGAAATTCGGTAAGGACACACATACAAGCATCCCCCTGGCAGGGGGCCAAGGGATGAGTGTGGTGTGTCCTGCCTTTCAGCGTGCCCCAAACACTACAGTTCCCTGGGACAGAAGAGGACTTCCCCTGGCAATGTTCAGGGTGGGATTTAAAGGATGTAACTTTAGAAATAGAAACAGGGACAAAGGCTAATTTCACATAATTGGGCCATCCTGGGTTTGCAGCTCTGACGACGGTTGGAAAGGAAAAGATTTTAGAAAATAAAGAGAAAGCAGGAGTGAAATGGAAAAATGCTTATTTAAAATTAATGTCACCCCTCATGTTCAATTAGTCTCCTGTGAACTTTGCCTCACTCCTACACCTCTGCTTGTATATGCTTAAACCTGCAGACAACCATAAAATTAGTTTACATAAAAACGCTAATTAACATACACCGCTGGAGGATAACAAACCAATCTTTTCATCTATTTTTAAATTCTTATTGTGAATCTTTAAAATATGCCCCGTTTTAAAGCATCACTGACTCAATTTTAAAACATTGCCAAAACCTGCTTTGCTAATCTGCAAACTCGATAATTCTACCCCAAACCTCAGCACACTCAGCAACAATTTAATAGCAAATATCTCTAGTGGGACCTCATATTACTAAGATTCTATTACTTTTTATATTACACAAAAAGTGCTAGTACACTCTAAAATATTATAAATAGTTCAGACCAGGCAATGTTTGTCAAAATATGGGAAAGTTTATTTTTTTGCACTCAGTAACCTGGGATCTTTATCTTGTGTACTTATAATCTATAATGTGCCTCCCATAATTAGTATGAAATGTAGATTACTAATCAACTTCCTAAAGTTTCTGGACATTTTATTCCTGTTAATATGATTACTAAGGGTGATAAGTTATATGGTTAATAACCCAAGCCTGCTATGAAATGCAAATTCTAAACATATCTTAAAATAATTGCACAGATGCCTAAAATGGGCTTCTTTAATTATATTCTTCTTAGACTGCTAAGCAGCCCTTTTTTGATTAAAGGCATTTGTGTTTATGTTTCCTGAAGATTTTCAGTTTGAGGTTTAAGAGACAACTATTAATCTAGATACTTATTTAATAGATGTTGTAATACATTTTAAATGACATATAAGAAGTATACATCCCCCTTTAACTAGTAATACTTCATAACTTGACAGAAGTCTCCGTGAAACTGTTCAGTTTTTGAAACGTTCAAGTTTTTTCATCATTAATATTAGTCCGGCAAGAAGTATATGGGAGTGGGTCAATCTATAAATACAGAGATGTTTCCACATAGAAGAGATTTTATAATGCTCGTATCTTTTCAGCAATTTCATGCTAGTTCAATTTCCAAATTGATCTTTACTCATTTATTTTGTGACCACTCCGCTATTTATTTATTTGTAATAAATGCTATTCGCAATGCAAATCAGTTTTTAATAAACAATTCACATTCTTTAATAGAGACGGATTGCAAAATGCGGCTTCCCTTGTAAAGTAGATCAAGTGTTTGCACGGAGGGGGGATTGACATGCTACGGCACAGACATAATGGGTCCCCCCCTCGCTTCACGAAATGTCCCTAAGGGTCACAGAATGACATTCTTTTGGCCCGATTCCCTGCACCTCTTCTGCCCTTCACTGTTTGTCTAGAATGTTCTATCCCTTTAAATTCCCTCTCCACATTATTGTCAGGAATACTCTTCTTTTAAAAACATTTACAAGGAGCTATAACTGTCACAGGAACCAAAATACTCCGGCTTATTCCCTCCCTGTAGGCAGATGCCACCACCCAGCCAAATCATAAGGGGCGGCTCCCTGATGAACCCTGACTCAAACAAAGGGGGGCTAACTGGAAATCTTACATTTAACACACAAATCACATCCTGAGCCACAGCGTGGTCTTGCTCACGAGAATGGAATTTTCCACCTCCCCAGTGAGGGAAGCATAAAACTGCGCTGGGTTCCCTTTGGCAAACGCGCAGCCCTACTTCCTGACCATTTCCGTGGCATAATCTGGACCATGCCCCAGAATTGGATTGATTCCCATGCAAAGCTGGGATGGCATCGTTGGTCTCTGATCCACTGGGCAGGTGCCTGGAAGGGACCAAGGTGAGAGCAGCTTTTGTGTGTTGACAAGCAGATGCTCTGTCAATTTCTTATACAAGCAGTTCTGACAAACCCAGAACCCACTGCTGTTCCCAAAGGACGTCTGTGCTTCCAAGTGTAGCCATCCATAAACTTAATGCCCAGGGGCTTGGAATCATCAAAATCCCAAGCTCCTTCTTTTACAGACAGAAAATAGGACCCAGAAGAGGTTAAATGAGTTTCCAAAATTAGACAGCTAGCCTAGCATGCTCTTGCTTTTCTTTATAGGCTTTTTTTTTTTCGGCCGGTGGGGGGGGGGGGGGGGGGGGGCGATGAGCCTTCACCAACTTTACTGGTTCTACAGCTATTAAGGAAAGTGGACCACCGGGGGTGCCTGCACCGCGGCGGGGGGTGGGCGGCTCAGTGAGCCGCAGTGCGCTCACCTCGGGTTTCAAAAGTCAGGCAGGTGCCTTTCTGTTCTCGTTAATGACAGTATCTGCAGCCTAAACAAAAACTGTTCACCTCCAGGTTAGCCTCCTCATAATGAGAGCCTCTAAATTCTGTCTCCAACAGCAAGGGAGAGCCACGTAGCTCTAGATCATTATTTGTGGGGAAGAGTGGAGAGGTGGTAGGTGGACGAATGCACAGCCAACAGCCCTCTAGCCCCTCTTCCTTCTTGTTGTCCCTGGGTCTCACCACCTGTGACTGTTTCTCCAAAGCCTCTCTCTTCTCTCTCTAAAACACCTCCAAAACCCTTCTCCGCTCTCCCAGGTGTGCCTCCCGCTCCTCAACCCTCCCCAACCATGTTTATTATATAAGATAAGTAGTCCTCTGGGCTTCTCAAATCTGCATTTCTACTTTTGCCTCCGTGTGTGTGTGTGTGTGTGTGTGTGTGTGTGTGTGTGATCCTTGTACCTTGTACCCATCTAATCTCAAGTGTAAAGAATGTTTTTATATATTTTCAAGCTTCTATAACTAGATGTCTATGGTGTCTATTGTGATGTCTATTGTGATAATAACTAGAATAAATGGGTCGGCTATGTCATGAAAAAATTTTTTTTTCTTTCTATTTCTTTATTTCTTTCTGCCCCGTCTCTCTTTCTCCTCTCGTTCTATTACATAGAAATTATAATCACATGTCATGGAAAGATTTTTCAACATGACGAGAGAGGGTAATCTTCCCTGTCCCGGTCGTCAGTGTCCACCTCCTCCCCCACCTCCACCCAGGGAAACGGAGGGCATATTGGAGTTATTAAAGGTAGTTCCTCACACAAGTGATGTCAGTTGTGGTGGAAGGTGTTCAAGCACCTCCCTTCGGTAATGAAAGAGATTAGAATCTACTGTTTGTGTCAGAGGATATTTATGAACTTTTGAGTCCTACTAATTATACCATGTAGACAATTCTACATGAATGAACCAAGCTGTCAAAAATCCAGGATGATAATATAACTGGATAACAATCTGTTCACCTTTAGGTGCCTCAGCTTAACTCGGGAAGTGACTTCCAGCTCTCTTGGAAGTCAAGATGATGGCCCCTATTCAAAAGCCTCACGTGTTCCTTTGGTTAAGTCGGTCAAATGTTAGATCAAGACTAGCCCATGAAGAAGTCGTTCAGGAGTTAGGCATCGATGCCAGAGAGAGAGACAAATAATGAAGACATTTTGGTTGTAAAAAGGGACTTGGCTTTCTGCCAGTGGCCAATTTCCCCCATTCAATAGTGGCCGTTGAGCCTTCCTTATATCTCTCCTGTCGTTTTTCTGCATTTTCCAGAAATTATATCAGTTCTGACAAAAGAACTCAAAATGCTAGCATTTGAAGGGGTTTTTTTAGGCCCTGAGGATGTAGGTGTTGGTATACAAGTCAATTCTCATATCCCCGATCCTGGCTCACCAAGGGGGGATGCAAAGTGTTCCATTATACTCTTATAACAGCTGGTGAGAGAGAATACATTGTAGAAAGGCTTCATTATGAAGTATCCAAAACTCAGATAAAGTCCCCAAATCTTAACTTCTCAGAAAACCCAAATCCAGAGATCCAAGATTGAGGGGGTTCTGAAAAGATTTTGAGACTATTTCATATTGCTTTATTCGACAGATAAGAAAATAGACAACTGAAAAGGCAGGGATCATTAGCTCTCTGAGATGTTTAGAGACTAAAATGGGAGAGAGAAAGCATTAATTGGTGTCACTTTAAAAGGTAACCTTTGTCTGCATAGATCTTCTTATATCCACCTCCAGTTATTATAGAAATATTAATGCCATGGATCGATTCAGGAAAATATCCATGCTAAGTTACAGACAATATTTAGTGATAGTGATTTTTCTTAAATACTGAACTGTCAGCTCTTAAGGACCAGTGTCTCAGCAGAGGAGGCCCCCACACCCCTTGATAAATTCAGAATAGGGAAGGCTGATAAGAACACAGAGCTGCCATTTCCTTCTCTGACAGTGCTTTCTGGAGGAAGCGACAGAGTCCTAGGAAATAAGCAGCCTGGGTCTAGTTTTAGATCTGCCACTAAGCAACTGTATGGTCTTGGGCAAGACCTCCATTCTCTAGGTCTTGATTTTTACGTGCAAATTAAAATCTTTGAACCCCTTAGACACATCCTTCCGGCTTGGAAATTCTTTAAGTTCACTATGCAGAGCTAGGGAATGATCTCATGATCTCCAAGTGTGTGCTCAGGGCAGATGTTAGATTCAAACCCTGCAACCAGCTAGAGTTAAGAGGGCAGAAAAAGGTTAAAGATGTAAGCATGTTGGAACAGCAGTTGAACACAGGAGGCCCCCAGCTCCCGCATATTTCATGTAGCCATGTTATTGATAGGAGAGGTTATAGAGAAAGGAGTGTCGTTTTTCCAGGAGAAATCAATAGAAACCAAGGTATCTGACTCAAGAGTTCGAGAAGACTGGTGACAGGAGATGGGCAGGGTGAGAATGGCACTGACATGGGACCAGACAAATATATAACTCAAGGGGTACGCATGAGTGGAAAGATCGGGCCCATAAGGTCTTGCCTCTCTCACCAATATCAACACAGTCATCAATTTTCAAACTTTGTTGAGCTCCAGAATCCTCTTGCGGCAGCCACTACTGGGTAAAGAACCAAGAGCCATTCCCTTCATTCTCTGCTTGCTGTCCCCTTCCACCAAACCTCAAGCCAGCACGAGCTCCAGGGAAACGGGGTTCCTTCTCAGACCGAAAGTCCAAAGTTGAAGAATCCCCTTCAGGTGTTAAATACAAATACGCCTGAACCTACACCCTCGTGTTAATTTTAGCGTCTTGCCTGGGCCACAGCTACCTAGACACAGACTACACAGCCAGCTGTAAAGGGAGTAGCCCTGATTTAGGTGCTGGGTAAATCAATACTCCATTATCTGCATTTCTGCTCATCGTTTCAATACAGAAGTGTCAGAGAATGGGGAAATGAGATCCACTTGTAGGGAGGAGGACAGATGAAGAGGCAGCTAACCGTGCACTCCTACATCCTTCGTGAGAGGACGAGCCTCAGGGAGCAGACTCCAGCGAGAGCAAAGCCCAGCTGGGCCACCAACACTGCGGCCAGGAGATGGTCAGGCCTATTTGTCTATGGTTTTTGTTTGCTTGCTCACTTTTCATGGGGAAAAAAAAGGTGGTATTTTTTTTTTTTTTTGCGATTTCTATGTTTTTGAGAGTTTTTTTTTAGCATTAAAAACATATGACTTCCATTGTGAGAAAATAAATCATAAATACCTTAATAATAATGCAAAACAAGAATTTGAGAACTACTATTCCTAAGAATACATGAATTTCTTTCAAAACATGATATATAAAGTTTGTATCTATTATGTTACCCCAAAGAAGCAGATGCAGTACAAAGAAGGGCCACATGTACCCCAATGTTCATAGCAGCAATGGCCACAATCGCCAAACTGTGGAAAGAGCCAAGATGCCCTTCAACAGATGAATGGATAAAGAAGATACGGTCCATATATACAAGGAAATATTATGCCTCCATCAGAAAGGATGAATACCCAACTTTTGTATCAACATGGACGGGACTGGAAGAGATTATGCTGAGTGAAATAAGTCAAGCGGAGAGAGTCAGTTATCATAAGGTTTCACTTACGTGTGAAGCATAAGGAAAAACACGGAGGACACTGGGAGAAGGAAAGGAAAAGTGAATTGGGGGAAATCAGAGGGGGAGATGAAGCATGAGAGACTGTGGACTCTGAGCAACAAACTGAGGATTTTGGAGGGAGTGGGTGGGGGGCTGGGTGAGCCTGGTGGTGGGTATTAAGGAGGGCACGTATTGCATGGAGCACTGGGTGTGGTGCATAATCAATAAATTTTGGAATGCTGAAAAGACAAAATTAAATTTAAAAAATAAAAATAAAACATGATCTATAAAGTAATATATATGGGTGTGCATATATATTTTACAAGAACCAGTAGTTAGCATAGTACTTCAGAGAAAAAAATTGTGAATATTGATTTTTTTTTCCTTCATGAGATATTACCTGGGAATCACAGCCAAAGTAGGACTATCTAGACTACTTTATCCTTAACCTTTCTCCATATGTAAATCCACAGACATCAGACTATAAAATATACTTGCTACATCTCCAAAACGACCTGAGGTCTGGTACAAGCTCCTTTTTGGGAAATGAATGTTTTATCTTATGTCGAAAGCACTCCAAAAGTTCTTGGAATAGCCATTGAGCAGTTTAGTCATATTTACAGATCATAAAGTCTCCTGTGTCTAAAAACAGACTCTCCTGATGTTATTTCGTGAAACTCACTTTCTTCTGCTCTGTCCAGTGAGGTGGAGAAGGCCGGTTGGCATTCTCTGAAGTTCCACCTCATTGCCTGGAGGTTAATTCTGTCTCCCTTTGGCCTTCTCTTCTCCAGGAAAAATAACACACCTCTTTTCCTTGTGTACGTAGTCTCCAAGCCCCGTCATCATTTCCCTCTTTCTATACGTGAATTCTGTGTAGTTTTCATACATCTGTTTTAAGTTACAGACCCGATGTGTAATGTTCAAATAAGAACCCAGCCTACGATGAATTTACACGAGGATTCTTTCCTAGCAACAAATGGTACTCGTCTTCACACAGCCCGGGATGATACTGTTTTCTTAATGCCATCACTAGGTTAATGACTCGTGGATTTCTGGAAGACCGGATCTTTTCCAGCCAAGCTTATGTCAAATTATACTCCCTATCTCGCCCCCTCTTCTACCACCAACTATTCTCCCAAAGAAAGTCACTGTTAACAAATTTAGATGTTAGTTCTTCTAGTTGTTTCCACTTTAACTCCAAATAAATAATATATCTATGCCTCCCTTTCTTGATTTTTCAACCTTAGGCAGTCAGAGGCAATTGACTTCTCAACATGAAAGATGAAAAATTTCACTCACTTATATGTCTTCCTTCTCTCTCTGTCTCCTCCCCACTTTAGGTTAATTCATCATTTTTTACTTCTTCAGTTGAGTAGCTGTATACTTTTAAGTGATATAATTCTATCTCCATTCCTGGATTTAGCAGCTTTAGAAAGTACTTCTTGATCTTAGTACTCCAAGATAAGGAAATTAACACAGCACTCCACCTCTGGACATCTGTTAGGGTACAGCTTTGAGACTGACAAATTTTATAATATTTACATTCAGTTTTATAAATATTATGACTTTGGATACTATTATTATGTAAATATTATTTATTGCAGATACAAAAAGAGGGAAATTAATCCTAGGTTACCAAACTCATACTATTCAGAATATAGTGCCTGAGTATCAGGGTCATATGTAGTCTCTACTCTTAGACTCCACCAAAGCCTCAAAATCATGCCACAACTTAGTTTACTTTTTATTTGAGTCCCGGCTTTTTAAACAGTTTTATAAATACCGTAACCAGTTGCAAGCAGATAAAACTGATTAACAACGAATTTGTTGAAAGAGTATAGTGTGATTGGCAAAATGAAAAGGAAAGTGAGGGTTGAAGCAACCACAAATTTCCAAGATGATGAGATTGTGAAACTATAGAGAGAGCCCTCTGGCTCCCGGCAAAGACCGCCTGATTGGCCTACATTGGATCACAAGCTAGGGGCAGGGCACCTTGACTGATGGTCCCATCAAGGTTGCACGCGGTGGTGAAGGGTGGGTCTCAAAAATAAAAGCAAGTTACTGTCACCAGAACAAGACAGAGTAGACAAAACAGTAGCATTTATTATGTACAATAACACTCGTTGCATTTTAACTAGTAAATAATTTGGGTAGTTAACTGTACGATATTGTCCTTCCCTATTGGATTTTATGTTCCATAAGGAGAGATTACATATATTATTTATTCTCTTAATCCACATGCCTAGCACAGTAGACAGCATCTACAAACACTAAGTATCTGCTGGATATTGTTGAAAAAAAGAAATGCCAAGAGTTTGTGGGATATGCTGCATAGACTATCTGTATTACTTTATTTTAATAACAAATACTTTCAGATGGCTGAATTTCATAATAAAGTCAAGATTATTCTTTCCCAAGTTTTCTATTATAAGTATTGTATTTTAAAAGAAAAGCACCTCTCAAAACTTCTAGATCATGGCAGGATTCCATGATCTTGTCTACATGTTGCCCAACGAAGAACTGGTTGGCAATCTGAATTTTCATTATGCATTCAGGATGTCACAGCCTATGGATCTCTGCAGCCAGGATTTGATAAAGCAACATTTAAGACCTGATCTAACACTCCCTCTATAAAACACCTTGCCCTCCCAAGGAATCAATTTTTCTCCCATTCCTCTTTATGCCACTTTTCCCAGTTCTTAACAAAGTGAGTGACATTTATTTGTTTATGTACCTGCCCCTACAGCTAAACTATGAGTCATGTAACAGAAGAAAGTATGTCAGATTCATCTTTGTGTTCCCAGTGCCTATCAGAGAACTTGACAAATAGGAAGCATCTATTAAATGTTTATTGCATCTAAATCAGCTTCAAGAAAAAAAAAGTCTTTAACAAACAAATATAATGAGTTCATAGAAACACCAGTCCAGACTCTAAAGAGAGATTTCATTTTCATTTAAAATAATAAGACCAAAAAAGAAAAGAAAAGAAGGAA
Organism: Procyon lotor; assembly: GCA_028646535.1. Lineage (NCBI taxonomy): Eukaryota > Metazoa > Chordata > Mammalia > Carnivora > Procyonidae > Procyon > Procyon lotor. Next base: position 47,748,629 of record CM053605.1, read on the forward strand.
AAGAGGGCAGGAGGGAGGGAAAAAAGAAGGAAGGAAGGGGAGTTTCAGTTCTTTAAACTGTAGAGAAATTTTAAGTCATTTTTCAAGTGAACCCATTCATGGATGGGCCAGAGAAGTATAATATCTCTAAATCAAATGACAACAAAAGAAACAACGAAGAATGCAGAAATTATCCTCTCTAAAATTTCCATTTGTTTCTATCAATCAAGAAGAATTTCAATAAGGAAGTTTTAGCAGGAGTCACTAATTCCTTACCATCATCGGAAATTTAGTTTCACTTTTCAGAAGCTGTTCGTGGCCATGCTTGCAAAATCGAAACTGTAATTCATCTCTAGACGATACCTCATTATTACTGATTACTAAGAAATAAGTCAACAAAGATATTTTCGTGTTTACATTCTTATCAGACTGTATCAGAACCATCTGTTTTCAAGTTTGTTGTTGCTGGGGGTTTTTTTATCCCAAGGGATAAATACTCCACATTGTTCTCCAAATATATGCATGCAAAAATGCCTCTTGCTGCACAGCTGCAATGTTCACTGACATTTGGGTAGGGGGAAAAAAAACACAGATTCTTCTGGGAGAGAAAATGAAAAGAAAATTTGGTATCTCACTGAATTTACTCTACCTTCAAATGAAGGATATGTTGGGGCTCTATCCCAACTCGAATTGCCAGTTCCTCCTGTTATGGGTGACTACTGACTTTGCTAAAAGTATATGTGTAGCTTTATGACATTAAAGTAACTCTGACCTAGAAAACATAGTAAAAGACTCTATAACACGAGGAAAGATTCTGCAATTTTAAAACAAATAATATGTGACCTCTTTGTTCCATCGTTCATCAGTTCTACTCCCCTGCAATACACACAATAAATTTTCATTCTTTAAAAAGAGGCATAATTGTTCCATTGACAAAGAAACAAGAGTAGGGGATTAAAATTGTAGTGTTGACAGAGCTGCTACAAGGCTTTGGGCAAGCAATTAACCCTTTGGTGTCTCAGTTATTTCATCTGTAAAACAGGGATAAAGATTTTAGCACAGGTATGACACCTAGACTAATTAGGGTAATTACAATCACTGATGGAAAAATAATGTTGATCACCGATTTCACATCTCTTGTCAACACCCATGAACCATTTCTATCTCCTTTACATTGAATCATTTTTTTTAAGAAGACTAAAAAAAAAAATGAAGACAAAATCCACATATGGCAGAGACAATGCAATTACAATGGTCCATATTCGCACAGACATATATATATCCATTAAGGTGGACTATCTTTTGATCATTTGTATTCATCACTTAGATATTTTCTGTGCTTAGACTAAATATGCAAAGTACAAAGATACAAGGAAACTTTTCAAAACCCGTATTCAACAGGTAACCTGCACCGCAGTCAAATGCCTTCTAGTTCATTGGTAGTTGACCTCGTGAAAACACTGTCGTACTTTAGGCTTGAACCATAGAATTTAGGGTACTAGAAGTCAAGAAAAGAATACACACTGAACACATTGCTTGTATGCCATCCAATACTCTCTAATTCCTTGTGCATATCTGCCCTGCAAGAACCCCAGCTCAAATAGCGAGGGACCAGGACAAAGGGGTACATGAGATGCCAACTTTATAAGAATGAGAGGGAGCATCGAAGCTGAGGACCGTAGGGGGTCCTTACACAAAAGCACAGATAATGATCCACGAGTCAGTGAGAGAGACAGAAGTTGAAGAAGAGAGAAATGAGGATTCCCTCTGTTCTCACGTAGGACTTCTACTTGCTTTAAAAGAAATCTGCTTTAAAAGAAATTACCTTTGCATGTTGGCAAACGTGGCAACGAACCATAGAGAGAAACATAAAACACAGAAAGGGCTCCGAAGAGCACTACTATGAGATCAGTACTCAACAGCATCACCTCTGTACCCCTTTTGTGTAAACCCGTGTTGTCTGCAGGTCCAAAATGCCTCCCCATGGCTTCTGATACCAAGAGATTTCTCTCTGCAAAGAATTCTCTTTTCTTGAAACAAGCAGACATCAAGCCTCAAATCTCCGATGTCTCTGAAGAAACTAGCCTGTCGACAAGTCATTCACACCAAGGGCTCTGCACTTGCTTCAAAAATTACAGGCAACAATTTCCAAATCGAAACACCGAAGCTGCTGCCATTTTCCTATTACCCTCACCTATCATAGGAAACATAACAATTAGCATTTTTAGCAGGATCGAAACTGCTAACACAACTTCTTATGTCCTACACCATTAAACTTGATTAGAAATCCCTTCACGATTAACATTCATCTCGCCGTACCGCGCTTGAAGGTTAATAATACCCACCGTGTCCTGCGGGAGGGGGAGGGGAGCGCAAGGCGGGGACGGACCGGCGGGCGAGGCTGCGGGGACAGGGAATTTCCCGTTCAGTCCACTAGAGGGGGTGCTCCGCGGGGAGCGCGCCGCAGACCGGCCGAGGCTGGGCTCCCTGTCTTGCTCGCCTGCACTTTGGTGGATGAAGCGACATTAGTATTCATCGTTCTCTCTGCTTCACTCTCCGCAGGTTTTAATTTCTAATAAGCCCTTTCACAAATGCCAGAAGTCATTGTTGGCTGGGCCAACGTGTGATGGGGGGAGGGGGCGTGGATCTCAACCTACGATATTAGACTGCTTAAGATAACATCCCGTCTAATTCTTCTAGGTCAACACTGGGTAAGATAAATACATAACATGTATGAACAGATCCTAAGTTTAAGACCGTCATACATTATGTAGCAGTCTGTGTGTGCTGCGGACGAGGCCGTGGGGTGAGCCGCGCATGTACATTAGAGGGAAGAGCGGCTATATTACACATAATGCGTAAAGAAATGTACCTAGCCTTTAGCACACCAGCCGTTTCTGCTTAGAAGACTGAGTTATCCATGAAATGCACGAGGATATTTTGCAGTAAATATCCTCCTTGATGGACTTTTTTAGACTCGGCCACCTAGGCAGATTTCTCTAAGGAAGAAATGAAAATGTACCGATGAAAGATAAACCTTGGATTTTTCCCTCATCAAAATATGTTATGTGCTAAGAAAGAAGGCATGGGGAATGAGCCTGTCTGGGTGGACTTACATAGACGGTAAAGCAAAATATAATACCTTTCTCTATCTGTAATATTGTTCAGTGTAGCAAACCCTCTTGCTTGTTACAGTACAGTAAATGGAGTGTTTAATTTGGGATTCAATGTAGTCTAGAGTCAAGGTGCAGCAGTTTTATTACAGAAATACAATTTTATTGGAGGCTGAAGATTTAATTTCCACCTTACGTAGAGAGCCATAAACGTCATGCCTGTTTTACATTTTGCATAGCATTTGATATATGTAATTTCTGGTCTAATTTTAGAATTTGAAAAGGTGGAAGAGTCACAATATGTAGATTCAAATTCTCCAACATTTTAGCCACAAATGCCATTAGAAAATGAGCAATTTTCTGTGCCTTAGTCCTGGATTTGAAATTATTTCTTCCCTCCACTGATTGAATTCTGTACCACATCCTTTCCAGTCCCTCCTAATTAGGTGAACCACAAAGCCACCCACAGAACACCTTTATGTTGGAGCAAATGCTTTCTTTGTTCAAACTGGTCTACTAGTTGGTATTTTAGTTAAAAGTAAGATGATCAGATGATAGGGATCGTTTGCCTTCTATTGTGCTTAATATCTGTCTGGATCACATGTTAATGTTTGTTCCAATGGATGCATTTGGGATAAAACTATTTGTTTTATCTGGATCTGGAAAACAATTTGTAAACGGATCAGAAGAACTGAATTTGAATGAAGTAATCAAATGATGTTATCTGTGAAGCGATATCAACATTGAAATCCAAATTTGGGGAGTGGTGTCTTTCTCTTTCCTTCAAACACAATCATTACAGGAAGCACACGCACACACGACATGCTGCCTGTCCACGGTTCCCTTTGCATGTCATACCTCCTCTTTACCACCAGGTGGAGCCCTTTGTTTATGGACATCTGTCCATTTCCTTTTTCTCCAAGATGCTACCGATTAAGTATCTCCAGACCTAAAATACTGTTGCAAACACGAAAATTTAACACCCACAGATAAAAAAAAAAAAGTAAAGCTTTTTCAGCCACTGGTATAATAAACCTTGCCTTAAGAGTCCTATTGCTGCTAGATTTAATAGCTTACACATTTTCCTATTTACAACTTCTGCACACCAAACAGCAGAAAATGATACTGTTGTGTGTGCCATAAACAGTGTTGCTGCGGGTCTATTTTATGTGGCACCATCGTTTTTATAATCTCAGATGTTTAGCAACTGCAGTCAAAAAGCAAAAGAACAAAAAACAGAAAACCAAACAAAAAAAACCTCTATGGTATGAACCTCAGTTTTCTTCAGTCTTAAAAACATACACCTCATTGAGAAGGAAATGTTTTCCTTCAGACAAAAGAGAGTGGTAATTCAGCCCTAGGTAATAGAGGGCAATGTCACATTCTTCTCTTAGTCAAATTCATCTCTCTTCGATTTGAGATCCAGTTAAGGGTAAGTCAAAATCTATCTTACCTTCAGTTCTATTTAGGAGCTAATAAAAAATGCACTATCAGCCATGTTCAATTCTTACATTTTTTGATTATTTTAATATTCTTATTTTAAGAAATTAATTAAAGATCTTCTCATGAACAGAAGGCAGTAATATATTTTAAAAAATCAGAATGCTGATTTACATGTACAAATAGCTGTGGAATGAGCTCACCTAAACTAGTCTGCCAATGACCTCAACCTTGATCTGGAAAGATCATTTATTCGCGAGTAAAACATTCACATTCTCTCCGCTAACTCTGTCTTGGATCTTTTCTCAAGGTAGATTACTAACTGTGACGTTGCAGGCTCTATTAACAACATCTGCACCTACGAACACAGGGAATTTATGTATTTCACTGAAATATCATTTCTGTTGCATTTTTTAATTTTAATCAGGATTTCTCCCTGTGTTTTATTTATATATATATATATATATATATATATATATATATATATATATATGCAGCAGTTTTATTACAGAAATACAATTTTATTGGAGGCTGAAGATTTAATTTCCACCTTACGTAGTCCACCATACATATGTATGTATGTATATATGTATATATATACATATATGTATATATGTATATGTCTAAAATTTTGCTGAAGCAGCTGCAAAGCAGGGAATGGAGATGAATTTGTGAATATGCTTTACAGAATCCATCTCTGGGCCAGAAAACTTGGCTTTTCTATCGGTATCCAAACCGGTTCTGTGTCTGCCCTCAGATGCTAACTGTGAAGGAGCCCTCATACAACAAAATGCTGGAACCACCATTTTGCTCTCCGCTCGCACACAGTAAAATGGTGGCCCAGAAAACAGTTAACACATTGTGCCCACGAGAGTTGTCTTTGAAAGTATTCTACTCTCCGATCCAAATATCGAGCTGCTTTTTAAAATATTGTTACCGAGGGACTAAAGGTATTCATTTTTCTTTAATATATAGAAACTGTGTGTGTGTGTGTGTGAGAGAGAGAGAGAGAGAGAGAGAGAGAGAGAGAGAGAGAAACGCTGAAAGAATCAGCCATGTCCATTCAACCAAAGGACAGAAAGAACTGGTCGGAAATAAACACCCAGGCTCAGAGGGAAGGCACACCTAAATTCAAAGCGCAGATCCTGGAATGGCTTTTAACTCTTCGGGAAAGCTGGGTGGTGAATTTGGCCCCGATGACTCCTTTCATTTCAGCATTCCCTTCGTGCAGTTCAGAGTTAGGAAATTTAAGAGAGTGGGGTTTTTTGTTTTTCCTCTTCTTTTTAAAGTCAGTGCCCTGTACAAATTAAAAGCAAGCCCACATTTGCCCCTCACCTGGGAACCCCACACTCATTTTTCATAGAAGGTTAAAAAAGAAGCCCCAACGTCCCCTCCTCTTCCGCTTCTTCTGCTCTTATTTTTAGTCATTAAAAATGCTGCCTTGTCTTTACGTCAGTGTGGAAATTCTCATTTTTCTACAGGACTTCAGACTCCTATAGACTCCTTAGGGACATGGTGAGGAGCTAACCAACTGCACATGGGAAATGAGAGTTTTCGTGGTTAGAAAAACTGCAGCGTTCGGTAATTTTCCACACGGTGTACGAGTCATGAGTGACTTTTTTTCTTTTAAACATTATAACTACTTGATCACCTGGTATAGAGTTGTAGGTTCGAATTGAACATTTGAACATGTTGCCAGGTCTTAAAATTTTTAACTTGATTTCTTTTTATAAACATTTTCACTGTTTTCAAGTGCATAATAAATAGGTTAGAACAGGATATGCTCCCCTCTCACCCGCCCCTGACAGAATCATAAAAAGCTACTGTCTGTAAATGAGAAATAGCCCTAGAGGACCCACCAGCAGGTTATGTAGTATGTGACATAGACCACCAGGGGCTGAAATGATACCACTAATACTGTTTTCATAGGATCATTAGCTAGAGTTAAACAAGGTGTCAGAGGGAAAAGACGAGGACGTTGACCTGGCTCGTTATACTTGCGTGCCTTCCCTTTAATTATTTTCTGCATTAAAATGAAACACTAATATTCCATTTTATCATTTAAACATGTTGTTACCCAAATACAACACAGTACTTTTCATATTTTTAAACGATTTGTAATGCATAGTTTTGTGGTTACCATTTACAGCTGGTTTTCAATTGATACTAACGATCTGGTGAGAGATGTAATTTACATGTAAAGCTAAGGAGAGGTGGTCCCATTTTCCCCCCTTGTACTTTCTGAGATAAAATTAATTGATTTGTTTTGAAGTTTAGTTGTCAAATTAAAATCTGCCTCCAGCCAAGATGAGTGGTAGGTCTGAGGGCTCACAGAGTGAGTTTGCGTGGGTTCCTGACCTCGTCCTGACAATCTTCAGGAAGAACATGTTCTCTTTATAATAGGAGCTTTACGATTCGGAGCCATTGCTAGACTTTAACATGCACTAATATTAGTTGCCCCATGTCCCTTAAATAAAGCCAATCCAATAAATTTAGGACTGTGGTCACATTAGTAACCGTCAAACAGATATCAGAAGAAGGAGTATGTGATTGTTTAGGGCAAAAATTGAGTTTCGTGTGTTTAATTAGTGTCATAGGATGTCCTAAGTCTATATAGTGCTTGATATATAGGCACCCGTATTAACCTGGAAAGGAAATATGATATCAACTCCTTTCATCCCCCCACCAGCTCAAATGTTTGTATGCTCAACCCTAATTTTTGTTATGACACTTCAAGGCAAAGATAACAGAAGCAGTAAACACGGCAACACCATGAAGATAATTTGTGCAGGCGCCGTTTCTCTCCGTGTTCAGAGCAAGTGGCACAAGCTGTGGAGGAAACGAAAGCAGCCACCCTTCCAGCAAAATAGACACCTTCTTCATTTCATCAATCTTGTTTCCAACTAGACCAAAGGCAGGAATTGACTCTGCCCCTCCCACCAATGGCTTGGAACCGTTGTATTCTGGTAGTATGTTCAAAGGGAATCAGGAGTATCCAACAGCAACCTCGGGGGCAAGGACGCAGTTGCGACTGACAGCCGGAGGTCTGGCCCGGCTGCTAGAAAACCCATCAAGACTGCAGATGGTCTTGAGACCCCTGCCTCCAAACTGAGTCCCAGTGAACGACAGACAGATAAACAACAATGCCACAAATCATCCACACGAACCAAACAAGTTTCGGTGACTGATCAAGATTTCAGATGTCAAGAGTTGGCCAACGTCTCTCCCTTCTTCTCTCCTCCCCCACGCCTGCCCCCTCTTCCAAACAAAGACCTCGTTAGTGGTTGAGGGCCCAGCAGGAAATGTTTTCACACCCAGGGCCAAATGCTAATCCTTCACTGAAGCCTTTCATATATTTAAATGTTTAGGTGAAGGAGGCAAAAAGGATTCCAATAGAAACAACTTTACCTATAGAGTATGGAGATTTCATAATTGGGTTAAATCTGTATTACGTTTATTGGACTTCCTCTTCGATTAAGGATTACCTTAAAGGAGCACATTGAAATTCAGAGAGAAAGGGAATTCGTTTTTGATTGTCCTTTATGCAAATGCTAGCATGAAACTTTCTGTTCCTTCAATACATGTTGCAAGGACAAAATAGGACTAAATTCTCTTAGATGATACAACATTTCTTAACCTATCTAAACACACATATTTCTTTATTTCTTCATTTTCACTGACTTCACAATGCATTGTCTAGAAATACTTCTTTCCGTCTGACTAGACTTGACACGTCTTTGTGATTCATCAACTATTACAAATATCAAACCGTTCTCATCCAAATATGGATGTCGGATTCTGGGGAAAACCCAGTAAAATTGTCTTAATTAGTAAAATGGTTTGAATTTTTAGTGAACTCCATGGTATCAAACATCAGCAAAACAATAGAACTATATTCAACGTATTTATTCTTTTAGTAAGTATTGGTGGATTTTTCGATGCTATGAACTATTCTGCAGTTTTCCTAGTGTCCCTCAGAGCCACTAAAACTATGTCTTTTCAAGCAGATTCCTTCCTGTGAAGTTTTTGCAAAGGTGTATAGATGGACTATTTCAGACCCATTTCCCTCGTGGGACATTCTTCCCTAGGGCTTCAGGGCACGCGCCTGTGGGTGTTTGTCTCAAACCTATTTTGAAACTCAGCCTTCTCAATAAAAATGTCAAAACTGGAGGCTTTTCCAAGCAGCTGCTATGAACACAGAGCCCCTTCTGCCCAGCCAGCCTGGCGGCCTCTTTGCTCTCCACCAGAGACCTGCTTCATGCGGATGCACAGAGCGACTTTCCAAACAGAGAAGCATCTTTCATGCGGATGCACAGAGCGACTTTTCAAATAGAGAAGCATCTTATGCCCTTTTCCGGAAACAACACTTCCAGAAATGTGCTGACCAAAAGAAACAGCAGGGGGGGAGAGAAGTGGCCAAGACACTTACAACATCTTAACAAGCACTAATTACATGTCTTTCTTAAAAATATGGCTTAAGAAAGCCAAATACAATAACTTCTTACAGATGGTTTTAGGAACTAACAAGACCCATAGGAAATGGTGCAGTCATTAAGATTAGTTGTCCCCAAAGTCTCCTACGGCCATTAGGTGCCGTGCCGTGCACTTTTGGAAGAAATGATGTGAAGCGGTTCCCCCCACCCCCATTTGTCTCCGAAGGGAACTCCGCATCTGTTTTGGTGCATTACGCAGTCAATTATGGAAACAACTAGTCGATCGAATATAAAAAGAGTCGAGCGGCCTTGAAATCTATTTTTCGGATGGGGTACAAAGCCGTCATGAAAAAGGATCGTGAACACCAAGAAGGCAAGAACTGTATTTTGTCATAACAGCACCTCCAGTTCCAACGTGGAGTGGGCACTCGGGAACTGTTCATTCATTTATCGAACCAGTATTCCTTCAGGGGCTACCCTATGCCAGGCGTGGGCTGAGTTTGGGAGCTAAAGTAAACAAGAAGACAGACAAGACACCTGCCTTTTAGAATCGATGGCCTGTGTGAAGATGTTTGTTCAAGGGATGGATGGATGGGTGGATAAGTGATCTAAATGATCTAATACGAGTGTTTCTCAGACACAATCTTGACTTTCCTTTAGGAAAAGAGTCTTGGGCTGAGCTCATTCAAATATAGAACCAGATTCCCAACAGACAAGGCTCAGGAAAAATCCACTGGGGGCAGTGATCCGTCTGAGCATAGCCTTGAAAACAGGTGTTTCCATGGCCATCTGAGTACCAGATGAAGAAGCCACCAGAGTTAAATGAAGTTTGAAGGATCCTAGAACCTGTTCGAGATCACTATTGGCACTAGCACTCCTCATAGGATCCGAAGAAGTCCTTCCAGTAACAAGGAAGAAGGTAGACCTAATAGTAAGAAAAAAAAATTACCTTCAAAATATAAGACCAAGGGGCGCCTGGGTGGCTCAGTGGGCTGAAGCCTCTGCCTTCGGCTCAGGTCATGATCTCGGGGTCCTGGGATCGAGCCCGCATTGAGTTCTCTGCTCGGCGGGGAGCCTGCTTCCCCTTCTCTCTCTGCCTGCCTCTCTGCCTACGTGTGATCTCTTTCTCTGTCAAATAAATAAATAAAATCTTAAAAAATATATATAAGACCAAAATGTAACTATCTGTCTGACTCCGGGATGAAGCTGAGACCTCTCGTGTCTAGTTATTTGTATAATCCCCTCTGGAAGATAGGTCTTGCCAACCCCAAACCGCCTTTCACTCTGGCAGACTTCTTGATCTCTTTTCTGTTTTTTTAAAAAAAAATTCCTATTCCCATCTGACATTATTCACCTGCTTAAAGCTAATGTTCTACAGCTTGTCTATGTTCATGACACAAACTGGGGTCCGGCAGCAGAATGACCGTTAGAACCCGTAAGCCCAGATGTCCCGGAGGCTGCCACACCTGTGGTCTCCAGGGGATGTGGGCTCTGTCACAGAAAGCATCAGGTAAAGCCTGTCGGTGGGAAACAATGAGTCTCTCCAGCCAGGCCACTGGGGAGGTGGGCGGGGGGATTCAGGGGGGAAAAAAAATCCTGCCTGGATGTTTTCCATGAAAAAACTAGTTAACTGAATTTTGCTTTTCTAGCCGGTTGCTTTGCAGTATACTGAAAAGGAATTTCCAAGTGCTTGGGCTGATGGGCCGGTACCTGACCCCACACGATTGACAAGCTACCGCCACTACCCTTCACAAAAAAAGAATCACCACTGATATCAGTGGGAGAAAATAAACTTGCTTTGGATGTGGGGTGATTCATTTCATACATTCGCCTCCAAACATTTACTAAGAAACTCTTCAGTGTCATTTGCTGACTAGCTTCTATATGAGCAAGTTGGTAGGGAAAAGTGCTGTTAAAGAAGCTATGAAGGGGAAAAAGCTAAAATGGTAGCTTTAGGAATATCATCTTCAGAGTCGGGGAGTGGGTTTGCCACCCGCAAGATGACCGATGACTGCAAGGTCACACTGCACTCAATTGCTTACATTCATTTTCTTACTTAATGGCCACAACCAATCTGTTAAGTAGGACTCATTATTTGCATTTTACAGATGAAGAGACTGAGGCTCCTAGAGGTTCTGTAGCAACTAGTAAATGGTGGCATGTGGATTCCAATGCCGGTCCTCTCCCTCTGAAGTCCACGGGACTATACTGTCTCTCTCATATAGCTGACTGGCTCATAATTGAGACCATTTAATATTTAAGTCAAAAATCTAGGTGACTCATATCGCATGGGAGAGTGGAGTGAATATTTTTGAAAACAGGTCTGGGAGCTCATTAAGGGAATCTTGTAAGTGCATATTTAAATGCACGGTCACATGTATGTCCAAATATGTTAGTAACATTGTATGAGCTCCAAGTCTCCTTCTTCATATCATCTCTTACATCAGATCTCTCCAAGAGCTGCCACACATGTCATGTTTCAGGACCAAAAGGGGTTGCTCCTGAGGGCGTTAGTTAAGTGAAGTAAGCCGGACAAAGAAAGACAAATGTGGTATAATCCCACTTATATGCAGAATCTTAAAAAATCAGACACATGGAAATGGGATCTGATTTGTAGCTGCTGAGGGTGGGGGAGACTTAGGTGAAGGTGTTCAAATGGTACGAACTTCCAGTTAATAAAGATAAATCAGTCCTGGGGATGTCACACACGTCGGGATAATTGTGGTTAAAAATACCGTATTGTGTATTTGAGAGTTGCTGAGAGAGTGTACCTTACAAGTTTTCCTCGTAGGTGAGAACTATGTGATCAGATGGGGACCCTAGGGGAGGTAATGAGTATTAACTAATCTTATTATGATATAGTATCACAATATATACAAGTATCGAATCATTCTGTTGTACACCTTAAATATATACAATGTTGTGTGTGTAGGGGGGTAGGTGTTGCCTTCTTCTCTCCCAGATAGCACAGCTTTGCCTCTGGTCCTGTGGCCGCTGTGACTGGCAAGGAACCCATGTATGTGATGCCTAACAGGAATGTCCCTCAGAGGTCTGAGGCTGTGGCCAGGGAAGAGGGAAGAGGAAAGTGTGCGGGAGGAAAGGCAAAGGGAGCGAAGCATAGGGAGAAACAAGGGAGAAGGAGAAAGACAACTGCTCTCCTGTCTTCCCTCTCGCACCCCTGAAGCCAGCACTGTGGTCCCCTCCCAAACAGCCAGCCATGGGTCACCATCTTCCAGCTGGCCTCCCCCGCCGCCTTATTTCTGCTTTCAGAAATAAGCAAAAGAGGTGTGTGGGGGCAGAAGACCTGGAAATCTTGGCTTGTCTTCTGAAACTTACAAACCCACCCAAACTGAGAGCGTCTTTGGCTCTGTTGTCTGTAAAAAAAAAAACAAACAAACAAACCCAAGGTGCATTTCATCCAATATTGAACATCCAATGACATTGGGCATTTTCAGTTCTACGTGACATATGATAAACTAGATGTATTTAAGAGAGAGTGCACTTGAGAGAGCATCTATCTGTAAACCGGAGAACTTTCATCTCCACCAGACTTAGAGTCCCTAGGAGTGTGTGAATTTTTGAAGCCACTTCTGCTGAATTTTTAAGAGCCTTCATAACGGGGCTGCACCTGCCCTGGTTGACCTCATCTCTTACCCCTTCCTGATGCCGTCACTCTAAGAGCAAGACCAGCCTTCTTCACTTCACATGCGTTCAGCTGGCTTTTCCCGGGAACCCCGACGTGACCCGCGAGTTCCCAGCACTCGTGTGCCAGCGCCTTCATTCATACAGCCCCGCACTGAGCACACACGCCCTGCCAAGCACTGTTCCAGGTTCTGGGGATGCTTCTGTGAGCAAGCAAGGCAAGTCCAAGGACCTCCGAGGGAGCTCTCAGCGGTCTCCCTGGTGTTCTCTTGCCTTCCCTAGGCACGTCCTCCCAGCTTCCCGTTCCCTCCTCTCTGAAACCTGTCTGAATTCCTATTAACTCACGATTCCATCCCTCTTTTTTCTTACAGCACTGCAGGCTGTTTCATACGATTAGATGTGTGTCATTTTAGTTCGTAAAATTCTTACAGATGAGAGCACTACACAGGAATCTATTTCTCCACATCCTCATAATGAACGTTAGACACCTGAAATGCTTATTGATTTCGGAAGACTACATCAGAAAGGTAGGGCATGTGTGAGAAACTTGCTGAAAGAATAGGAACCCCCCCGACACCCCCCCCCCCCCATCGCCCCTGTGTCACCTGCTCCAAGGACTGGTTGGCTCCTTTGGGAAGGCAGCACTAGCGAGGACACACTGATTCACGGCTTGTCCAAAGCCAACCACAGGGGAAGCCATGCTCAAGGACATGTTCCTGCTGCCAGTGAAAGACGAGTGTCTCCTAGCAACCAGATTCCCGTGGCTTCCTGGCCTCGGGGAGTCTGCCCCTGCTCGCTGTTTTGTTGCCTCAGGTTCTGCATTTTGGCTTTGCTCATCTTTGCATTCATTCTAGATTCCAAAACTTTAGGAAGAACATCTGATCTGCAAGCTAGCTGACTTAGATGAGCTCTGAGAACCATTTCATTCGTAACCACCTTTCGGTAATCATATAACTTTCATGGCACAGAATGTTTGCTCTTAGCTTAAGAAGGGTGAATACATTTTTTCAAGCTTTTCTTTATATCAGAGCAGCTGGTTTGAAAGATACATAAAAAGGAAAAAGCATACATTCTTTCCATCAAATAATCAAAAAGTACTCAGACATTTTCAAAAAAAAGATACACTATCATTCAAAACCTGTTACAAGCAATAAACTTTAACTTGGCAAATTCGCAGATGCAGGAAGAAAGGCAAGGCAAGTTTGAAGAAAATGACTCAAGGTCCTTAAAAGTTTTGATGCCTTTAAATTACGTCTGCTGCAAAACGGCTTCAGCATCAATTCTTTCAGCGTTCTTTCTAGAGATTTCCAGCCTCAGCCTTATCATATGTAGTGCTACAGTTTTAAACTAGTGGGATTAAATTTAGCAGCTGACATTGCCTTTTTAGTTTTCTCTTGTTCTAGTAGAATATTCATCAAGACACAGTAAGTTACTCATTCTTTTAAAAAAAATGTATTCAGACTTCATAGTGACGAGCTCGAAAACAACTCTAAATATAGCCTTAAAGCCCCAAGTCCCATGAAGGTGAGTTAAAATTCGGATTACTCTTCTCCTTCCAAAGCAGCAACTCAGAGAGACTGAAAGATGAACGAGGCGCTTGAATCATGCGCCAAGAGGACTGGCAGACCCAGAGTTCTTCCCCAGCAAAACGCACGCCACCGCAGCTTGGCATAGCCCTTGATTTCTCCAGGAGCAAACTCAGGCTTGCAGAGCCCGCTGCTGCATTCATACAGCGAGCTTGGTCTCTGTCAGGTTATGAGTCCTCTGGAGGCATCTCTCCGTGTTCTCGCCCTTTCCCTCCCCTTTTCCCCGCAATAACAGTCATAAAGTCTTGAGTCAAAGATTCATTCTATTTCCATGGTGGTGGAGTCTCACTAAGCCTCTTGAGAAGAAAGGTCTCGAGTTTACCAGCTAGCTGCCGTGGCCTCGCCTCTTTCCATCCTCTGCTTTAGAAATGTATCTTCGGATGGGTTTCTACTAAAGCCGGGTTGAATATTCCTTGGACTTACAAGCTCTTGGGTGTGCTCTCTTGGGGTCCCGCGCACATTTGTTTTAAGAATGCAGAGTTAATCATGTGGTTAAAGCAATGCTCCCGGGCATCACCCCCAGTTTGCTCATTATGTGACCTAATATGTGGATCGAGGCTTTTCCTCTTGCCTCAGGTTGTTCTTCGTGCCCTGAAATTGGCAGGACACGCACCAGCTGTCTTCAGAGAATGAATATCTTTAAAGCCCACGAAGAACTTTTGGTGAAAAGGAAACCTATTCTGCCCTCCCGGTCCCCCCTTCTCGGAGTTCTGCTTTCTTGCTCTTTTACCCTCACACAACTCCACATTCACATGCTGGGTTGGGACCAGTTCAGGTAAATTCAGCATCTCATGGCTTTTCAAAACGGGCAAAAGTACCCCTGACTTCTCAGCAGGCCCTTTTTAAAGAGCTGCTTGTTATTGTGGAATGAGAAGGGGACAGGCCCTGGGAGGCAGGCCCGTGTCTCACTCCCCTGAGCCCGGCATTCAGAGCTCTGCACAAGACACAGATGATTCAAGGCTGGGTTTCAGCCTTAATCATTTCCATTTTCACCATGGTTTACACAACAATTGTAAATGACCAAATCGGTTAGGGGCTCTATAAAGCCAAACAGATTGAGATAGTGGTCGACTAACCGCATAGCTTTTGCATTCTCCTAGACCTGGGTTAAACATCCAGATCTGTCATTTCCTGGCTGTGTGACCTTGGGAAAGTCCCTTGACTTCTCTGAGCTTCATTTTCCTTACCCGTGAAACAGAGATTGATAACTACCTGTATGGAGGTCAGTGAGAGGAGGCAGTAAAACGACATATCAAAGAATTTAGCATAGTGCCCGTGACTATTATTTATTAAATAATAGATTATACTAGAGAGTGATTTGATATGTGTTGGTATATTAGCTTACGTTATCAGTTTTCTGTTACTTCCATACAAAGCACTGTGCTGAGTACAGGGATTCCCCCCACCTCCCAAATTTGAATCCTCTCTTTCCCCAGAAACTATAATCTAATTGCTAATTGAGAAACAATATAGAACCCCACAGGAAGAGTAAAAGGGACGCTGGACACAACTTTTCCTGGAGTGCTGTTTCTAGCATCAAGTCTAGATCTGAGGCTGATGCCTGTGTCCTCATCGGTCCCACCTGAGTGATCAGAGCATGAAATGGCACTCCACGCTCATCCAGCAAATATTTATTGACATCAACTACATGCCAGCCATGTGCTAGGTGACGGATACGTCAGTCTTCCTGAGGTTTTAAGTAGCTTTCAGGGTCTGTTTTAAATATTTCGTTTTAAATTAATTCTTAATTTCAAGTTTTCAAAAATTGGAGGGAGGTATTAGCATTAGTCCCATTTTCCAGATGAAGAAACCAAGCACAGAGAGGTAACTTGTCCAAGGCCACCCAAGTAATATGCAGAATTGGATCAGGACTGAGCAGAGTGGGAGGAGGGTCTGTCCTCATAATCCCCATGCCTTCCTGCTGACTGAACTTGATCATCCAGGGGCCAATTTCATGCCTCTGGTGTGGATTGTTTACTCCTCTTTTTGATGATAGGGTGGGGGCTTCACTCTTTCCTTTCCTTTCCCCTCTGAATACTCAGAAGGGACTGCAAAATCCCCATGGACACTAGTTAGGCCCTCCACTAACCAAAGTGGGTGTCATCAGTTATCACGTTCAAAGTAATCTCTCTTTCTTTTGAATAAGAATTATAAACATACTTTGATGAATTAAAAATATCTACCGTAGGGGAGGTTTATTTCATAATCAAATAAAACAGATTTCTAACTTGAAGGTTATGACAGCTTTCAAAGTATTATTTAAATTGTCCTAGACACAAATTACTTATAAAACTGAACTGTCACTTTATAGCAGAATTAAAATTAATACTCTTTTCGTGATTCTGGCACTTGGGCATAAATTCCCTTACATAAAATGCTCTGAAATTTGGAGGGCTAAAATCTTTTCTCTGTATGCTCTTGGGTCTCTGCTAGTAAAAGGCAAAGAACACAAGCCATCAATAACAACCAGAAAGAAGGAAGAATGTTTACTCAGAGCCTAATGTCACTTTCTTTCCGAGTGCTTCAGCCATGTAAAAAAAAAAAAAATCATTTAAAAAAGGAAGAAAAAAGTCTCCCATTTGCAAATGGAAAACACCGTAAAAAGAGAAAAATGGCTGCCCAAATAGTCTCAGGACATAAATTTTGCTTAAGGGCTGGGTACTATCCTCATACCCTCTCTGCAGAACCTAGATCATCCTGCACACACAGTAGACCAGGCACAAAGTTTCATCCGTGGTTAGCAAATGACATACAAAGAACAAAATTACTCCCTTGAAGTTGAAATCAAAGAGCCCTGGTGAGCAGCCGTATGTACATCGGATAGGGAGGGCACACACATGTGTGTGACGGAGGCAATCCAGAGAGAGGGGCACGCTTCCCAGGGGTTGTTTTAAACAATGACAGACTGAAAAATTGGAATGTGATGTGTTGCAACATGAAACACACACACACACACACACACACACATGTGCGCACGCTTGTGAAAAATATTACCAAAGTCCCTCAGAGCCAAAGTTTAGAAGAACACGTGCTCTGGACATAGCAACAGTAATTTCAAAATCACTCCATTTATGATTCCATTCCGCATCTCTTTGATCACTTTGGCACATTATTCAGGAAATAACAGAAAGAGAAATATGAAGCTGAAAAATTTAATTATAAAACAAAGCCACCCACCTTGCTTTCGGGGTCAGGAAGCACAATGGCCTTCTTTTGCAGCAAGAATGAACTTAACACCAGAGTGTTAAATGATCATGTATATATTTAAAAGAAAAGGAAATGGTTCTTAAAAAAAAAAAAAAAAGAGCTGCAATATCTCAATCCTCATAGCAAGTCTTACCAAAAAAGAAAAAAAAAGAAAAGAAAAGAAAGAAAAGAAAAGCCGCACACTGTGGTTCTTTGGCACAAGGCAGAAAGCGGAGTCCTCCAGTCACTATTCCCCTGTTTTGCAAAGCAAAACAAAAAGCAACAGCAAAAGGTGTCGTTTGGCAGAAGGGGAAGGACCTTAAAACACCTCCTCGTGCCCTCCTGGGTCCCTCCCAGTGCCTTCTCTCCGTAAGGGCTGTAGGAGCCACAAAGATCAACACCAATGTCACCATCAGCTGCTTAAATGCCACAAAAGTACACTTAGAAATGAGAGGAAAAGTGACAGACACGAACATGCTGAGCCAGCCTCATTGCCACTGGTACAGCCTTAAATGCCCACACAAGGAGAATAAAAAGAAAAGCACATTTTGCAATAGAATAAATTCTTTCTTTTTTTTTTTTTTTATTGAGACCGCGGAAAGTCACATGACCCTGTATGTAGCCTTTTAGGAAAGCAAACGAAATGGTAAAGAAAGGCGCGGGGGGTTGCCTCCTTCCTCCCGCCGCCTCTCAGCCCGTCCCGCCGCGTGTCCGCATTCTTCTGGGCGCATCTGTGGAGCTATTAAGTGGGATAATCCCTCTGGCCTTTGATACATTTCTGGACATGATTATTTCATTACTCGCAGTATATCAGTAGGATCATAATAAAAAGGACTTCTGACAACCTGCCAAGAGTTTTGTGGCCTTGTAAACACAAAAGTGCTCTAATAAAATTTTATTAAGTGTTAAAAAGTCATAAAAAGTGAAATAACATAAACTACAAAATTTACTGTCCTCAGCAAATGCTGAAAATATCGTCCACAGTAAAATTAAATTAGCATGTAATAGACAGAGAAGCAGTGTGGAGTGGATTTAAAAGAGGATCCAGGGAAAATGACACTGTAACCCAATCTGGGTCACGGGGATTTAATTCGGATTCTTCTCCCCAAATGTGAATAAATGTGCTGATTACAGACAAGAGCTCCGGGGTTACTGGAGTCTCACACATTGTCAATACTTTGGGAGAAATAATATATTGCAGATTGTAATGAGCGGGGGAGCCCGAGCGGGCGCTGCGGGGAGCGGCCGAGGGGCAGGGCGTCCACTAGGGCGCGCTGCGAGACCGGGAATCCCCGCCAGGCGCCCGCGCCGCCGCGCCGCCCCAGCCGCGCGCGCACGCTCTGCCCTCGCCCCCCTCGAAATCATATTTACAGTTCTTTTTTTTTTTTTTTCTTTTTCCCCCTTTCCTGTAACATTTTCTCCGAATCGGAAAGTGAAGTGTAAGTCGATCTTCGCCGCAGGCGGCCCTGGGTCTGCGCTTTCAGATTCGGGGTCCCGGAGTGGGGTGCGCCGCCCTGGCGCCGCTAACCCGGGCCACTGGGTGGGAACCGCCCCCCCCCCCACCTCCAGCCCAGCGCCCGCAGGCCCGGCCGCTCCGCCCCGGGGGGCCCACGGCCGGGGAGCACCGGTGCGCTCCGAGCGCGGCGGGTGGCCGGCCTCGCGGCGGGTTCAAGTGCATGCCCGTGGCTGGAGCCTGCGGCTCTGCGAGCGAGCTCTCCCCCGCTCAGCCCCCTCTCCGGAGTTCAGTGTGCCCTGCCGCTCCCGGGACCCCTCTCCCGGCCCTCCCAGCCGCGCTGAGCCGCCGGGCCGGGGTCCCGACCCGGGCGCGCTCCTGCCCGGCCCCGGCCCACGGCGGGGGGCTCCCCCAGAGCAACGCGGAGGCTCCGCCTGGAAAAGAAGTCCGACTTCCTCTCCACGCTGCTCCGGTGCAATCTGGAATCGGCAGGAAATGGCTCGAACGCCCCGTCCCGCGCCTTTGCAGTCAGCCCTCGCTTTGCTGAAGGGAAGCAGCTCCCACCAAAGTCTTGCCACCCCCTCCCCTCCCGAAAGGCCCGCGCAGGTTTGTAAAGAAGGGTGCGAGATCTGAAAAGTATCTGTCTTCTAGGGAGAGAGATGGTGGTGACGGTGCCCAATGAGAGAGGCGACGCTCTTTAGGTAGAGATCATCCCCGGGCCGCATCTTGTTTTGTAGTTTGAAAGTGATGCAAACGCGCCCATCTGAGGAGTCACCGTGGGGAGCGTGTTGACGAGAAGTTAGTGAAATAGGAAATAAATGGGAGTGACGTTTCGTGGCGTCCTTTTTCTTCAGGGACTTTCAGGGTTTTAAGCTGCATTTAACCATTAGCTACATCTTGCCAGAAAGTCACTGTTTTTAAGCAAACCGGTTGCTAAAGCTCAGAAGAGGTAAGTTAATTGACCACAGTAAGATCTCCCCGTTTCCTGTTGAGCCTGCACAGGTTACTAGGATGGGGATGCCTGAGATTTGTGGTTTGACCCATGGCAAGAACAGTGGGTTTTGATGCGCTAAGGTCTCGTTGAAAGCAAATGGAGCACCCAAGGGTCTTTCTGATAAGCAAGTTCACTTGACACTTCTAGCCTAAAACAAATATAACTAATTTCTAGTGGGAGTTGTAGCCCCATGTTTTAGATTTTTTTTTTTTTTGATATGACTTATATGAAAAAAAAAAGGGTTTTTTTACAATTAAAAAAAAAAAATCCTGTTTATTGTCATTAGCGAAGTATTGAATCTGAAACAGCCTGGACTGGCTCTTTGAGTTAAAAAAGCAAACAAGTCCATTTAAAGGTAGTTTGACATTTGCTGAGAATTAAAAGGAATGGATATAAACAAAAAATAAAAAATTCCCTTCGCCTTCCTGGGGGGAAGGGACAGATAACGCACATGTCAGTGGCTCAGTCTGTGAGCCATTCCCAGCAAACAGCAGTTGTGAAGGTGGTCGGCCAGTGTTGCCTTTGAAAATGAAGGGCAAGTATGTTTCTGGAAAGACAGAAACAAATATTTTACCACAGGCGATTTCCTCAGTAGTTCAGACTAAAAGTTTTGTATTTAAAATTTGATGAGAAACGTTTTTTCGTCTACCTGTGAAGTCCAAAAGGAAACTTTATACTCGGATTGTTTTGTTCTGTGTTCGCCTTTCAGACTGAAGTTCGTCTGTCCTTCAGAAAAAGTATTTTCATAATTATTAAAAACACCATCCTGACTAGCATTTTTAATTCTCTTCAGGTAGATAAATGATTGGTATAGGCAATTTTTAAAAAATTTAAACAAGATTACTACAACCCTACTCAAGGAGTTTAGTGGAGGGGAGAGGATTTCCAAATCCATAAATGCAGTCTATATAAAATTGTAATAGCAAAGGTTTTTGTAAAGAAACTTGGGAATTAACATATTTTACATAAATATAAAAACGTGTTTTAAAGGGGTTCTTCCACACTATTTCCCTCTTTCAGAAAAACATCAGAGACTGTTTTCCATTCTCTATAACCACTATAATCAGGTATAAGAAGATCATTACATAACATTTCTGTCAAGTTGGTGGATGCTTTTGGATGTATTTAAAGGAAAAAATATTCTTGGCCCTTGATACATTGAAGGTAGTTGAAAAGGCAAGAAGTTTGTAAAAATATTTTACTACTGTAATCTCTAAGACCATTAAAATGTGCAAGTGATTATATTCTCAGTGACTGAGAAGTATTTTTCCAACCACTTTTTTAAGTTTGAAATTTTTGTGTGTACTTAAATTAGTACCTTTCTTTTAAATGTTCTAAGTATTTTGTTATATTAGCTGCATGACAGTAGTGTTATTGGACTTTCTTGTTTTCTACGTGAACAGTTGAGAAATATTTAAATCTTTTTTATATATATCAAGGGATAAATGTGACCATGTGCCCCATTGAAGTAAAAAATTAACCCAAGTTCATTTTTCTCTCCAAAACTTGACATTGATCCTGATCTCACAGCTTTTATGCACTCAGTCTGCTATAGTGAAATCAATTTGGACATGCCAGTTTGCAGGAAAATTTTAAGACAGCACAACTTTTATGTGAAAGAATATATGTTAAGGTAGGAAATAGCCAATAGACGAAATTAAACCAGAAGGTACACTTGTAGCCTTCACTCATTTGGATGGTAATTTTAAAGGTAGTTTTGCATTCAGGAAGGATTTCCTTGTTCTGTGCATTTACAAATATCTAAATTATGCTGCACTGCAACTTAAAAACTCAATACCAGATACCAAATTTATGTATTTTTAAGGTGACTGAGGCTAAAGTTATGAGAAGCAGATTGGCTTTGTGAAAGAAAGTGAGCATATAAAATTGTATTTTAAAATATAAACTTCATTTTGGTTTCCGACAGAAGTCTTGTGACCAGTTCATCAGTTTTCCAGATCAGTTTTAAAGCAGCATGTAAAAACTCCCTTTTCCACATTAGAAGTTCATATTTAAGTTTCCTTAGCTGCAAAATCACTCTAAAACCGAGTGTTTTATGTTAAGGGCCATTTCATGTGTTGGTCCCATTGATTACATATGAATGTATAAAAATCTTGTTTAAAGACCAGTAAAAGTGAGGAAATTCCAAGTCAAGCTGGCTAATTCCATTCATAATTCATCCCAAGTGCCTGACTTAAGAAACTTGCCAACAGTTTATAGCCAAACATACAAAATCAGTTGACTTGCTTTGTAAGTGGGGCAGAAGGAGTCAACTTTGACCTTGTGGTTCAGAGAGGCTTTCGTTGATAAAACTAGGGAATGGAGGTTAAGCTTTTCGGTTACGCAGGAATTTTCCAACCTCAACCCTTTTTTGATTTTCACTTTTTGAAAATGTAAACACGAAAGGGCAACTTTTGTGTTAACGAAACGGGATTGCCTTTCACCCACCCATTTCCTTCCCGCTTGCACCTTTGTTCAGTAATTCTTCTGAGTGTGCTGGGAGAGCGAGAGGCCCCGCAGGGAGAAAAGAGCAGCCCTGTCCCCTCAGCCATGGCCATGCCCAGCCCTTTCATTTAGAGAAAAGTGGACAGGAGTTGAGTTCCCATTCTGACATAGTGAGGACTGCGGCATCCACGGCCCTCGGTGCTTCGTGGGGCTTGGCGAGACCTCCATCCAGACGTGGCACTTGGAGCTGGGAGAAATGAGTGGGGAGTCCCGGGCCCCGATGCTGGGGAGCTCGCAGCCTGTCCTTCAGACCTGCAGAGATCATCAGCTCATTTTCTAAGGCCGCACTGCAGGCCTATGCCTTCCCTTGGTTTTTACGTTCAGGGAGACCTTAAAACCTTTTCATAGTTTCTTAAACATGCTGAGCCCTTGTAATTTTAAACCAGACCGATTTTAAGAGCGAAAACTCGCCCAGAGAGAGTCTTTACCTAGTAACTTCAGTCGGATGTGAACTCAAGCGCCTTTTTAAAAATAAGATGTCGAAAGAGTGAGTTTCTGATGTAAGGGCTGCCATCCACTTGGCGTAGGGGGTCCTCAGCACAGTTACTGTCCACCGAACACGCGTCATTAAACTGGAACAAACATGACCCTGAATGGCTGGCTCCCCGTTTTCCTGAATGTAGGTCATTTTGTGTCCTTACAATTTAACGTTTGAAGGGATTTCCTGTCTTTGAAGTGCAGCGCCCTGTCACCTGTTTGGACAGCCTCCTCAAAAGTAAGGGCTCCGTTCCCACTTTGAAAGACTTAGTCGGTCCACGTTCCCGGGCTAGAGTTTCCCCAGCCACGGAAGGCAGTGAGTGTCTCTGCAGGTGCAGCTGTCTCCTTTACAAGTCAGCGCCTGCAGACCCCATATTCCAGACTTCATTTCTCGAGGTCAGAGCCTACCAGAAGAGCCCGGAGCCATCCACTCACCTGGGTGAAGCCATAAAGAGGTAAGCTTTCATAATGAGGAGCCATATATCACAAGTCTTAGCTTTTGAGAACTGGAATAACTGGTGCGCAGGCATTAAAGTCTCATGCTAGAGCGAAAGACGAGAGCTGGGGCCAAATGTGCCATAATGGGTGACACCCACTTAAGTAATGGCCCACACTGAAAATCAGTGTTTGTGTGAATGTATTGTTTTTGACTGAAGAATGCGCCTTCTTTCCTCGCTCTTGGTTATATGGATCCTACAGTTAAATATCTTCGGTGAAAATGCGTGTATTTAATACGTGAATGTCATTCACATTGAACAGTGTTAGGAGATAGCTAGGAGTTGGTTCTAGGAACTGGTGGTATGCTTATTTTTACCAAATGATGCAACGTGAGCCAAACCTCTCTATAAACTATAGCACGCCCCGCAAGTGAAAAGCTATTTGCAGATATTTAAGTGACCATTTACCCTTAGCACGTGCACCAGCTAATCTGTTAGTTAGCCTTATCCACCAACTTATCACTATGAAAACTCAGTGTGTTTCCTTTTGGAGTGGTTCACTAATTGTTTGAAAGCCTGGGCACAAATCAGGGATCATCACAGCACCCCTCACCAAGAGTGTTTTCCTCTTGATATTAAGTAAGCTGTCAGAAGTTTATGAATTTTGGGGGGCTTTCTTTTCAAAGAATTGGACTCACGTATGCATGAAATTAAGACATTCTGATAAGTAAGAGGGAGAAAATAAAGACAGATTCCCACACATTTCAGGCTTAAGGTCACGATCAGACAGAAGAAAGTGGACAGAAACTGAGCTGCCTAAAGGAAGGAGTGTGAGGCTAAATCTGCATCTCATTTTTTGATAACGAATTGAAATGCAGTTTTGATGTCTAGACACTTTCTTTTGGTGGGTGTCAATCACCCTGATGCGTTGGATTTCTGGGGAAGAGACTGTGGCTGTTGTAATTGAGTCTGTCCTACTGGATTGCTTTCCAACTAGTGCCATGGGAATCGTCTAGAAAAAAACATCACCTTCACAAAGCATCCATCCGAAGGGTACACGTCTCGTGTCTCTCACGAAGCAGGTGGTACCCTGTCCAGCCAAGGAGGTAGACACAGATTCATGCGCTTGTCTCCGGTTTTTGGTGGTCTTTCCCGGGTCCTTGCTCTTGGCAACTATGAGCCAAGTCATTTATAGGGCCTGTGTGTATCCGAATGGATTCCATAGCTACCAAATGAAAATTCTGTCTTCGGTCACACACTCCTGCACCTTTCACGTGGGTAAAACGTTCCAATTATTTCTTGATTACATCACGGATGATATGAGGACAAGACAGGTGGAAACAGGAGACAGAGCAGCTGAATATCTCTGCAAACTCGGAGCACTTAAAAACACTTTGAAGTCATGCAGCTGCTCTTTCTTTTTTTAATTGTCTTCCGTAAAACTCCAAAAATCCCACCATGTCTACCTTAAAAGCACCAGGAGTATTTTAATTGGGTAATAACCATCCATATTTTCCTTCTGATAAATTAAAAGGAATTAAGAATGAAATTTTATGATGATTATAAACTGTGTTACTGACCCAAGGGACAAGAACAATTATGAAAAATATGTCCTACATATTTGGCGTGAATATGAATTCAGACTTCTAAACCATTCATCTTAAATGCTCAAGCAACTTATTAAAGCTTATGAAATAGTATTCGTGTAATGATAAGAGGGTAACGGATAATCATGATTGAGATCATGTCATCCATATTGCCGTGGGCTCTGTGCCAAATACTTTGAAGCTGACTTGATCTTTGCCTGTTGGGCTTCTGATAAAAATAGATACACCGTAAAAGACGTGAAAGAGGTAACAGATCTTGTGTATCTGAGATTCCTTTTTGGTCGATGATTGTTTTTAAAAAAAAATGCCTTTAGCACATCACATCTTTTCCCCTTCTTCCCCTCCTGCGGTCTCTCCCTTCCCCCCTCTGCGCTCTTCCTTTCTCCTCCGATTAAAATTACAAACCACGAGAGGGGAAAGTGATTGTTGGAAAACGTGAAAAACTGGGGAATCAGATTTTGACTACTGAATATTGGGAGTGGATCTGCACAAAATGAAACTCTAGAGTTCGGCTCACATGAACATGAA
Organism: Procyon lotor; assembly: GCA_028646535.1. Taxonomy (NCBI): domain Eukaryota; kingdom Metazoa; phylum Chordata; class Mammalia; order Carnivora; family Procyonidae; genus Procyon; species Procyon lotor. Next base: position 47,774,009 of record CM053605.1, read on the forward strand.
AACTCATTGGAGGCTCACCCACCATGCTTACTTAGCCCGGCTTCGGCCAGAGCCCAGGATGAGTCCTCTCGGAGAGCGGGTGCATTTTGAACTTTGAGTCAATGCTACCCGCCAGCTCTCATGATACACGAGAGTTATCATGATGCGTGATAACTCTCACAGTAAACTTTTGAATGAATTTAAGACCACGAGGGAAATTGCCAGATTTCCACGACGTGGGCAAAAATGGGCGTGCTAAGTGGAGGGGTTGCCTCTATCCCAATGTTTTAGGCGCAGCCCTGCAAAGTCCCAGCAGCTGTTATTCAGACACTTACCCTGTGTTAGCAGAATTAAGCACTTTCGAGTATATATTTAGGTGTAAATGGCTTGTTCCACCGAAGTATTGGTACTTTTTAGCGTGATCTTGCCTCTGTTGTGATGGCAGAAAATCCCCAAAGATTTAACCTCTGCCCACGGGCCTGGGTTTTAGTCTGTCTCCACTGTGTGTCCTCGGGCAAGTTGCTTAACTGGTCTGAGCTTTGGTTTCCTCACTTATAAAATGAAGGCAGTGATACCTCCATGCGGTATTATTGTATTAAATGACCTAATATTTGTAAATGAAGTTTGATTTATAAGTGAATTTATAAAGTGTCTGGCATACGGTTTGCAGTCAGTAAAACTCCAGTTACTGGAGTTTGCAAGGGAAAAACCAGATTGAATCTTTGATCTCCGTTTTTCATTACCTAAAGTTTTAGAGATTGTTCAAGGAAAAAGAGCAACTAAATGCATAGTTTTAATAGTGGCATCTGGTTTACACTCAGAAATATAGCTCCGAATTCAGGCTTGAGATTTCAATGCTAGGCAGCCTTTCCTCTTCCCATCATAACTGAAGGAAAATATTTTTTTTGGTAACACAAAAGAACTGCATTCTTTTTACTCCAAGTGACCACCTTTTACTAGACAAGACAGGTTAAAAACTGATCCAAAGGCCTTGAGGTACACAAGTGACTTGGAGAAAGGGAAAAAAAAATAAGGGAGAAGTGTTTGGGGCCCATGGGAAATGCAAAAATGACAGAGCTTTTTTCTAATTTGTATTTTACAAAAATTCTTGTGGGAAGTGGCTTTCATATGCCAGGATTCATTCCTTGGTTAGTTTTTATTTTCTTTTTAAGATTTTATTTATTTATTTGACAGAGAGAGATCACAAGTAGGCAGAGAGGTGGTGGGGAGGGGGAAAGCAGGCTCCCCACTGAGCAGAGAGCCCGATACGGGGCTCGATCCCAGGACCCTGAGATCATGACCTGAGTCAAAGGCAGAGGCTCAATCCACTGAGCCACCCAGGCGCCCCACCTTGGTTAATTTTTATGGCCCCCTTGTGCACTCCGGAGTACCAGGACCTGGACTAGACAAGCTGACACACCTGTAAGCAGAGGGGTGTGATTGGCACCCCCATCATGTTGTAGCTGATACCCCAAATCAGTGGGCGATAATTGCTGCATGGTTGAGGCAACAGAGGACTTGTAATAACTTTTACGTCGGAGCCATATTGTAACAGTCTGACAAACTGTTTGATCTCCACCAGCGGTGTGAAGCCCATTCACCGTCACCCTCAAGGAGGCCTAAGTAAAGCATCATTAAATCTTCACGAAAGATCGTTTACTACAAACTACTGGGATTTTTCAACTGGAGTCGAGATATGACATGATTTTATATTGATCCATTCAATGGGCCTTGAGAGCCAATGAGAAGATACCAGAAGAAGACATGAATGAAATAGTCATTAATGAATGTTGATATTCTCAATATAACAACTGAACAACATGCTGTGACATCCCAGAAATAGAGCTGCTCTTACATGTGTCACTCCATCACCTTGGATATCAAAACTGAACTGGTTTTGTGGTCATTATGTAGTTGGCCGAATGTCACCAAATTTTGGGTTTTAAGTCTTCCTGGATATTCTTGCCTGAGTTGGGATTTGAGATTTGCTTTTAAATTTTGGATAGTTGGCCTTTGCTCTTTACAAGCGCCCAATCATCTTAGGAGGCTTTCCAATTTTATTTTTCTTGATTACGCTCAATGAAATTATAGTCAGATGATGCCTCTAAAGCTTAGTTTTTCCCTCTGGTTTTCCCTGCTGACCTACATATATGTGCCTCAGTGTCCTCATGTCTAAAGTGTGACTCCATAAAGAGTCATTCTAAGATTAAAAATTATCAGTATCTCTTCAATCATCTGGACCTACATCAACTAATACATTTTGGAGGACTCTAGTTTGTTCTCATCCTTTTGTAGGTAGGTGTGGAGAAATGTGGGTAGGACATGGGGTCCTCATTTGCAGGGAGAGGACATTCCACTTGGGGTCATGAAGGATCTCATTATTTGAGAAGGTAGAGCACTAAGAGCTAAATTGTGTGGTGCGAATCTCAGTGCTTTAGGAGATCAAAGAAAAGAAATACCGAGGACAGAAAGAACTAGGAAAGGGTTGTCCAGAAGAGGTGGGTTTGCAACTGTGTTTGGGAAGGTGGGCAGCTTCGGGTAGATGAAAAGAACATTTCCAGTAAGGGGAGCATGGTGGGTGAAAGTGCTGAGGCAGGAATGAGCTCAGTATGTTCTAGAACTGTAAGGATTCCAAGAAATTGTGCCGCTGGGTTTACCAGTCTTGTCTGTCTGGAGCTAGCCAGTTATCTTAGGGACAGATTTGACAGTGTGCATGTACTGAGGTCTACTTCATTATGGCTTTGTGTCTCGCTTTTCTCAAATTCAGTTAAAATGCTATTCTGGATGATGTCATTTCTGTACTTAAAACCCTGGCACAGCTCCCCATTCCTCAGTCTCCTCTAGACTCCTGGCAAGGCCTTCACGACCCAACCCCTCCCCACCTTGAGCTTCATCACACCTACGGCCCCTTCTTGCTTCCCACAACCCGTCATTAAGCACCTGGAACCCACCATATTCTCTCTTGCCTCTGACTTCCCATATGCTCAGGTCTCAGCTTGAATGTCCTTTCTGCCGGGAGACCAGGTGAAGGCTCCCCTGCCGTCTGCTCTCACAGCTGGCTCCCTGCAGGAAGCTTATTTTGTCTTGATTCTTAATATCTGTCTTTCCCGTGAGACTATAAACTCCTTGCAGTGAGAAAGCCTGTTTGGTTGACCGTGAGTGGCCAGCACAGAGTCTGGCCCTAAACCATGTATCCACTTGTTCAGAAGTCCCCATTAGACACCATGTGCCAGGCCCTAACACAAAAGGGAAAACAAGCGAAAGCCCTGGGCTCTCTGTTTTTCTATTCCGCTTAGAGAAACACACACTAGGGCTAGCTACAAATAAAATGTATGGAAAGTATATGTTTAGAGGCTAGCATAAATGCTTAGGAGGAAAACAAGGCAGGAAAGGAAGACGGGAGTGCCTGGTGCAGGAGTAGCTTTAGGCAGAGTGGCAGGGAAGGCACCCCCACCTCGGACAGTGACATTTGAACAAAGCCCTCGAAGAGGCGAGGGGGTGAGATGTGCACATACCGGGAAAGAACGGGCAGACTGAAGAAGAAGTAGTGCAAAGGCCAAGACTCGTGGGTCCCAAGAGCAGTCAGAGAGCAGCGGGCTGGAGGGCAGAAAGTGAGGCAAAGTAGAAGGTGAGGTCAGAGCATGAGAACCAGGATGAGGATGGTGAGGGAAGGACATTAATCATACACATCAATAAATGGGTGTAGGACTGTTGTTTGTTCTTGTTATTACTTAATAATATAAGCACTCTGGACCGGGAGACCCAGAGACACTAGCCTGTGTCCTCTTCTGCTTTAAAGACTATTTTGGTTTTTATTTTATTTTATTTTATTTATTTTTTAAAAGATTTTATGTATTTATTAGAGAGAGAGAGAGAGAGAGAGAGAGAGCGTGCACAAGCACAGCAAGGAGAAAGGCAGGCAGAGGGAGAAGCAGACTCCTCACCGAGCAGGGAGCCCTATGAGGGACCCCACCCCAGGATCCTGGGATCACGAGCTGAAGGCAGATGCTTAACTGACTGAGCCACCGAGGCATCCTTGCTTTAAAGACCATTTTAAATGACAATTTTAATGACTTAAAGCAATGCTAATAAGTCAACCTGGAACAAAGCTCAGCTATCAGAAGCTGGTTGTGAGAAACGATACCGAGGCGGGCACCCCCTCGCGGATCTGGAGCAACATACGGGAGGGCCAACCAGGACACAAGGAGCACAGGACCCACCTCATGTTTCTGCTGGAGACTTAAGCCTAGAGCAGAAAGAACCAGAAAGTAGGTGACTGCAGTTACCAAGGGTTTGTGTCTTAGAACAGACCCTCCCCGGGGAGGGCAGAGCACATGATAATGATACAGACAAGAGTTG
>CM053605.1:47778846-47791461 GCA_028646535.1 Procyon lotor
AAGGCCACGTGAAATGGGAAGAGACAAAATACCCGTGAGGGAGATCTGGATGCTTCTGTTCTCACCCGAGGCTCAGGCACAGTTTGGGAGGCGTCGACTGCTTCTCGACATAATGTGATGTCCTTGGCATGTGACTGAAGTTTCGGCCCTTTCTTACTTTTCTCTGATCTCCACCTTTTGTCATTGCTCAGGAGAGGAGCTGAGCTTCATTTGGCCCGAAGCCCTGTGGCACTTCCAGCTATGCGATCAAAGTCCATTGCCGACATTTGGGCCCGTGCCAACCAAGTTCAGGTTGTGCTTCACACGGGGCTTCTGGTGCCTCTCGGCCACGGGTGAGGGCTGCCTGGGTTTGATCTTGACCTGCACACATTTGGGGGAGTCTCGGATCCCTTGCTGATAAGCCCCGCTCGGCTGGGCTCTGCTTTAATTAACGTGGCCCTTGGGTTGGTTCAATTTCCCATGTTTCAGCACCTCGCTGGGTGTAACCTTATCTTCCCATTTCGGAGAGCACAGGTGAAGTTTGTCTTTGACTTGACAGCTGGATTACTTCCAGGTTTCACAGCCACAGAAGAAAAGTCTCAAATCCCAGCTCTTCTTATCATTTGGCATGTTATGGAACAGCCACAGTGGGTGAGATGATAATATGGTTAGACACGGTTCCAGTACAGTGAACTTATTGCTTAAAAGTGTGTGCATCTACTAAGGGTGAGTGGGAGAGGCAACGGAAATCAGTGAATGATAGGTGTACTTGCGGGGGTGATGTACTTGGGAGGGTGACAGCTCCAAGAGACTTGGGAAGAGGGCAAGAGGCTGCCGCCGAGCATTCAGCTATGTAAATAAATGCATATAATTGAAGGAGACACAATGTTTCATTACCTTTTCGGAAAAGTGTTTGGAGGAAAAAGGAGGATATCCCAGTGTCCTGAGGAGCCCAAGTCCTGTAAGAAGCTTTCTCAAGTCAGTTTGACACAATCTTTGATAGATGGTCACAATGCTCTTCCTTTTGTTTAACATCTGCATTTCTCCCAAACTTTTGTTTTTAAAACCGAGAAACTTCATCCTCATCTCCACCTTTTGTTTTTTAAGTTGTACTCACCAGCATACTGAGAAATTCGTTTGCAAAACCTACCTGCTCTGGGAATACAGCACGGCCCAAGCTAAAGCGGGTGTCCTCAGATGAGGTGCACCAGACACAAGGAGGGAAGTCACTCCAGTCATCAGAGATTGTGGGTGTGCGCATGCGTGTGTGTGTGTGTGTGTGTGTGCACACGTGTGTGTGTGCGTGGGATTTGGTGTGTCATCTGTCCTTACCATGGTCTGCATGGATCACCTGATACTGTTCAACTCTCCCTTTGCAGATTTCTAAATAACAACAGCTTCTCAAGCCCTCTGATACCGGGAAAGGGCTGCCAAGGAGAGGAGAAAGGGTATTTCCATTCCCTGGAAAGGGACGTCCTCCGCTACAGATAGTCAACATCTTTGCACGTAATCATCACTTTCTTGTGAGTTACCTAGAGAGTATGACCATCTCTGAAAGACCTGGGTCTGAGTTAGCAGCTTTGCCACTAACTAGATGCAGCGGCTTAATCCAGTTTCTTCGTTTGTCTTTTGGAGTTATATGCACATCGTGGAATTGCTGTAAGTATTAAACAAGCTCGCATACACTTGGTGCATGCGCTATGTGAATCATCAGCAGTCCAGTGGTATACTTCATATTAAATTTTGTTTCTGTTACAATTCCTTATGTCAGAGATCAACAGACATGATTTTACAACATGCTAGAGCTCTTTAAACATCCATGTTCCTCACAAGACCATTGTTAACAAAGTGTCCATTGCTTCTTTTATTCGCCATGACAAAGATAGAGCCAGGCATTCAGAGCAGGCACTCTCAAGTGTCTCTCATCTTGCAAAACCCAAAGATGTTTATAAATACAGTCCCTGCTTTAAGAATTTACTTCCTGGTTGTGGGTCTGTGATTATCCAGCCAGTGAAGGTCATAAGGATTTTTTCCTTTGAAAGGTAAGGGCATAGGTAAGGATTTGGTTTGTTAGGTTGTCACATCTCTTTTACAAGACCAAATATTTGTGAGTGATGTTGAGTTAGGAACTAGAAAATTGGCTTTCTGGCCTTCCTTGGCCCCATCAGCCAAAAACATACTGCCATATTTAAACAAGTTGATGATTTTTATTTATTTATTCTACATTTCAAAATCTGTTGAAATTTCTTTATAAACATGCATTATGTTTCTAATAAACAGACTCAGAAAGTGAAAAATCGAGACTTAAGTTTGACTGGGTGGCATTTAGCATACAAACATTGGAATGCTAGCAAAATGAATTTTTGGATGCAACCCTTATGCAATAGAAGAAATAAGGAACCACATATTAAGGATGGATTATATATTCTGTTGCCACCTGGAAGTTCTCTGCCATGCTGCCCTGGGTAAGGAAGTGATGAGTGACTGTTACTGATTACAACGCTGATCCCTTTTCACTGGGTTCTTTCTGTTTGGCTGAAGGAAAGGATTCACCCCTGCCTGGTTCCATCAGCTTACTGAGTGGTCACCAGCAGGAACGATGCTTTTCCTGCCAGAATTGCTCAGCTAGGAGACCCAGATTCTTTGGGCATGGTGAAGGCTCAAGACCCCATGCAATGAGAATCCTCAACAAAATAGAGCTGTGTCTTGAACCAGGAGCCATATTCTTTGTACTTACCTCAGGCTATAGGTTTAAGAGGAGCCTCACCCAGGAGCTGCTCCCCAATTTAAGGACTCATGTTCTGAAGATTCCTTAAGACTATCAAAGCAATAACTTCGTGGAGTGGGGGTAGATGATAAGGAGTAACGGTTGAGTGGAGGGCATCCCATGGGGGCAGACTTGGTAGATGCTACAAAAGATTGGATTTTTAGATTTCTAGAAGAAAAGGGACAATCTGAAAATAGAATCAAACAAGTCTCCTATAGTGAAGGGAAATCACCGATTGAAGTCTAATGACATACTCAAAAAATATTCCGAGCTCTAGGTTTCTTCCATCTATGACTTTGGGTGATGAAGTCAGACAGAGCTTCCTCTTCTTGAAGATGAGATGATATATGCAAAAAGTAAGGGAATTTACATATGCAAGATTTCTATCTTCTCCCCCCTAGACTCTGAGCTCCTAGAAGACAGGGCTTTGCATCTCTGTACCCAGAGAGCCCGCTAGTTAGTGGGCAGGCACTTAGACCGCATGATTGGTTATGCTGATGATTGGCTGGTTGGCCCTGCAGCTGGAGGTGTTGAGAGGAGCCAGCAGTAGAAAGCAGATGCTGGAAGCCAACCCCAGCTTGGAGCATCAAGTGAGAAGGGGGACCCTTAGAAGCTCCTTGCTGTCTGTGGCTGTGGAGAAAAGAACATTTAGATGAGGAGAGGGAATGGCCTACAGGATTCCTGGCCAGGTCTTTATCTGACAGAGACTTGTGGGAAATGGTCCCAGCTCTCGATGCTGTGAAGCAGGAAAGGCAGGTGGCATCAGTTAGGCTATTCTGCTCAGCGCGGCTGAGCGTGATGGATGGCTCCTCGCGCTGTTTATCTGGTGCAGGTTGGTATTTCACCTCTGTTTTCATTAGACTGATGGTAAGGTAATAATTCTTTCCTCCGGCTGGAAAATCTGTCTTCAACCATTTGTTGGTCTTCTTGAACGGCCCCTTCAGGTGCACAGAAGTCACCCTAAAGGAGATTTTGAAGGAAAACGTAAATAATGCCGGTCGGCGTCCGTGGATCTCTCCAGCAACACAGGCATCTGTGAGACTCGCTGTGGAGGTTGGGTGCACAGAGTTCCATTTACTCAAAGAGAATCAGCCTCAAAAAATTGTGCGAGGTAACCACACCTGCAGGGAACAAAGAGCCAATGTCAGGCTTTTGTCTCTTGAAAATTTCAAGCTCATTTGCAAGTTAAATGAAGACAGGGCAGTCTTGCAGGGCTGGGGTTTCCAGGAAGGCGTGAGTTGCAGTGGCAAGTGCCCCAGGCTGGGATTCAGAAAGCTCCCCACGGTTCTCCCTACCGGCAGATGTCTTTATATCTCTATGACTCAGTTTCTTCATCTCTCAAACAAATTATAGCATATGCAGTGTTTTTTAATCGAAAGCTTTTATCAAGATAATGTAGTTTTTCGTTTTTCTCCAAGGCTACTAGGAACACACTGGAAACAATGAGAGAACCATGGGGCATTAATGGGCTGCCGTGCTTTAGCACCCCCTCCTGTCCAAGCATTTTGATGAGGAGCCCAGAAGGCAAGAGGAAGGTGTTAGCTCAGTTAGCATTGGTCAAGGACACCATCTCCTCACAACTGACAGGATGGGTCCTTCCAAGCAGCATTCTGGGTTTGCAAGCTGGTGAGCAGGTGATGGGACCTCTGCCCACAGGATGCATGAAGCTTGCTCCACCAGCAGGGACCAGCTGAAAAGTTGCATCCACTCAGTAGGGCATAGTTGGGCCATCGGGGGACATAGTTGGGATCTTGGACTGCCAGTCTCCTCTCAGGAGACCTCATTCACAATGAGGGTCCCTTTCATCCCATCAAACTAGGGATAGCCCATCCATCTTTTCTGTGCCCTAGGCCACTTAGCTTGACAAGTGGTTCTTATTTACTCTAACTAGGGTGAATGTACATCCTGATTTGTCCTTAACAGTCCAGTTTGTGCTTTTTGTGCCAGAATAAATATTAGAGCACTCTGATTAACTTTTTTTTTCCTTAGAGAGAGGGAGAGAGCACCTGTGAGTGGGGGGCGGGGGCCGTGGGAGAGACAGAATCTCAAGCAGGCTCCACCCTGAGCTTGGAGCCCCATGTTGGACTTGATCTCACGACCCTGTGACCATGACCTGAGCCAAAGTCAAGAGTTGGATGCTTAAACTGAGCCACCCAGGCACCCCCCCCATTAAGTTTTAAGTTATATGGCACCCCAAACATGAAAGAGGACTTTTTCCATAAGCACCTTCTCCATCCCCAAGGAACACCTCACGTATATTGCTAATATCCTCTCTGCCATCATCTCAGTTGGTTCATGACATACAGATACAAATAAATTGTTACTTTATCATTTTCACACAGCAATCTATACCTATCAATATACCTATCAATATGGTTTTCAGGGTACTCCTGACTGGCCAGGAGTCATTGTGAAGAACTGTGGCTACTAAAATGTAATGCTTCTAATTAGGAAGGATTTTCCTCCAGATGCTTCTGTGAAGATTAACGAAACTTTTGTGGAGTGTCAATCAAATGTCAGCTCCTGTTATTAATAATTCTGAAATAACAATTCCAACTAAAGAATTATTTTTGCTCATTCATTCTTCAATTAAGGAATTAGCAAACATTGTATAATGTTTCCTGGCACTGTGCTAGATACTGGAAATTCAAAAATGAAGGACACTCTCTGACCATAAGGAATTGAGAGAACATGGGGTAAAGAGACAAGCAAGTGGTGACAGCCTAGCTCTGGTAACACAGAGTAGAAGCACCCAGCTCAGCTCCAGGCCACTTCAGAGGAGGATGGTTTCCAAGAGTCCGGGACAAGGAGTGTCTTGAAGGGCACAGAAGAGTTAGCCAAGGGAGAAAGCTATGAAAAGCATTTTCTTTCAGATCTTTTCTAACATTAGAAAATAAAATAAGGAAGACAACTTCAGAAGTCAGGAAACATTTCTTTTGCTTGAACACTGATATCTTCCTGTTGATTCTAAAGGAAGCTGTTGCTAATAGCAGAAGCTTCTAGTGATCTGAGCGAGTCGGGGGTTGAGTAAGTTTTCATAGTTAGAAGATTTTTTTTTTTAAGATTTTATTTGTTTATTTGGAGAGAAAAGAGAGAGCACAAGCAGGGGGAGCGGCAGAGGGAGAAGCAGACTCCCCACTGAGTGGGGAACCTGACATGGGGCTTGATCCCAGGACTCCAAGATCATGACCTGAGCCAAAGGCAGACACCTAACTGACTGAGCCACTTAGGCATGCCCATAGTTAGAAGAGTCTTAAAAAGCTAGAGTTTGGGGCACCTGGGTGACTTAGTCTTTAAGTTGTCTGCATTAGGCTCAGATTATGATCCCAGGGTCCCGGGATCGAGTCCTGTGTTGGGTTCCCTGCTTGGCAGAAAGCCTGCTTCTCCCTCTCCCACTCTCCCTGCTTGTGTTCCCTCTCTTGCTGTCTCTCTCTCTGTCAAATAAATAAATAAAATCTTAAAAAAAGAAAAAAAAAGCTAGAGTTCTATAAGATCTCTTTCCAGTAGAAAGTGGTGGTCCACACATGGAATTTAAAATTTTCCAGTAATCGTATCACAAAGTAAAAAGGACCAAATGAAATTAATTTTACGACTATGTCATGTTTAGCCCAATATATCCAGATGTAATATCATTTCAATGTATGATTAATCTAAAAATGAGATATTTTGCAATCTTGTTTTCACATGACAATTTCAAAATCCAGTATGTATTTTCCGCTCAGAGCACATTTCAATCCATAGGAGCCCCATGTGAGAGCCAGTGGCTCTCCTATTGCACAGTGCAATTTTATAACATCACATCTCACTGTGCTCACCAAGAAGACTGAACCCAAAGTGTCCTGACTCGGTTTACTCATGACTATTAATTTTCTCCTGTATATAAGTAGCAAACGCTTCTTCAAGAAGGAGACTCAGAGATTCTACAAAGATCTACATTCTGTCCTAGGCGTTCCCTTATATTTGACAGCCAACAATTTATAACGACAGGCTATCTCCAGCTATAGAAATGTTCTAATTGCGGGTGCAGCCAGAGCATTTTGGGCCTCACGGGTTGGTTATAGATTCCTCTGCCCCGGGGCCCAGTTTGAGAGTGTGCTTCGGTGATACAATCCGGAACCAATTATTCCATCACCGAAGATGTGCTCGAGGTAAAGCCGCACACGGAACCTCACTTGTGACAACTGTTCTCTTACTGACATGGTTGTGAGGCCGTCTCTGTGAGGCATGTTACATTTGGTGGACCAAGACAGAAGACTGACGTCAGGATTGATGCCTTGCCAATGAGTCACCACCGGGAAGGCAGCGATCTCTGGGTCTCAGTTTCTGTACCTGTGCAATGGCACTAATAATTTTGGCCGCAAGGCCTTAGTACCATGGAGGTCGAAACAGATACTTCTCGCCTTTCTGATTCTCAGTTTAGCAACAGTGCTGATGTGGCAAGAGAGTATTCTCCGTCTCTAAAAGTGCCCCGTGGGATAGCGAGCCGTCCAGGGGGTCACTTTTTCTTTATTCTCTTTAATGGGTCACTCACAGTTTGTGACAAGAACATTACTAATTGCATAGCTGGTGCCAGGGGCGGCGTGGAGCCACCGAGGAAGTCACGGTTAGCTACAACCCGTAGAAAACCGGATTATTCTCTAGAGAGGCCACATGCCATCCTGAGAGAACTCGAAGCTGGTGGCGCCACGTTCTTCCGCAGACGAGGTACATAGCCCGGGGGCCAAATGTGTTAACTGCAGGTTTCTCAGCTGTGAAAAATGAGAACAGCAATCTTTCCTGCTCTAGAAGGGAGTTGTGTTTATTAATTAGTTTGTATTTCAAAGTGCTTCACAACTGGCAAGTTTCACTATTGAATTAAGGAAAATTTCCTTTCATTTTATCCTCCACCACCTTAGGAGGAAAAGAAACTGTGCTCACCGAGGCTGTGAGAAAAATGGAGGGGATTCAGGCAAAAAAGCTAACAAACCTGACTTCCAAAGGTAGTGGCTCATTTCCCCGACTGCAAGATGGCAGCCATTAACAGGAGCTGGGGAAATTAGGTATCTCAAAGGGCAGCCGAGTCTACCTCCTGAAGAATTGCATTTGTTTTAGATTTAATTTTTATGATCCCTTCAAGAGAAAAAATAAAGGAAAAAAAAAAGGAAAATGAGCCAAATCACACTGGCATGGCAGCTTTGAAAATGAAACCTTCCCCTTCTTCCATGGGAAGTGGCAGAAACGTTATCATGTTTTCTTGAGAAATGAGAGCTTGGACCTATTTGTATTCCAACTTCTAGATCATCAGATCTCCTTGTCCTTTTTCTAGTTTATGCTAGAAATGTTGTCCGCCAGACTTTTCCTACTAAGTGTTCCATTATCATTGAAGATTAACTGTTCAAAAAAAGAGAATTCATTTAATTCTCCCCGTGGCTAACTGTTCATTCTTCTTTTTGCTTCCTTCCACCCAATGGAAATGTGGTGCCCAGCCAAGGCTCTGCTTCCCAGTCTCCTTTGCATCTCGCTGGGGTCATGGGACAAGTTTTCACCAATGGAAGATGGGTAGGAGGTAGGTTTCTAAGAAGTGGATGTCTTCTTCATGGTCTCTGAAGGGCCGAAAGTGATTTGAAGACCTAGATAGATACTTGAGTCTTTTATCTCATAAATAAGGAACATCTCCTTTGGATTATTATCTGAGTAAGAAAGAAACCTCTATTGTGTTAAGCCATATTTTAAAGTCCGTTGTTACAGCAGCTAATGCAACCCCAACACACACACCGCCAAAGCTGACGCTCTTCCCCAAATTTCCCATTAGAGTCATCTTTTCCATGCCAAACCATGAAACTCCATTAGGACTTTGGTGACACCGGTAATCGTGCAAAACACGTAAGATATTTAATAAATGCATGTGAAATGGAGGGATGGAGGGAGGGGTGATTGAATTAATGTCTGTGCATTTAAGGTGACTCATTTACTTTCTTTTAAGCTTTCCAGCTCAATATGCCCATCCCTCCTCCACCCTCCATTAAGTTGTAAAGCGGGGAAATAGTTTTCCTTTCTTCATGGTCTTCCAAAGGACAGACACAAAGCCATGAGAGAAATCACTGGCCAGAGGAAAGCAATCCCTTAAAGAAAGCAATCCAAATATCATCACTCTAGAGGGCTGGGCCACTGCCAACATCTCCATCAGCAACTTGGAAGAGTTGTCTGACTTCCCAACACAATAAAAATGGAGACATGAGCATCCAGAGCCCCAGCCAGCACAATTACATGAAGCCAAAGAACATTACCACTTCTAGCTTGCAGGATTTATGACCAACTACATTGGAAAATAAAGACAGAGATGCTTGTCTGAATTCATCATTCACAGAAGGCAATGCATTTTAATCATAGAGAAGTTGTATATATTGTAACTTTCCTAAGGAATACCTTAGCAAACAGAGCAGAAGCAGATACCAGCATCCTAGAGGAAAAAAGAAAAATGAAAAAGATGGTCAGTTTGCTCCTGTTTTGGAAGATCGGTAATTGCTTTCCTTTATTGTTGAAAAACTCCTTTTAAATGCACTGAAGCAAGCTTTTCTACTTTGGTGGTTTCCTGGGTTTGGGAAACTGCTTTTAATTTGAATGGAACAGACAAGTAGGCTTATGTTCCGTATAGTGTCTGCCGATCCAGGGGTTGGATGGTGAGGCTGAAATCATGCCACTTCTAGGAAGCCTGTGTGTGAATATTTCCTTTTGTGGCAGTGCTCCTGCCCCAAACTCCCCTAGAACCATGCTCTTCACCCAGAAGAGTATTCTTAGACTTTATTATCATTGTTCATTGATTGCCTCCACTCTAGGACATGGACCCACCCAATGAGGGCAGGCCCGTGGTGTTCCTGGCCCAGTGCTAGCATATGGTGAATACTCAGAAAATATCGAAAAGCTCTGATTAGGTTACGGTTTTGTGTAATTGAAATTCTTCACATGACCATTTGTTTTATTTTTGATTTGTATTTTCTTAAGATTTTATTTTTGCATGCTCAAGAGACAGATAGAGAAAGAGCATGTGCTCGAGCAGCAGGGAGGGGCAGGGGGAGAAGCCAGCCAACCAGCCAACCAACTAACCACCCAACCAACTAAGTCATCCAGGTGCCCTGGACCATTTGTTTTCACTATTGAGAATGAAAAGGTAAATCAGTATGGTTTTGTTTAATGTTGTCTAATTACTTAAATACATATTGGTAAATGAATTTTACCAATGAATTACTTAAATATGAATTACTTAAATACATTTTGGTAAAACTGCTGTCTGACTGTTTATCAGAACCCAAATTACAGCCTTGGAACCTCTGCAAGTTAAAAAGATTGCTTGAGAAAGGAAGGAAGGTACTACATAATCCTTCAGACACAAGACTCATTGCTTAACTCTGTCAATGCTTAGAGTAACTCCTCGAACCCTAAAAGCGAGTTTGTTTCCAGAACACCTGAACCACATTTTTATGATGTTTGCCTTTCACAGTCAAGTTTACATTAGGGAGCTGTATTTTCCCTATATTTATTTTTAAATCATTTGCGTTTTCCAATAAAATAACATTCTCTTTTTCTTGCCTCTTCCCAGATGAACACATTTATTTTTTTAATCATGAAACATTCTACATGGGGCTGTGGTTGGTGGTTGGGAGGCTCTGGAGCCGTGCACCTGGAAAAGAATGTGTTATTTGCATTTAAGGAAATACTTAGTGGGCTGAATGTCTAGCCACTAAAATAACAGTTCATCAAAACACAGTTATCCCAGAGAGCCATCCAGGAGTGGCAATCAGATTTCCTAGAGTCCAAGTAAAGGATGAAAACCGTGAGGAGGGGCAGACCAGGGGGACAAACTATGTTTGGAAGCAGGAAGTAGGTCAAGGAACTAAGGATCTGAAATATAGGAAAAGAAGTGTGTGGGGGGGGGAACACTTGGATCGTCTCCTCTGTAGACATCCAATCTGAACCTAATCTAAATAGGTGGGAAGTAAAATCATTATCTGGTGTTTTGTGGCCACCTCAAAAATAGTTTCGACGAGACTAGAGTCAACATTGAAAAACCACCAGCACCACTGACTTGGGCTGCAGAGCACAGCTATGGCCCAGACCTGCCCAGAAGGGCCCAATGCCAATTATGGTCAGGATGGGGATCAGGGTAAGAGAAGAGCAGTGCGCTTACGCAGGCTGGCCTCCAAGGGGGACGCTGGGGCATCCATCCCTGGGCTACTCATTCACCTCTTCTCTGGAGCAATAAACAAAGAGACGGCAAAAGGCGAAGCTCCTTCAGTTAGACACTTTTAACCTTTAATGTAGCCATAGATTGAAAGATTTATTTTTTTATTCAATAATGACTTAGAGTTTATGTATTTATATATTTCACACACACACACACACACACATCTATGTACCTGCATGGTTAGTATTTATATTAATGTGAGTGAATAAAAACATTCTAAACTTGGATTGTGGTGATGGTTACACAACTCTGAATATGCTAAAAACCATTAAATTGTAAGTTTAAACGGGTAAATTTTATATGTGAATTATATATTACTGAAGATGTTTTTAAAAAAAAATGAATGTATTTATCCCTTTATTTGTCCACAAATAAAAATCATACACTGGGTTTTGTTATTATTATTATTGACTTCCTTCCTTATGTGCTTCCCGCCCCCCTCCCCCCCTTCTCCAAGTCTTGGTCGTCCCAGGATACACTCCAGGATTGCTAAATGCTGGCTAATGAATTATAGCCTTATTCCAATTTTAGAAGTGCCATGCCTTTTCCATGTTATGGGGTCATCAAGAAAAACTGTATCAGAAATGAAACTGACCCAGAGTGGTGCTCTTCACGCACTCCTACCCCCCTGCCCCTGACCCATTTCAGCTTCTCATTGCCTCTCTGGGTGTTGATGCCTATTTTGGTCTCCAGGCATCACCATGTGAAAGATAATGTGCTCAATAATCTCTTCTTCTACCATTCTATGATGTGGATGAGATTGGTGGAAGCTGTTGTGAAGGTCAAAACTGGTATTTTTTTTTTTAATTGAAGTACAGTTGAAATACAGTATCATACAGCACAGTGATTCAACATGAATATATATTGGTAAAATGGTTGCCATAATAAGTCTAATTTTGTGGTTATTTTAAAGCCTATCTTCAAAGTCAGTTCGTATGTAATAATTCCGCTGTACAATGTCTTGGGTGGTATAATTGCAGTTATAATTGCAGTTGTTGTTATAATAGGTGATAAAATCTTATAAGGGTTATATTCCTCAGTTTCATAGGAGCTATTCATCTCTCTTTTTTTTTGATGGTTTGATAAGTGTATATCATATATCAATGCTTCTCAAACTATTGTGAAAGATCTAATTTTATAAAATTTCCAAGTGTCTGGTAACTTTTGTAAAACCAATAAAAATAAATTACCAGTAACGGGGCACCTGCGTGACTCAGTGGGTTAAAGCCTCTGCCTTCGGCTCAGGTCATGATCTCAGGGTCCTGGGATCGAGCCCCGCATCGGGCTCTCTGCTCAGCAGGGAGCCTGCTTCCCCCTCTCTCTCTGCCTGCCTCTCTGCCTACTTGGGATCTCTCTCTGTCAAATAAATACATAAAATCTTTAATCAGCAAATAAATAACCGGTAAAAAAAAAACAGTAAAAAAACAAAGACATACAAAATACATGATCCGGGGCGCCTGGGTGGCTCAGTCGTTAAGCGTCTGCCTTCGGCCCAGGTCAGATCCCAGGGTCTTGGGATCGAGCCCCGCATCGGGCTCTCTGCTCTGCAGGAAGCCTGCTTCTCCCGCTACCATTCCCTCTGCTTGTGTTCCCTCTCTCGCTGTGTTTCTCTCTGTCAAATAAATAAAATCTTTAAAAAAAAAAAAAA
>CM053605.1:47791561-47815254 GCA_028646535.1 Procyon lotor
AAAAAAAAAAAAACAAAATACATGATCCCTTCTTAATATTACGTTCAATAGACATTAAATTATATTTTGATATATTTATTGAAATAATATCAAAACAAATATAAGATAGGAAAATAGAATGAGTTTTTAAAAACTACACAAATTGTTCATTGAAAATATCTGAAGAGGTAAATAATGGAGGAAATTGCTGTTACACTCATAATTTTTATAATTCTGCCATCATAACACAAAATTACTAGTGAAATACATTCCTATACTACACACCTATATTCACACTTTTACTGAACTATTTTTATATCAATAGTTAATGTTCATGTGATGGGTGAGTTTGCCTCTTGCTTATTAACATACTTAATCGAAGTTATATTGACGACAATGTTATTCATAGCAGAAATGTATATCAAAACTGTCTCTGTGTTTTCATAAAACTTAAAATAGAGAAACCAGTCTTACGGAGATGTATTCATGGGAACAAGGACAAAATAGGATATTCATTTTTAACTTTTTTCAAAATGAATTAGTGATACTCTATTTGCAAATTTTTCAAATTCAGTAACCAGTTCCAACTATTCTGTAAAGTTAAATTTAAATTAACTTTGGATGAAAGATACTTTTGGGTTACAGCTGATACATTAACGTTAAAATATCCTGCCTTACATCATCCTACTTCTCACTATATATGAGTTAATCACAAGTTCAGCACTTTCTGATCTGGCCTATGTGCTAATCGATGAAATGAGTCCGTCGACCATATATTTGAATGTCAAGGCAAGGTCAAATTGCTATACAAATTTGTACCCACTCATTCTCAATCTCTGTACATATCTCACTGTGGACCAGTAACAGTCGATGGACCAGCACTGGATCTTGGACCACACTTTGAGTAACACTACTTTGTAGATTTAACATTCCTTAATTTGTCAAAGCAACTGAAATCACCTCTTGAGATGAACTTTAGCTTCTCAAGATGGGTGGTCAGACGGAGATTTTAGGGAGGAGCTAAGATGGCAGGGTAGTCAGAGGATCCTAGGGTTACCTCATCCCTTGAACACAAATAGATAAATATCAAATCATTCTGAATACCCAAGAAATTGATAGGAGATTTACAACAAACTGCACAACTAGAGGGAGAGAAGAGGCCACGTTATGTAAGGTAGGAGGTGTGTAGGCATGATTTGGGGGAGAAATGGATTGCAGGTGGTGCAGAGGGGAGAGAGCCCTGGTCATGGAGAGAGGCGAGGAGGGGGAGAGTAGGGGGAGAGTAGGAGATAGAAGGAGGGGGAGCACACAGCGGATTGCACAAGGAAAACACTTCCCCAAAGTCTTTGGGAAAATGAGAGGCATTGATTTTTATGAATTTTTACAACCAGTGGGGCTCAAAGACTGTGGAGTTTTATAGGTCCACAGAGTGGCCGGTGTGCAGCCCTGAGGGGACTGCAGTGCTCCTGTGTAGGAGGACAGAGGCCTGGAGTAGGCGGTGTGGTCTGAGGATCCCCCGAGACACATTGGGAGAGAGAATTCCCTTTTCTTAGAGTGCATCTGGGAGAGCTGGCATTGCCTTTCTGAGGACAAAAGAGCTGACTGGTGCTATTGTTCTCCCCTGCCCCTCAGCATAGGCACAGAGACACCCGCTGAGGGCAGCTAACTTGGACACTGGCTCTTTGCTGCCCTTCACTCCAAACTCCCACACCCTTGCACTGCGGTAGGACTGCCGTCTGAGACAAGCTGGCACCAACCCCAGTGTGGTGAGATCCTCCTCTAGAGCACCAGTGTGGGTCCGTGCCATGCCAGGCCCCTAAAGTTTGGAATTTTCAATCCCAACCAGCCTTCCTGGGATAGAACACAAGTGTACTGCACTGCGGGCAGGCAGACAGCATAGACACAGACAGGATGAAGGCACAGATCTGAGGGGTTCCTAAGACACACAAGGGGAGATGGTTTGCTCTTCTGGGTGGGCTTCCTACACAGCCATAGGCGTGAGCTTCCTTCTTTGGGAATGAGGGTGAGGGCTGGCTCCATTTTTCTCTCCTGCCCATCAGCACACACAGACTTCGGTGAGCGGAACGGCACCTGCAGTGAAGGCTTAAACTGCTTAGATCAAGCCCCGTCCCCTTGTGCTCTGCAGGTGCTTTTCATGGGCAAGCGTGCCTGAGAGTCAGAGCAAGGGACCCCTCTCCCAGAAGGCCAGCACAAACCCTCCACATGCGGCATGTCTACTGACCACAGATTGCTAAAGATTCAGCTCTAATGGAACTACTCTGAGGTCTCTTTGAACAAGCAGACCAGAGCACACTCAATTAAAATTTGCCACACTCTGGCCAAGATCCAAACACTCCTTACTGCAGGCAAGGGGGAACTCTGCAGAGGATTGACCCGAGGGAAAGAGCAGCCAAAACACAGGAGCAGAGTACATACAGCCTACCCCAGGGATACTTTCTGAAGCTCCAGGCCCTGGACAGTATATGACCTCTTCCTCATAAAGCCATTACTCTCAGGAGCAGGAAACATAACAGGCCTTCCTAACACAGAAAATAAGATAGAGACCTAGACAAAAATGCCAAGACAGAGGAATTCATCACAAAAGGAAGAACAAGAAAAGTCATAGCCAAGGAGCAAATCGAAACAGATATAAGTATTATGCCTAATCCAGAATTTAAAACAATTATTATAAGGACACCAACTGGGCTTCAGAAAAGCACAGGAGGTACCAGGGAGTCTCTTACTGCAGAGATAAAAGACCTAAAAACTAGTCAGGCCAAAATGAAAAATGCAATAACTGAGATTTGAAACTGATTGGATGTAATGAACACAAGGAAGGAAGAAGCAGAGAAATGAATAAGTAATAAAGAAGCCAAATTTTTGGAAAATAATGAAGCTGAAAAGAAGAAAGGAAAAATACTAGATTATGAATGTAGACATAGGGAACTCAGTGACTCCATAAAATGTAATAACATTTGTATGGTAGGAGTCCCAGAGGAAGAGAGGGAAAAGGGGCAGATGGTTTACTTGAGGAAATTATAGCTGAAAACTTTCCTAATCTGGAGAAGGAAACAGACACCCAAAACCAGGAGGCATAGAGAACTCCCCTCAAAATCAACAAAAGCAGACCAACACCAAGACATTGTACTTAAATTTGCAAAATACAGAGATAAAGAAAAAATCCTACAAGCAGCAAGACAAAAGAGGTCCTTAATTTATATGGGAAGACAAATAAGTTTAGCAGCAGCTCTCTCCACCGAAACTTGACAGGCAAGAAAAAAGTGGCATGATATTTTCAACGTGCTGAATGGGAAAAATATGCTTTGTGGAGGGTTTTTAATCAAGTATGGATGCTGTACTTTGTCAAATGCCTTTTCTACATCTATTGAGAGGATTTTATGGTTCTTATCCTTTCTTTTATTAATGTGATGTATCACATTGATTGACTTGCAAATACTGAACCACTTTTGCAGCCCAGGAATAAATCCCGCTTGATCGTGGTGAATGAGCACTTGTGATGAGCACTGAGTGTTGTACATAAGCGATGAATCACTAAATTCCACTCCTGAAATAAAAATTACACCGTGGGTTGACTAATTGTAATTTAAATAAAAACTTGAAACAAACAAAACCCCCCAAACCTGAGATTTTATGAACCAATAGATTGATATTAACATAAAGAGAAGGTTCAGAAAATTGCTGTTGGGTTCTTCATTTGGATCTTCTTTATTCACTACTTTTACCAATGCCTTAGATGAAGGTATGGCTTATGTACATATATATGTACATATGATATATATTTTAAAATAATAAGCACTTACTTTGTATAATACATGTATCAGGCTAATTGTTTTATAATGAATATTTTATTTAATCTTTATTTTTTTTTAAAATATTTATTTATTTATTTAGCACACAAGCAGGGAGAGGGGCAGAGGGAGAAGGAGAGAGAGAATCTCAAACAGACTGCACTGAGCACGGACTCTCTGTGGGGTTCCATCCCAGGACCCCAAGATCATGACCCAAGCCCAAACCAAGGGTTGGACGTTCAACCGACTGAGCCATCCAGGCACCCCTAATCTGTTGTGGGTTTTTTTTTTTTAAGTTTTATTTATTTATTTATTTTAGTGATCTCTACACCAAACATGGGCTCAAACCTCCAACCCCACGATCAAGAGTCGTGTTCTTCTGACTGAGCCAGCCAGGCACTCTTATTTGATTTACTCTTTAAAGGATTCTGTGATGGAGGTAGTGCAATCATCCCCAATTTATAGATTTATAGTAAATTCCCCAAGGAAGTTACTACTTAGTACTACTTAGTGGTGGAGCTGGGATTTGAGTTCAAGCCAGCTGACTCCACATCCAAACCTCTCAAGCTGGCTGTGATTGGCACAACTGTAAGTGAGAGAAGCAGAATATTTAAAATATTGTCTAGGCAAAATTACTGGGAAAAAATCAATACTATGAAATTTAACATAGGATTAACAGGATTAACAGGAATAAATGTCAATTCCTCTATTAGATTAATACGAGTCAATTATACAAAAGCTAGTTGAGGAAGGCCTGGCAGGTTGGAATCCCTTGGGATCACCCTATAGTCTGCTGGCCTCACCTCTGATACCAGCTACTAGATCAGCCCATGTCCCTGGAGGCACTCCGGGCCACTTCAGCTAATAGCAGCTTAGCTCACCTTTCTGCCCTGAGATGCCCAGGAGCCACACTGGGAGAGACTGCTCAGGTTACAATGCAGTAGCAGCTGGAGGAACTCCTGAACAAACTGGAAACCAGCTGATGGATACATGTGCTTATTGTCCATGGTGTCATTATGAGCAATTCTGATGAACATTCTATAGCCTCAGATGGTCCTGGTAAGATGCAATCCCAGATGCCTGTGGCAGGAACCATTCCATTAGGCACCTTTGGCTTTTCATTTCTCTCCATTTTATGCTCTCATGTTCTCACTCCCGATTCCTGGAATCATCTCCAAATATAACCCTCTGCACACAAGTTCTTGTTTCAGACTACTTTTGGAGAAACCCAAGTGTCTTGTTTTGAAATGCTAAAACAAAAATACTGTAGACTGGGTGACTTAAACAGCAAACATTTATCTCTCACAGTCTTGGACGCTCGGAAGCCCAAGATCAGGGCACTGGCAGATTCAGTGTCCAGTAAGAACTGCCTTCCCGGCTCATAGAGAACTGTCTTCCCACTGTACCCTCACGTGGTGGAAGGGATGAGGGAGCTCCCTGAAGTCTTTTTCAATAAGGACCCAAATCCCATTCATGAGGATGCCACCCTTGTGGCCTAATCACATCCCCAAGACGGCGCCTCCAAACACCATCACGCTGGGGATTAGGTTTCAGCATAATAGTTTCAGGGAGGCTCGTTATAACCCTCAGTCTGTTGCCTCAGAAGAGCAATTGGGCTGGCAGTAAATCATGTAAAAATTGGGTCTTAATAGATGACAAATTCAACTGAAGACAGGAATGTGACATGGTAGAAAGGAAGAAGGAGAGAGGAAAAGACTGGAGAGGAAAGGAGAGAAAAAAGAGGGTGGGATGGAGTGAGGGAGGGAGGGAGGGAGGGAAGGAGAGAGGGAGGTAGGGAGAGACTGTCATAGAAGCATTACCATCTGAAGACGTGGATCAGTTGGCAGTCTCAGCGTCCACAGAAGCTCAGTCCTTCTCATGGTTGGGCTCTTTGCATCATTTTGTCGATACCAGAAGTGTTTGATTCACACACACACACACACACACACACACACACCAGAAACGCACAACATAACTTCATGAGCCCAGTGATTTGATCTCCTTGCAATGCTGCTCTTCAACTCAGTGCCCAGTCCTGAGCAGCCTTCTGCAGGCCAGAGCTTCCACACCCATCAGAGGATGCTTGGCTAGGCACTCCTGGATTGACTCTAGGATATTTGCTTTGTTTGTCTTGTTTTTGTTTTTTGTCTTTTTACTTATTGGGCTTTTTGCAAATGGATTCTATGCTGCAGTATCCTTTATAAAAAAGGCCTGCTAGAACAATCAATGGGAATGATGTTACAGATACCTTGGGCATATATGGCATTTCCCTTTCTAAATGCTTGATGTATCTTTACATCTATGATCTCTTTTATCCTCATGACATCCCTGTGGAGTGAGCCAAAGCAGACAGTACACACATCAGCATCTAGCCCATCAGGTTTCCAGTGTTTCTAATAAAGACATTCGACTGAGTCACAGGCACTTTTCAAGTCTTGCATCTTCTAGACTAACAGATCATTTGTCTAATTGTTTTCTTTGCTTTTGGGTTCTTTCCAAAGTTAATTACCAACTTTAATTAGTTCTACTTATGAGATTTCCAAGACTACACTCTTTGTAAATATATGCTGCTTTATTAAATAAGTTTAGATATTTATAAAATCTTTCAATCTATTACTTTGGCTTCTCCGATAATGGCTATTTTTATCTCTTTATAAAAGGAGACATTGAGTGAGAGACATCCAGTCTTACTGTCCAAAACTTGTGGGAAACAGAAGAGCTTCTTCCTTCCCCTTATTTTGTCTTCTGTGATTTATTTTTAACTGGATCCTGTGTGGGCAGGAGAGGTCAGAGCAGAATGAAATAAGTAAATTGCCGTGGTATTAGAGGTGGTGGGTTATCACGCACCCACTCACTCTAAATGTTGAGCTAGCCAAATAAAGCACTTCTCCAGGCTGTATTTGGCTTCTTGGCCTCCATTTTGTCTAATCCCTGGAGGACGGGGAAGGAAGAAGCCAGTCAGCATGGAGAGAGCTGTGGGACCACCAAGATAAGGTAAAAAGATAAGGAATGGGCCAAATATGTAACTGTAAGTGAAGACTCCATGACATTTTTCGACACTGATGGCTTTGTAGTACCCAAAAATGAGAAAATGTTTTTAAGATACTCTAAATGATCTGTTCCTGCCCAGGTCTCTCCAGGGTCCCTTGCCTGTGCCTACACAGTACACCACTCAACCAAAACTCTGAGCCATTTGTCTGAATCTGAAATTATTCCCTCATAGATGCTTAGAGAAGACCCATGGGTATGCTCACTTCTGTAAGAAAACTAGTCCATAGCTTAACTGCTGTGTTTCTTAGCTAAGGTCTTTGGATAAACTCCAAAGCAATAAATCATCACATGTGCCAGGAGAGAATTTTTTGTGATAGTTTGACCTATCTATATGACCCTTATATATGCTGCCACATAAGAACTATAATAATAATGGACATCTTACATTTGTATATCATTGTAGACATTACAAAGTACTTTGTAGCTTGGACTGACTTGAGCTTTTAATGTAGAATGCCATAGGAAGGTTCTTTCTCAAGACTGCAAATGGAGACATATCAAATGAGGGTTAGCAGTAAATGCTAAAAAAATAATTGCATAACGCATTATTTCAATGGAGATCAAGAGCATGAAAAGTCAAAGAAAACCAAGTGAAAGTTAAGAGAAAGAAAAAAATTATAAATAAGCAGAAGGAAGTAGAGTATAGTAGTTGCGAACTCAAATACTTTCCTCTGAATGAAGTGAACGAGTGAATTTGCAACTATATGACAATAACATGTGCTTTGCTTAAAAACACTTATTTATATTCAAAATTTGGCCTAAATGTTGAGCTATCCAAATAAAGCACTTCTCCAGGCTGTATTTGGCTTCTTGGCCTCCATTTTGTCTAAACCCTGGCAGATAGGGAAGGAAGAAGCCAGTCAGCATGGAGAGAGTTGAGGGACTCTCAAGAGAACAGCAAGGTCACAGATACTATGAGGTCAAGACCAGGTAACTTGTATGTGAGAGAAGAGCAAGAAAGAAATGGCCAGAAGGGACCTTACAGTGTCCTCTGTCCTTTGGGACTCTGCTTTCTTTCCCAATCAGTCCACACGCGACCCTGAGATAAACACCTTTTCTGCTAAGGAGTGAGAGTTTCTTCTTTATAGTCTGAACAGCCTGAGACTGCCCACATGCCTTTTGGATTTTCACAAAACCCTTACATAAGAGAGGGCTGGAAATCGGGGCTCCTGAGTCTCGTCTAATGCTGCTTCCAATACACCACACAACATTTACCTCCAGCATCGGATGCCTGAGAAGCAAGCCCAAATGTGTCCTCCTAGAGTGACATTACATTCCAAACCTACTGGATTCACAGTGGCTGTGAGATGATCTCTTCTCAGGCTCTTAGAAAAAATGTGCTCCATAAAAGAATTTACAGTGGTCCTACCCGTGCTGGGAGAGTTACTGTCCCAAATGCATCCAATTCGGTCTTCCAGAAGGCACAGAGAGGATCTGAACACCAAAAATATGTCATCGTGTGAAGAATATAAAGCAAATATGTAAAATAATACAGCCATACATTAACTAAATAGTGCTAATAAATTATTAGGCTTAGCAGGAAATGGAAAATAGCTAATGGAATAATGAAGAGTTTGTTTATTCCTGGGGCAGACTGCTGTCATTCGTCATGTCCCCAGTTCCCCCCACTGAAAGCAACAGCTAACAGGGTTGCTTGGGGTGATAAGGTGAGCCCAAGAAACTACACACTATGGCTTTCTAAATTTTAAAGCAAGGACAGTGGTTGCTCTAGGATGGAGAGGAGAAACAGGGAGAATAATGCACACAAGGGACATTTGTAATGTGAACACGCAATAAGGCAGGACCAAGTCATGGTTAAGAATGTGACATTTGGAGGCAGTCAGGTTTGGATTCAGGACCAGATTTTTGGACCAGTGGTGGGCACCCGACCCAATGGAAATGGGTCCAGAGGCTAGCAACCAACCTATTGTCTACGTAGCTTTGAAAGTCGACCTAGCCCTTGCTGAGTCCACTTTTTCTTTTGTAAAATGAGAAGATAGCAACACCTAACTCAAAAGACTAGTGCAAGGACAGTATGAGATGTGTGATCCAGCAAATGAAGTGCCGGGCACAGTGCCTAGGACACGGAACAATCCACAGCACTCCACAATGCCAAAGATGCAGCTACATGGCCCAGAGGCCAAGAACCCATGTCCTTAAAGCCAAACTAGGAGGGAGGCTTTTTCCAGCTTCTAGTCACTATCAGGGTGAAAGAGAAGTCCATAAAGTTTCTGTGGGCTTGATCAAAACTTAGGTTGTAGGATAATATTTTATTTTGTAACAAAAATTAGAGCAAGTAAATCATCTTTCCATTGGATTACAAAGAGAAAATTTCACAGTCGCATGCTGAGGACATAAGGCAAGATGCCTAACAATGCAACAAATTTGCATTGATGGGTAAGCCATTATAACTTAATGAAGACAATGCCACCGGTGTATCAGTGTGCAACCTGAGAGACTGACCAAGCCTGCCATGAATGATGTGCACTTGTTCCCCACATTCCCATCTCCCTCACAGCAGTGTGACATGAAGAGGAATTAAAGGCTAGAGATTATTTACTTAGAGGGCTACGTATTTTTCTTAGGATTTTCAAATTTAAGGTTCTCAAAGGCAGGAAGTATATCTTGTTCATGTTCTCTAGGGTATATTTATGGGTATCAATTGCCAAATTAAAGAAATCTTGGAAATAAAAAAAGGTACAGTTATTCATGATAACAACCTTAGTTTTCAGGAGACATTTGCTTTCTTCAAAGTGCTATATGATCTTGAGCCAGGTGTTCCCACGGCCCAAGGTCAATTTGAGAACCAGGTTTTTTCAGCTTGCTTGTGGTGATTATGAGTGAGGCAAAGAAACTGGACTAGGAACGGGGGAATTTGGCCACCTTGGCCACCACACTTTCCACTCTGGCCCAAGTCCAACTTATCACTCCGTGCAGTAATGGAGGTAGGCAAACCAGAGAGGTCCGACTCAGGGAGAGGCTGGGCATCTTCAAACCTCCCTCGAGGCCACTTCCTTTGCAGCCTGTTTGTATTCTTCGGATTCTTCAGAGCCATTGCTCCAGACCCCACAAGAAAGAGTCTCATAAAGTGCTTATTATCGGAGCGCCTGGGTGGCTCAGTGGGTTAAAGCCTCTGCCTTCATCTCAGGTCATGATCTCAGGATCCTGGGATCGAGCCCCACATCGGGATCTCTGCTGAGCAGGGAGCCTGCTTCCCTCCCCTCTCTCTGCCTGCCTCTGCCTACTTGTGATTGTCTCTCTGTCAAATAAATAAATAAAATCTTTAAAAAAAAAAAAAGTGCTTGTTATCACCGGGCCCAAGGAGAGCTGACAGCATCTTCTCCCTTCTCACTGACACAAACAGTGAATGATTCTGTCAGGAAAGACTAGCCAACGCCACGTTATTGTATCTTGGGGCTCAGATACCACGATCTTTCTTACGTCTAACACACAGCAAAAACACGTGGAAACTAAAATAAATGCTTCTAATTAGCAAATGAAAATGCATCTGAGCCAAGTGAGAGCTGTCAGCAGTTTGAGAGGCCTCCTTGGCCTCTAGGGCTACCTGGGACAGAGCAAACCATTTACACACGTTATGGCCACAGAAGGGATGGGATTTTCAGACTCTTAGCCACAGAACGGTTTTTCAGTTTACTGTGCAGAAGATTCCCCCCCCCCCACTTGTAATAAATGAGTTTAAGCCAAAATCAAATTTCGATACTTATAAAAAAAAATCAGCCAGTACAATTGATAGCACCCATTTAAGGAATGAAACACTTTTGCATGGAAACAATGATTCATGAACCGCTCTCCCTACAGGAGAGGAAGCCATTTGGGCTTCCCTCAGAGATGCTTCTAGTACTGGCAACATTTAAAAAACCTTCATTATACAGAGAAAATTCCAGCCTTCAATTTTTCTTCTTGAGAGGGTTCAGTGGTTGCTTTGGTATATGTGTGTCTCTTGGTGAGTGTGTGCGCATGCACACACTAGTGTGCTTCATAAAATTAGATTCTAGCAAAGGGAAAGTGCATTTATGCAAAAGCAATTCATCAACCACTTCTGTGCTCAGAATTCACCGAGGTAATTTAGATACTTTAATGGCAAGGTAGTTTAGGTAGGTAGGAGGCGATGTCCCCTCCCCCATCCGACCGCTATGGTAATAGAAAACGTGTGCTCTAAATGAATCTTTTCAGAAAAGTAATTCTAGTTTTAATTATTTATCCACTACCAAATATAAAATATAATTACATAGCCAATGTCCATGGGAGCAAAATCCACAGCCCAGTGTAGAATAGGAGAGCTTTCTGCTTTTAAAAATTTTCCATTAAAAAAAAGATATTAAAAAAAATAAGATTAGCCAAATGCAGCTTTTAGTGCTAATTTGATTTTCATGATGTTAGTGTTTAGCAAGAGCCCGCTGCTTGCTCAAACACAATGGCTCCAGAATTTGCAGTGTTTTTACCATGGCCTTGACCTTTATGATGTCAGACATATATTACTTCTCTGCTATAATTTACTATTGACATCATGGATTAAATTTGTTGTTTCAGCTAATGTAACTGAGCAAGCAAGGTAGATTGTGAAACCAAAGCCAGCTACTGAAATACGAGGGTTGTCAAGTATAAATTTACAAAAGATATTCAGACTGGGTGTGGAAGACAAAAATAAATGGACAAAGAAGCTGTTTTTGACAGACTGCAAGGGGCTAGAGACTTCAACTTGAACATTGTAAATCCAAATGTCACGAAACACTGCTGCAAAGTGAGAGACACGTCTATTCCTCAGGAATATAAATGGTGATGGGAAGCCAAACTTCCAAGACACTGCATTTGTGAAAAGTCTATCCCTGCTGCGTGGTAGCGAACTCGCTGATCTCTTCTTCCGCCCCTCCCGCCCCTCTTGGAAATCACGCGGGTCCCCACCCTGGCACCTGTAATGACCACGAAACCAGTGCTCCGCAGGACACCATTTGGACAAGAAGCCCGGACTAGATTCCCTAATCATGAGCCATGACCAGTTTTCACATCTCTGAAATCATCTCAAAGAATGTTGTAACATCCCCACTGAAGTGGCCTGACAGGGGATATTGTATCCATGGGAACCTGTGCAGATACTCTGTCACCAGCCTCGCGACCCCATGGAAAGTGAGCCACCTCCACACCAGTCTGTCCTCAGACTGTTCTGAGAACAACAGTCTGGCCTGCCAGGCTGTGCCTCTATGACACTGCTCTCTCATAGTCAGGCTTTCTTTGTAACAGTCCTCCTGTTGTATTTTCCCAGATACCCTGCAAAGCTAACAGCATTTCAGATTAACTGAAATCAGAACACAATAAATGTTGGCTTCCTGGATGGACTGATGGGCAGGCTGCAAAAGAACAGAAGAAGCCTAGGAAATAAAATGCTTTTCCATGGCACAGCTTGTTATTGTGGATAATGCCCCCTTGGATTTCTTAATCTAGTCCAGCGTTAGACTAGATCTTATGGATGGTATTCAGTGGTCTGGTATTTGGGGCACTTTAAGAGGATGGAGAGTTTGGGGTTCCTCTTGTCCCTATAAAGTCACTCAATAACCTGTCATTCAGACTTTTCTATGAACAGTAAGAGAGCACCATTTATGCCCATGAGTCAGAAATACAATGAGTATTTACAGACCAACACACAGTACTCATGCTGTACTGGGCCTTAAAATCACATAGTCATCATTACAAATAGACTTTGCCCTCAAGTCCATAGTCCAATGTCCATGTGTGTCTATGTGTAAGAGAGAAAATGCAGATTCTAAGAGCAACTTCAGTGTGGGAAAATGAGGACATGAATATATACTTTGCTCCTCATCCAAATTATGCCTTTGAGCTGTTAAAAGCCTCAAATGGGGCCAGACAGTATTTTCAGGTAGACATGAAAAGAAATGACATAGAAGCTCTTATTTACACCTACTTAGATGTCATGGCGATGCCATGATTGAAAATAGGGTGAACTTCAGAGACCCATCCCCATTTTGGGTATGAGAAGCCCAGAAAGAAGATGTGCTATGAACCTAACCCAAAAAAAGGGACCAAGAGCCCCTTGAACTGATGACTCCAGATGCAACCTTAGAGAAATTCACAACCCCCAAGGGAAGCTCAAACTTGCCTAGACCTCTGGACACCTCTTTAAGTTACTATGTGGGCAACCGACTACATTTTAATTGTACTCCCTCTAGAGCGCCCTCTTTTGGTGTAATTCTGATGCCCATGGTCCTCTATCTCCTTGATTTTCAGGGCTATGTGGGTGGGAAATTTTATTGTAAAAGTTGATGACTTAATTACTCTTGAAGAAAATACTCTATTTCTTTATTTAGAAAAATACTTCCTTTGTTTAGGAAAATCAACTCTTATTTTGCCTGACCCCAGCACTTAGTTAACATCCCATCTCATATTTTCATGAGCTATTTATGTTCGATTGTAGCCACTGTGTATTAATTTATCTCTGCCTCCCTCCAGGCCAGTGAATTTGTTAGGGTGTGTTTAAAAAAACAGTTACATTTTAAAAAATCCAAATTCAGTGGTTTAACCAATATTTTCTCATTTGTCTCAAATTCATAGTAATATGTGCATAGTTGGTGTGGCCACTTTAAAACATCAAGGGCGGGGCGCCTGGGTGGCTCAGTCCTTAAGCGTCTGCCTTCGGCTCAGGTCATGGTCCCAGGGTCCTGGGATCGAGTCCCATATCGGGCTCCTTGCTCAGCAGGGAGCCTGCTTCACCCTCTGTCTCTGCCTGCTTGTGTTCTCTCTCTCTCTGACAAACAAACAAACAAACAAACAAACAAATAAATAAATAAATAAAATCTTTAAAACATCAAGGGCCAGCCTCCTTCCAGCTCCTTACTCTGCCATCTTAACATGTGGCTTTCAC
Organism: Procyon lotor; assembly: GCA_028646535.1. Classification (NCBI taxonomy): domain Eukaryota; kingdom Metazoa; phylum Chordata; class Mammalia; order Carnivora; family Procyonidae; genus Procyon; species Procyon lotor. The sequence goes on from CM053605.1 coordinate 47,805,296, forward strand.
CCTCCTGGTTTCACAAAGGAAGGAGAAAATGGCAAGATGTGGGAGAAAATGGGACCTTTTTCAGAAGAGGAAAACTTTCCCAGAAATCCTCAGCAAGATTCTACTTGGTCAAAGCTAGGTTACTCTTAACTGGAAAGGGGAGTAGAAAACAAACACAGGTGTTGTCCGGATATAATGCCATCATGAACAAAACAAGGGTCTGAGAACAGGGAGAAAGGAAAGAATCAGAGACTAAGTAGATAGCAGGTTGTATGTACAACTCTCAGGCCACAGCCAAATACCTGGTGACTCTGCCCTATGTGTTTGCTGACATGAGTTATAGATGCAAAGACTTTGAGACTGCTCTCAATTTTTCTAACACACACACACACACACACACACACACACACACACACACACACAGAAAAGTTCTCCATAATATTTTTTCTGAAGACTGGAAAGATGATAGACTTTCCAGATGCTCCTTATACACAGTAATTAAAGTCCCTTGGACATTTTCTTCTTTGCAAAATCACAAGCACACTAGACCTTGAGGAGAAAACCTGGTTTTGGAACTGATTGGAACTGATTGCTACCAACCACGCTTTTTTCCCCTACCTGGGCTTCCGTTTTCCAACTGCTCTTGCTACTGCTAGAAGTCCATTCTCCACCCAATAGATACATATATCTGCACTGTTCAAATTCTTTCAGTGCCTTGGGTTGAAATCCAAAGTCCTCAGGATCTCTCCTGGCCTGTGTCTTCTACTTCATCTGGTACTTCTCTCCCCTGTGCTCATCCACTCTGCCACACTGGCCTCCTTTGTTCACTCTTGGTCTGTGCATTTGCTGTTCTCTCTGGGATGCTCTGCCCCAAGGTCTTCAGTGACCAGCTCCTTCTTACTGCTCCAATCTCAGTTCAGATGTCACCTCCTAACAATAATATCTAAACTACAAATTTTTACCCAAACCCTCTCTATCCCCTCATTTATTATAGAACCTTATTTTCCTTTTAGAATACATACAATGACCCTTAACTTGATAATTTGTTTCTTGTTTGCCTCCATCTGAGAATGTAAATTTCTTGTGAGCAAGGACCTCCTCTATCTTATTCACCATGGGTCATGCTGGCATAGTTTCTGCCAAGTATACATACAACTAATATTGTTGAGTGAATTAACAAAGCATGAGAGTCTCAAACTTGATCTCACAGTTCCCTTCCAACTCTAAAACCCTATGACTTCCATCACATAGGGCGACTATGTGCATGAAATGAGATCATGTAATGTGAGTGTTTAAGTCAGTAAGTAATACACTGATGTTAAGGCTATTTTAAATAGAGTATGCTTTAGGGAAATTTGTAAACTGTTAAATAAAACTTGGCTCTTTGAACATTGTTTATAAAACAAAGCTGGAAAAGAAAAAAATAGATTCAGAGCAAACGAACCATTTTGAAATAAAATGTTTTCTTAAAAAAGGTGATATTCTGGAAAATAATACCCACTGAGCAATTTTTCCCAAATCACGTCTGTAGAAAGTACTGTTGTTCCCCTACCATATAATATTTGAGGAAGTTCCATTTGCAAGTCATTTCTAAAGGGTAGCAGTTTATTTTGTATTAGTGATTCTGTGAACTGCAGACGCCACTCGGTGGGATCATATATCCCTGTATTATCTGCCAGATATGAAATTGCATTGATGTGAGTTCAAGATTACAGAAGACACACCCATTTGAAAACTTTCATTGGCTCAGTTGTGTTTCCAGATGGAGTACTGAACAAGAAATGGAACCCAAGAGTCTACCTAGATGCTCTTTAGTTGTGAGTCAGACTTGGCTGGCTCCAGTCAATACTTATTTTTACTTATTTTTCATGATAGAACGAGCACGTATTCCCAAGCACGGATTTCAAGCAGTCACCTCACCTCACTTGGACATTCATGACACCTTAGTTTAGGAAACTTTGTTAGAAATGCCAGGCCAAATGTCACATCTCTCTTCTACATCTAGATAGTCAGTGGCTCCCTGATCCCTATCTTCTGGCACTCAAGACCCCAAAACATGGCCCAGCCCAATTCTTAAGGGTGTAATCTCTCCGCTTCTATATGTAACCACTGTATTCCAGCCAAACTGAATTGAATTTTCAGAATATGTCTGACACTTTCTTACCTGTCTAGCTTTGCCATGTATTCCCCAACTCTTGAGATTCCCCTTCTACAACCTTCATCATCCCTACTATAAAAAAAAATTACTTCCTTCTTAAATCCTATAATCCCCCACCTAGAAGTCACCTCTCCGTCTTCTTCGTATTTGATTATAATAATTATAGCTTACATTTATTGAGATCATGCACCAGACACTGTTCTAAATGTTTTACATAGCTTATCCTATAGCCCTCAGATGACTCTGTGAGATAAGTACTATCGCAATCCCACTTTCCAGACAAAGATGTTGGGCCCAAAAGGAGTTACAAACCACGCACAGCCAGCACGTGCCAGACTTGACATCTATGGTTGTGTATGTGCTGTCTCATGCCAGTCAGAGAGAGCCCATTGCTAGTATCTTCTTCCAACTCCGCATTCAGCAATGCCATATTGGTGGCTTAACATATGTTGTAGCGAGAGGATCTACACCATGGGAATAGGCATGAGCTACAAACCAGTACGGCCTTCATTTTACTCTAGACCAGCAATTGTGAGACATTTACCAATACGGCACTGTCTAGAGCTCACCCTCTCAACCATTACATCAACCTGCCTCACCTATTTGTGTGCTTAAGCATTATTCCCATCAGATTGTGAGTTCCTCCAGGCGAGGGACTATGTCATATTCATTTATATCCCATGCTGGGATATAAACATGCCCATTCTGGGCACGTTGCCTTCCTTCTCCACAGTAAGTATGCAATACACAGTTATTGGAATGATTTGTAATTCATTGTCAAAGTAGCTTATGCCAATATTCTATTAGAAGATCAAAAAAAAGTAGTAGTAACTGTTCTTCTAGTTAAACCAAAATAGTTCTCACTTTAAAAAATATTATGTATTTTACATATCTATGTATTTATTAGAAGAGACTGACTCACGATTATGGAGGCTGAGACGTCCCATGATTTGCCTTCTATAAGATGGAGTTCCACAAAATCAGTGCTGGAGTTCCAGTCCAAATCCAAAGGGCTGAGAACCCAGGAGAACCTAGGGCATAAGTTCTAGTCCAGATCTAAAGGCCTGAGAATGGAAAACCTATTGGTAGTGTAAGTCCCAGACTGAAAACAGAAGACTGATGTCCCAACTCAGTCAGGCAGAGAGAGGGAAATTTCCTTTTTACCCTCTTTTTGTTCTACTCAGTCCTTCCGTGGGTTGGATGAGGCCTAGCGACATTTGGGAGGTCAATCTGCTTTACTCAGTTTAAAGATTCAAATACTAATCTCTTTCCTAAACACCCTCACAGCACACACACCCAGAAAAGATGTTTAACTGGGTAACGGGGCATTCTGTGGCTCAGTCAGGTTGACAAATAAATTAACCATTACACTAACCAATAAATAGGAAGTATGCTGGGTAATGATTGGCCTTTTTCTGACTTCCTCAGACCTCTGGGACTGACACTAAAGCATCTCCCCTTCCCCCAAGAACTGCCTCCTTCAAGAGTCCCCACTGCCTTTAGCTCAGACCCCTTAAATAGTGACCCCACCCAAGTCATGTCTGAGTTGGCTGTGCCTCTAACATTGGGCAGATTAAATGATTAACTGCTCCCAGGATGGGGCCTATCAATAGGCCTCCCAATAGGCTCCCTCAGAGCCTACCCCAGCCCACGTGCCCAAACTTGTTGTCCCGTCCCTACTGGGGCCTCTCAGCATGCCCCCTGACAGAGACAAGACTTTCTGTTTTGTCTTGTTTTGCTTGTTGACCAATCTTAAGCTCCTTGAGGGCAAATACTGCAATTTTCCACTGTTCTTGTCCTGCTGCACTTAGCACAGTATCTATCTGCCCCAAAGTAGGAACTGTCTGAGAATAAAAGAAAGGGCACCAGATCAGAAGACAGTCAGTGTTCTGACGGCCTCTATGGCTACCTACAAGGAGCGAGGGATTCGTAGCCGTGAAAGAGCCTCCCTGGGACAGCAGGAAGGGGCATAATCCAGAGGGTCTTTACTTTCTTTAATTAACACTCATAGTATTTACCGTGTACCAGGAATGATTCTTTGCACTTGTAAGATAATACCTCATCTTTAATCTTGAGGAGATGAATAGATGAAACAATGTGCCTGTAGTCAAATAGCTGAGTTGCACGGCCAAACTGTGTGGCCACACACCGTGTGTGACCGGGACCCGATGCTGCTTTTGGGAACCAGGCAGTTAGAGGGAAGCCGGCAGTCAGGCCAACTGGGGCAGAATCAAGTTTGGGGAGTTCAGGACAGGGAGGCAGAGTGCTAGGGAAGGTGGGGAGACAGAGCCGTGATTGAGACAAAGATGCCAGGCTGTACTTACATGTGATGCTAATCTCACTCTCCCTGGAGAGTAGAGAGGAAACTGATCCATCTTGGCCCACGGTTTGGTGGCAAAGGGCTGGCTCTGGGGGCAGATAGACCTCACTGTGGATTCCAGTTCTGCTGCTGAACAGCTGTTGACCTTGGATGAGTTCCCTGGCTTCCTTGAGCCTCAGTTTCTACCCTGAGGGATTATCATAAAGACTAAATGAGATAATGCATTGTAGAAAGCCATCAACTCGGTAAGGACTTACTAAATGTTGGTTAATATTATTATCACTGTTATTATTCATCTCAAAACTCCTGCTTTGTCTGAGCTGATGCAGCAAACTTGAAATTTGTAATTGGCTCCTCTATTATGTCTGGTCCTGGTCTTGGGCCAAGTACATCTTCATTATAAGGAATCTATTCATTTTCCATTTTTTGGTGAGTCTTTACTGTGCATATGCACCAAAAAGTATCTTAGGTACTTAAGATACAAAGATGAATAAAGCACTTTGTGCAGTAGGGTAAATAAAAATTAAAAAAAAAAAAAGACTTCGAGGTCATTGTAATAAATGGTATCTCAGTGGTATAAATAAGAATAATGGAGAATAGAGTGCCAGCTGTTTGGGAGGGATCTAGAATCTTCATATCTGAGCTGAGTCTCAAGGGGTGGGCAAGACCTTATAGATGGCAGGGGAAGGGGGTATCTGGCATTCCCAAGGAAGGTGCAGAATGAGCAAAAGCATAGAGGTGAAAGGAACAAATTATTTGGCTTGGCTGTATATAGGGTTGTAGCAGGAAACGAGTTTGGAAAAGGAGGCAGGCGTCAGATCCTGTAGACAGTAGAACAGTGCTGAGGGATCTTATGTAGAGGAAATGATGGGATTTAATTTGTATTTTAGTAAGATTATTCTGGCAATAGTTTTAAAAATTGATTAATAGTGTCATCTCAAATTCAGTAAAAACTTCAGTGATTTGCATATGCCAATCACAACTTTTTGCCCTAACATAGAGTATCTCCTGTACTCTAAATTCCATAATATTTTTTTTAAATTAGCTGCCTTTTTTTCTCCAAATTATTTTAAAATAAGGTTTAAACCACAAGTATATGTGCAAAGTCAGTGTCATTGGCCTTAAAAGTGAATATAACGGGAGCAATATTAATAAAACAGTATTCTGAAATTCAATCTACATAAGTTTCCAAAGCATTGAGTCTGAAGTCTGTGCTAATTTTGACATTTAATGCTTTCAAAGTAGTCTTACAAAATGCTCCCTCAGAAAAGCTGTAGTGGGCAGAATGATGGGTAAAGTAGACACCGGGGAAATGAATAGGCTGCAAGTATGACGTGGGAAAAACAAATAGGACGCAGAGGTAAAGAGACAGTCCTAGGCATGGGGGCTAAGGGATAGGAGATTTTCACATGGACCATATTTTTACACCTCTGAATCTTTGCTTGTGCTGAAATATCCATCCCCAAACCTCCAGTGTCCTCCTTCTGTCACCCAAATTACTGTTCTCTCCCACTTGTTTCCACCAAATTGCTTTTACAGTTGGTATATGTCTGCAGTCCTTGACAGTGAAGTTGTGTGTTGCAAAGCTTTGTATTTTTAAGGACTTGGCAGTTCCCTACAGTGAGTGTGCAATAAATGTTAAGTTGGAACAAGAAAATGACAAGAACAAAGATTGGTTGAGCAAGTATCAGACGGATGTTAAGGATATACTAACACCAACAAGAGACTTTCATCTTGATCCAATTAGATAAACTGGATAAAGAACAGAAAAAGCAATAACTTTCTGCTCACACGATCCGTGTTATGAGCCCAAGTTGCCTGGAAGCATCTTGCACTTTGGGAACCATGGATTAGAGCAGAAGATTTAAAACTTTTTGATCAAGACCTATCGAAGAAATACATTTTATATCTGGAACCAATGAGAATAGGAGCACACACACCCGGGCACACAAGCACACAACTAAAGAAAAGAGCACCAAGCAGTAAGTCACCCTTACTCTGTGCAGTGTGCTGCAGTAGGCTTTATCTCATTCTGTTGTCATTCCCTTCTTTTCTTTTCTTACATGATGATGGGAGAATGCTCGATTGATGTCACCACCCACTAACTTGGCTGGTGAAAAATCACATACTTTGACTATCTCTGAATTAAGGGAAGATGGACTGGGTCTACCCAAGAAATGTTGGGTCCTACTAGATGCTAGTGGTAATAGAAATGTAATAGAAGTAAAACTGACCGTGTGATTATACTCTCCTTTTAAATGTTGTAACATTGCACATAAGGAGGTGGAATTTATAAATCCATTTACTGTGAGTCAGTTTAATGTGACTCACATTCCCCCAGTAATTGGTCAACTTCGGGTGACTTTTGAAGGGAAAGTAGAACTTCAGGGAAAACTGGCTGGTGGTATCAACCTTAGAGCAGCACATTCAATAAGCATCAAATCTGATCTCGTCGGGTTTCTCTTTCTCTTTTTTTCTTTTTCACGTTGGAAGTCATTGTACTTGCAAATTCCATTCACATCACACTCTTCAAGAGATCTTCAACCATGGAGGCTCTTGGGTCTTTAAGTCTGTACGGCAATTGTTATCTTGGATGATAGCTTGCTTTGTAACCCTCTGGTAGCCAAATGAGTGTGACAGTGATGAAATTAAAAGTGTAATTACATTGTGCTCATATTGTTTGTTCGAGTGAGACTTAATGACTGGGTTCCCTTGAGCGAATCGCAAAATATGAAAACGTTTCGAGTTTTAAAACAGGGAAAAATACATTTCCTTGAATGGCTCTGGAAAGGCCGCCTCTGTTTACAAGTGTGGCTATAAAATAAACCATCTTCATCTTTAATTTACGTTTGCTACCACACCAAGATGCTTAGGTGTTAAGAAAGGACTGTATGGCGATGCATTTGCCAGACAAAAAGCTTTCCCTGTTATTAATGACTGTTGGTGCCCCAGTGTAATCAAAGGGCACAACTGCGGTGATATACAGCAGTGACAAACCTTGGGATCTTTCCTTCTCAATGCTAACCTAACAGCTAGCAGCCGAGGACTTCCAGTGCTGTATATCTACAAGATAAATAGCACAAGATATGAATATACGTATTGCTTACAGTCTTGAAAAGTATGGTTATATCCCCCTCTGCAATCATTCTAAATATGACGCAAGTGCATTTTTCACCATTTCGGTACAATGCTGTTGTTTGTAAATGGCAATAGTTTTCCGGTGGAGATTTAAAACCCTCCAACTGTATACCAGGTACTGCAGTTTGATTTGAAAACCGGTGCCTATGCTGCTGGGAGTGTCAGAAGAGCAGGTTTCCAGAGATTCATTACCCCTTTTACGTGGACAGGCAGCATCAAAAGAAGGAATCGCTTCAAGAATATACTAGAAATCATTTTTATTTTTACTCCTCGATCATGCCAAGATGATCTAAAGGGAAAACTGAGAGTCGCTCATGATACGAATTTGACATGAAGGAATCTGTAAGAAGAATTCACTGGTGTTTTTATTTCTAGCTATTAAGCCATTTCCCCCGCCTCTCTCTCCTGCTTCAGACCTGTGACCAGTAAGCGCCATGTTTGGCTTTGTTAAGAGTTCAAGAAATGCATTTAATTGGGAGTTATGGCCAAGGTAAAATACAGCATGAAAAGAGGTTAGCTTTCTGCACTTACTCAGGTGTGAATTCCTGTGGAAAAATTCTATAATCACTGATCAGGTTTCCATGAAAAATAAAATGAACCAAACCACTGAATGGACAAAGCAAGGTCTTTTCCCAGATCAATAGCAAAGACACGTCCATGCACACACAGAGGAAGTCAGTGCAGCTCCATGACCTTTTCATGAACTTTCTGGGAGACGGAAAGATCATTCAAAGGGCAGAGGTCAGCGTTCATGCTGGTCACAAACAAAAATCAGATTTAACCTCGTAATGAAGGATTCAGGGCTCTCACCTACTGATGCAAATTAAATACTATTATTGTACATTTTCTTACATTATCTATTGCAGAAGAAACTGCTTTTGTATTTGAAGCATGTATTAACATTTCCTTAGCAACTCATATTATTTTGCTATTATTATCAAGCATCACCAGATTAAAGAGGAGGTTTAAAAACAGGAAGACCTCAGTCAAGATGGGAATCTTTAGCTCATCAAGAACAGATGCTCAGGATGCCCTCTCTTGATGCCCATGCACCAGCCCCAGGACACACAGAACAGAGGGAAGAGCGGGATTCCAGAAACACAACGTAACATGAAGTTAAGAAGAGAGCTTCAGTTAGAAATAAATCACATATGTCATGAGGGGAAGCCTGTGAGTATTGCTGCTCTGTGGACACAGACCTACCACACCAAGAAAGAGAACAGCTCTCAGTGTTTGCTCCAGAGATGTTCAGTGCAAAAGAGACAGCAGTGGGAATAACTAGGACTCTAGAGCATTTGACAGAAGAGCCATGATTCTAGTAGCCCAGACTCAGATCAGCATCATTGTGAAACCCCAAAACTACATGAGTTCCCCGGGCGGAAGGTGTCCATACGGAAGTGCCAACTGTTAACTTTTCTTAACTATTCGAGGAATCCGAATAGACCAACGTCTTTTAGAATCAGGTATTCATAAGGCCCTTTGGGGAACTTTGAGAAATCAGGCAAGTATCAGAACATATCAGAATTCTGCTCTTCAGAAAAACTCAATATCTAAGCCATCAATTAAGAAGGGAAGACATTTCCAGAGAAACTGAGGCAACCACTACAAGCCACAAATGGCTTTGCATCCCTCTATGGACAGTACACAGTAGTTCACGGTCACAAAGTTCTGAAGCCTTTAATAAACGCACCTGTAACATATACAGAACTCTGGGCACTAATTCTCTTGTGTTCCACCATGTGTCCTAAAGACACTCATTATTCCTGGCTATCATGTTCCGAATTCCCAGGGTACAGTGTTTAATTTTCTTAATCAATTGACATATGACATAAGAAGATTTCAATACATCTTAAATCCATTTCTACCAGTGGTTGGTTTGTGAAACTTTAAAATCTCAAGATTTTGTGTTAAATTGGAAATTAGCTCTTAGGGGAAAAAGTTTATCTATGTGGGCATGTGGGAAGTGGGACGGGCCTGAGAGGGTGGATTCCTACTAAAGCCTGTAGAACTTGACATTTAGAAAACAAAAACAAGGGGCGCCTGGGTGGCTCAGTCGTTAAGCGTCTGCCTTTGGCTCAGGTCATGATCCCAGGGTCCTGGGATCAAGCCCCGCATCGGGCTCCCTGCTCTGTAGGAAGCCTCCTTCTCCCGCTACCATTCCTGCTACTTGTGTTCCCTCTACCGCTGTATATCTATCGTTAAATAAATAAAATCTTAAAAAAAAAAAAAAAGAAAGAAAGAAAAAAACAAAAAGAAAAAACCCTTGGCAGAGCATTCTGGCTTACGCTCTTCGTTTTCCAGACCAAAGCTTGTTGATAGAGTATGTGTGATGTGGTGGGGGCGGGGAGCGAGGGGCGAGGGGTG
>CM053605.1:47815754-47864050 GCA_028646535.1 Procyon lotor
AGGTCATGGTGAGGACTAAGGGAGGAATGCATGTAGGACAGTTAGAACAATGTCAGGGACACTAAAACCACTGGATAAGTGCTAGCCATTATTATCTTTCTTTCAAGCACATAGCCCCTGTGCAATCAGATAAACAACTGAATTTCAGCAATTTTGCCTTGTACTTTCTAGAACTATGCCGGGTCAAGAGAACTACAGAGGGTACATGGTGGACTAAATTAGAAGGACAGAGTTATTTAAAGTCTTCTGAAGAGGAATGGTTAAGCCTTAGTTCTGAAATCAGATAATACTTCAAAGAATCTTGGTAACATTATAGAGAAGGAGGTCTGAGAAAGTATTATAGTTGAAAAAGGAAAAAATTAAAGGGGAGCCCTTGAAAGCATATCATACCCCTATGACAGTAAATTTTATTAAGGGAAGGTTTGGGCTTGCAAGAATCATGATACTATTCAAATCAGAAATAGAGAGCAAACTCAGCTACATATAATTGGTATGAAACATTTTAAATGTCAATTTTTTCAAGGAAATATAATATGGAACATGACATAAATGTGTATTGGAATGAATAGAGAATTATAATCAACCGGAAATAAATATTAAGTCCAATTCTAGGGGGAGAGGGCATAAAGATTTAAAAAATCTATTTCCCTTTCATCGACTTCCATAAAATTTTTTTAATTCTTCACGGAGCACAGTGAGTACGTTTCTGCCTCTTCTCCCTTTTAATGTGTTCAACTTGGTTTTAAGCACGCATCAGAAAGCAGCTTACAATGAAAGCCTTTTGTCGTCTGTAGACAGAAATGTCAGAAGTTGAACCCTGGCTGATACAAGGTATAAAAGAATTCCCCTTGATGCCATCTGTCCTTCAAGGTCAAGCCCTGCACAGCTGCATGCTCAGGATGGTCTAGGATCACCTGGGCAACCTCTGGGTGATGCTCATATTTGAGATGTGACCTAACATGGGGAAGAAAGGGGAAAAATAGCAACATGATATTTAACAGATTCTGGGCTGAGTGATCACACGTTTGGCTTCCTGCAAGGCATAAATCCATTATCTTCAAAACTGGCCTACTTGCATTGCTGGCATTCCTCCTAAACAGCTGCAAATGATAAGCCTTACTCTACATAATTTTCTTTAAAGCACCTTGGAGATATGATTAGCCACATACATATATATGACGGACCCTTATTTTCCCTGTTTCACCATGTGAAAGATCCAGAGATTTCAGTGACCTCCTCCATTTTTTTATTGACTCTATGAATGAGTCCTTCAAAGCTGCCTCATTCTACAGAGATTCATATTCTAATAATGAGACCATATCTTAAAAAATTAACTTTATTTTTTTATTTTTAAACTTTTATTTTATATTTTCAGTGTTCCAGGATTCATTGTTCATGCAGCACACCCAGTGCTCCATGCAATACGTGCCCTCCTCAATACCCACCACCAGGCTCGCCCAACCACCACCCCCTCCCCTCCAAAACCCTCAGTTTGTTTATCAGAATCCACCGTCTCTCATGTTTTGTCTCCCCCTCCGATTTCTCCCAATTCACCCTTCCTTTTAAAAAAAATTACAGAACTAGATCACACATTATAATCTACTGTTCCATTTTTCCTCATGTAGGGAATTTTTTCCCTACTATATTCTGTTGAAGAAAGTGGTTTTAACCAAGAGCTTCTAGAAAAAGAAAAGTGTTGGCTCTGTTTTCTTGTGGTGCTTGAATAAGGTCAGCAAATATTGGGACCTAGGGGCCTTAGATAAAATTGCTTTCAGTACTCTTGGGTAAAAAAAAAAAAAAAAAAAATAATAATAATAATAATAATTTTAAGTCAAATGGAGCTCTTCTTTTCCAATCTATCAAATAATTCTAAAATCATAATCATGTAATTTGGAGAGGTCTACAGTAATGTGCCAAAGTCAACTTATGACTGGCTGGCAGAGTTGATCATGTGTATCTTTTCCCCCCTCAAATTCCGTAGCTTCAAATTAGGCACGGTGGAAGTATTTATACTTTGGACATTGGCAAATGCTTCTTCCTCCTACCATCCCAGGAGCTGGTTGCTAAATATTTACCAAGCACCATTGATTTAACAGGACCATGGATTCAGCCCTGGACCCTAAAGCTGAGGAAGGTTATTTCTGCGGACACCAGTCTTTGAGATACATTAGGTACTCGAATAGTATCTAGTACACTCATGCCTTAAAGAGATATGAATGGATGATGTGATAACTGGGGACAAAAAATGCAAAAGATTATGCTTAATCGAGTTTTTTTTCTCAAAACGACCTTTAATGAAATAGAAAAACTACTCTTAGGGAGGATAAATTGAACCTCACATGGCAATGACTGACAGCTAGGATTTTGTACAAGTGTGGAAAAGTCTTCTGAAAACAGCCCTTTTTTAATCAAGAAAATCTCTCTGTGTTTGTTCCTTTTTTCCTCTAGAGAAAAATTTGCCTCATACATTAAAAAAAACAACAACGACAAGAATCTTTCCATATGTTTTACATTAATGAAGCAACTTCCTCTCTGGAAAAAGACTGTCAAATAAAGTGCATTTAACTTTGACTCGTCATTAGCTCTGTCCCCTCCCCTGTTCTGGCTTTCTTGACTCTCACTCAGTACCACTCATCCTTTCAAGAGAGTCTAGTAGTAAAATCATGGAGGGAGTTTAGCTTTTATTGATTCTGAAAGAACAATATAACAAGACACTGACAATAATAAACAGATACAAAGTTGTTTCAGCCTGGAAACAATTGCAGCCATATAACCCTTGGTGGCCTCTTATACGAACTGTTATTTTTCTCTTCACAATGACTAACATGGGAACTATCATCCATCCCATCCAGCAGGTTCTACTTGCTCAGGAAATGGTTAAACCACTGCAGGTCAGCCCTCCAGCCTCATGGAAATGCTTTGATTTGTCTCCCACACAAAACCAATCTGAGTCATTTATTTTTACCAACAACTCCCAACAGAACTACGGCACTCCACAAAGTCTCCTTTTAAGAAAAATTTACCCTCACACATATGTGACTTTGCCAAGAAAGTTTCCTCTGGAAAAGACACAGATTTTGTGCGCTTTCATGAAGTGTCTATAGAGCTTTTACTTAATATTAAGGAATTGCACAATGCAGTATTTTTTTAAAAGCAGCCTCACAATTCCAATCTAGTCTAATTTGATGCTGTTTCTGACATGGGAAATAAAAGTTTGACTCGGAAATTCTCTGGGGTAAACGAGTCAAATGTAATGTTACTCCAAGGGCTCCTAGCCACAGAATAGGAGGATGTGGGCCCCGAGTCTTGTGGTTAGCCAGTGTCCTCTGGATATGTGATTTTGTAAGAGATGTTCGTATAAGTGATTCTTGTTTGAACACTGCAAATATTTCTATATCTCATCTTCCGAAACACTCTCCAAGGGAAAGAAAATCAAACAGTTAAAAATATACTTCTCAAATAACAATTTCTCTTCCAAAGTGGGTGATTCATAATTGAGTCAGCTTCTCCCTGCTCGAAGGTCATGGTAGGAGCAGCCAGGAGGGAGAGTGACATTCTCCTGTGACACTGGGGCCCCACCAGGGTCATCCTGCAGCTAACCAGCCCCTGGCTTCATACCATATATACCTGAGTGAGCAAGATTTTGGGTAGAAAAAAAGAGAAGGAAAAGAGAAAGAGGACCAAGAAATTCCTTTGACACAAAATAAAATCTCTCTTTTGTATTCCAATTTCAAAGGGAACTAAGTTCTGCACAGACCACTCTCAAACTGTGGAGCTTAAGAATAGCAGCCCACATCAAGTCGTTAACCTTTTAGGACCTACTCAAAGCAGTGTAGTGTGACTTTATTAATGAATGCTTTAATGTGGTCTATAAAAGCTAACAAACACAGACATTTGCTATGATTCATCAAATTTAATATTCCATCAAACCTTTCCATTTAAAAACCAATGATTTTTTTTTTAAATACCAAAACCTCAAAATGGAAGTCCTGGACTCCATTTAAACTTAATGCGTCAAAAAATAAAAACCGTAAGAATTTAATACTGGCCAATATTTTGAATAAACAATAAAAGTAATAAATACTGTGCAAAATTAATAACTCTGGAAAATATTTTATTAAAACCATAGACAACCAAGAGATGTAGCCCTTGAAAAAAGACTTGCTGTTTAAGGCACACATTGTCGGCTGTGTTGTGAGGCAGAAGACCCTATTGTAAAACAGCTGGGCTCCTTGCTTCAGGCAAAGGCAAATTCAACAGTGAAAAAAACTTAATTAGAAACTTCTAGAATATTTGCACTATTGTACTCAATGACTTTTATATTTCGGAAACCCATACTTACGTGCCCGGCTTTCTCCGTAAGATCCCTTCGTGTGTAATTTTGATATATACAGTTTCTCACTGATGTTTTATAAACTGTGCTGCAAAACAGCTGCTCATCTTGCTTGCACTCAGTGTTCTCCTATAAGAATTCTTGGACAAAGTTTTCAAAATGTTGGTTTGCTTTAAAGATACCTTCTTCATGTTCTTCTTTTTCAATGTTTGTGTGCTGTGGCATTTATCAGAAGAAAAATGAAGAGGAGAATTTTGGTGGTCAGATCGGGTTCCACTTGATTTTGTGTTCAAAATCTAGGTCATGGTCAATGCTCGATATGTGCCAAAAATCAGTACAGTTTCAGGGAAACTGTCCCAGGTCCTGAGAGCCCTTGGTGGACAAAGAAAAGGGCCTAGAAATTATGTCACCAGGACAATCTGCCATGTCATCAAAGAAAAATCCAAGTGGATTATATCTTTTTCTCTTCAAATCATCCTGCAGATGTCTTAAGTGCTTTGCAAACTTTATTCCTCTTTATCTGGTTTTCAGATAAGTTATCTCTCATTTTACTAATGAAGGATCAGACACAGTGAAGTTAACTGATGAGCTGAGGCTTCCAATAAAACTAGATCAAGAGGCTACTGACATCAGGATCTTTCCATCATTAAGAACGCCATTTCTTACCTCCTAGAACATAGAATGCCAAGTTATGTGAATTTTACCCATTTCAGTTCATTTCTCTCAAGCACACTGCACACAGTGCAAAGTTCTCAAGCACACTCCAAAACAGAAAAAAAAATGTTCATGTTCACTAGATTTTTTTTTTAAATGCAAACATAGAATCTAGACGATGTTTTAAATGACATGGGAAGCAAAAATCTCCTATGTTTCTACTATGAAATGTGAATAATTCACTCACATTATCCAAGATTTGTGTGGCAAACTGACTCATGAATCATAGGGTGATCATAAAAAAATAGTGACCATGTGTCAAAAAGTAGGTCAATTTTTAAATTTCAGCTATATGTCAACCCATCTTAGAAATAAATGAGGAGGATACATTTTTAGTGAGAATTAGACTCATGTACAGGGAAAGAATTTGGTACAATTCAAAATCACAGAAGTTATGTTAAGCCAGGACTTTCAAAGATAGAGTTCCAACCATTCGGCTTAGAAACGAGGATGCTAAGTTCTGAGAGGATAGACAACTTAACTTCCACAACCTTAATTAGGGCCACAGTTGACATCATCAAGTTCATCTAATCCTCTCAATCATAAATTGGGCCTCAGGGAAGAGAAAGGGTTTTACTAGCTATATTCTGAGTTCCCTTCCAACTATAAAGTCCAAGTAGTCATTACCTCTTATCAGGGAATACCCAAGTCCCCTGTTTCCCACTTGATGCTCTATTCATCCTTATTACATCCAGTATATCCTTTAATACAGCACTGTGCTGGGTATGCAGTCCTGCAAAAACCCAACAAGATCACTATAGTCTGCTCACATGTCTTTACTGGTCAGAGTTGCCTCATATAATAAACTCATTCAGAGTGGATTTCAGCACAGCGTCGGTCTCTTTTAGGAGCATTTTGTTTTGAGCTCATCACTGTCCAGTTCCTCAGAACTGTCTACCCCCTTTGACCTCTATGTTCCAGAAATAGTGAATTAGTAACTGTTCTCCAAAGCCTCCAAGATCTCTCTCATCTATACATCTTTGCGCTTACTTTTCTTTCTCACGAGAATTGTCTTCCCACAATTCTTTCCTTGTTAATTCCTTTGACTCTCTCCTTAGATAGTCAGGAATCTTTCTCTTTTCCTCCAGCCCCATCCCATACTGAGCTAGGCCCCCTCAGATGTGTTCCCATGTCACCTTATACCTCTCCTATCTGAGCTTTAAATTGCCTTTTGCTTGGCTGTTGTCTCCACTAGGCTCTAAACTCCATGAAGGTAGTGCCTATTATTTTATATACCAGCACTAGCATGGGCTCTGGCCACAGGGTCCAAAGGTAAACTGCATTTCAATTTAATTCGGTTCCTTTGTAATTCTGTCTACTTTTTGGAATGATTTTTAAAACATTCCTCTGAGAAGGCATCTGTAGGTTTCATCTGGCTGTCGAAGGAGTCTGTGGCATAAAAAGTTTTAAGAACATCTGCTAAAGGCTCAATAAGTATATGATGAATGATTAGTTAGAAAAATAAATGGATGAAAGAAACTAAATTAAATGAAAGAAAATTCCCTATGATCCACCAAGGAAAGAAGGCGTGACTCTAGGTCTGAGAGTTGTGAGAACCTGTTGCCCATGAACATGATTTCATTCCACAAGACAGAGGCATGAAATTGCAGAAAAGGTTCAAAGTCTCTTGAATACCCAATATGCCTGTGGCCTGTGACAAAAACTCTTGGTTGCCTACGTTACCACCAGTCCCTTCCCCTTTCTTCCATGCTAGCAGAGCTTACCTCCTACAATAGTGCTAACCCAGCCCAGTATTCCTTTGTGGTTAGTCATGGCTATGGCCCAGTTCTGGACAATAGATGTAAGGGGAACTCTGCTAGGAGTTTCTGGGAAACAGGTTCTTCTCTGACAAACAGTGATCTTGCAGAGAAGCTTTCTTCCCACCCTGCCTCTGAGCACAGCTGTGCAAAGTTATGCAGTCTAGAAATATGGCGGCCATCTTATGTCCTAGATACAATAAATTTGAGGATGGAAAGAAACCATGCTAAGGATGGCAGTGAAGGAGGAACCTTGGTCTTCAGCAATATGATTATCATTAAATCTTTCATGGCATCCCCCTATTCCAAACATCTTTATATATAAGATCATTATATATCATTATTATTTGGCCCCTTCTTTGGTGGGCATCCTATGACTCAATGCCTTCCCATTTCAAACAGCAACACAGGCCCTGACAAATTTGGCTGCCATGAGGATCAGGGCTGTGGTCCTAAACTAGCTAAGGACACCACTGCTTGTTTTCAGTCATCAGTTAATATTCCCCTCTGCAAAGTTCAGATTCATTCAGTAACTATTGTAGCCCTCAAATACGTGAGACAGAAAAGATGAGCGTTGGCTCTGTAGTAGAGAAATGACTTCATGATCCTATAATCACCACCACCCGCAGCCCTTGCTCAAACACTACCATATATCTAACTCTCCTGTTCCCTGACCTAACAAGCCAGGCCTGAAAAGAGCATAGAGAACAGGTTAAGTTCTGCTCCGACATTGGAGGTCGCCATGATTCACACCAGTCCCAGGCATCACTTCATCCAATTCCAGCCCATCCCCGAGCGTACCTCCTGACACCTTTCACTTCGTTTCTCTCAGGGGATTGACATACCTTTCCAATGGACTGTATGTTCTTTTGAAGTAAGGGGCAGTATCCAGGAGTTATCGTATACTCCTCCAGTATCCAAGCAGGAAGTCAAGAAATGTTTATTTGATAATACTTTATAAAAGGTTTAGGACTACAGGCAATCCTTGGATATATTGAGGGTTCAGTTCCAGACCACCACAATAAAGTGAGAGTCAAATGAATTTTTTCATTTCCCAGTGCATATAGAAGTTATGTTTACACTATACTGTAGTCTATCAGGTGAGCCATAGCATTATAACTAAAGGAAAACCACAATGTACATACTACAATTTAAGAATATTACAGGGGCGTCTGGGTGGCTCAGTCGTTGAGCGTCTGCCTTCGGCTCAGGTCATGATCCCAGCGTCCTCGGGTCGAGCCCCACATCGGGCTCCCTGCTCTGCAGGAAGCCTGCTTCTCCCGCTACCATTCCCTCTGCTTGTGTTCCCTCTCTTGCTGTGTTTCTCTCTGTCAAATAAATAAAATCTTTAAAAAAAAAAAAAGAATATTACTAAAAAGTGCTATCATCTGCGTTTTCAGCAACTTGTAATTTTTTTTTTGGTGGCGGAAGGTCTTGCCTGGGTGTTGATGGCTGCTCATTGATTAGGGTGTTGGTTGCTAAAGGTGGGGTTGGCTGTAGCAATTGCTTAAAATAAGACAACAATGAAGTTTACCACATCAGCTAACTCTTCATTTCACTTGAACACTTAGAAGCCATTGTAGGATTGGCCTAATTTCATATTGCTGTGTCTCAGAAAATGGGGAGGCCCAAAGAGAGGGAAAGAGACAGGGGAATGGCTGGTCATTGGAGCAATCAGAACACACACAACATTTATTTACTAAGTACACTGTCTTTTACTGATCACAGATCACCATAAAAAATAATATAATAGTGACAGAGTTTGAAATCTTGTGGGAATTACCAAAATGTGACACAGAGACATGATGTGAGCAAATGCTGTTAGAAAAATGGTGCCCACAGGCTTACTTGAAACCTTCAATTTATTAAAAACGTGCAATATCTGGAAAGCACAATAAAAACAAAGTATAATGAGGTATCCATGGAAGTTGAGAGCACGTAACATAGTCCCTGCAGACAAAGCACGTGTATAAAAAGGTACTTATGATTCTGAGCAGGGTGCACTCGAACAGTTACATGAAGGAGAAAGTCAGGTTCCCCTGGGGCTGAGATGGGAGAGGAAGGCTCTTTAGAAGAGCTGTACCTCAAACTAGTGCCAAGAATGGATGAGCCTTAAGCAGGAGGAGGAATGGAAGGACACACCAGGTGGGACACACAGGGTGAGCGATGACAGAGGCAGAACTGTTTCAGGAGAGTGAAGGATGGATGTAGAGAAAGTAGGGGATAAAATGGGAGAGAGAGTTTGATGATACATGACAGAGGGCCTTTATCGTAAGCTTAGGCCTTTAGACTTCCTATAATACAGGGAGCCATTTAAGTTGTAGGAGAGAGTTATAAGTACGTACCCTGCAAATGCCATTTACTATACACCTTGCTGTGAAGTCTGAGTCACTCACTGACAACAATTCCAGAGGTTCTACCGTCAGTCAGGAGATTATTAGGTAGCAGAATTATCTAGACCCAGGTTGCCATCATCCTGGGGAACAGGTTGTATAGGACAGACTCAAAAGCCTTCTTATCTATGAACTGTTGCTTCCTGCTGACCCTCATACTTGATTTGAAAGAAAGTATTTCCGTGACGTTCCCAGAGATAAATTAAAATTAGAGTCTTTTATTCTTCATTTTTGACCTCAAGGGCAGAGGCCTATAATAATCCTGCACCTCACTTTATAGCACATTGTCACATTATTCCCACAAGACCCTTCTCTTGTTTCTTTATTTTCTCCTCCTCATCCCAGAATTTTCATCACCATTCCTCTCGCCTCCACACAGGCATTCTGATGTTGTCGGTATGTGCGTCTTTGTATATCCAGCATTGTTTTGTATTGAACAAATTTGAATTTGTTTTTTAAATTTGGGTAGACAGCATAATACTGTAAATCTCATTTTTTCTTATTTCTTCACTAATAATTTTGCTTTTAAAATGTATCCATATTGTATATTAAAATATTGCATATTGAAACATTGATCATATTGCCTCTATTTGTTGCTTAGTTTTCCATAGAATGCAACCACCCCACTTACTTATTTATTGTCTTATGAAGGGCACCCAAGAGAATTCCAACTTCCAATTACCACAAATAATGTTAAAAAGACATCTTTGTGCATGATTCCTTTGTGATACTATCTCCAGGATGTGCTCAGAAGTGGACCTGCAGAAGTAGGATAACTATATAATTTATTGTCTTCCCTAAATGGAACATTTTGGGAAGTGAAGGGGGCACTATTAGTAAATTATGGCTGAACCTCAGGTTTTCCCTGCCTTCCTGGCTAAGTTGTCATCTTCCCTTTAATTTCACTAAGATTGTCAGATGGTTTTCTGAAAAGATCATACTCTTTACTCTTGTCCCAACAGTCAGGGAGTTCCCAACACCCCCATGTCCTTGTAAACACCTGGCATTATCCAGCTTTGTGACATTCTAATGTGTCTGAAGTGGTTTGTGAACCAGTGAACTTGAGTGCCCCTCCCGAAACCAGTTCACTATTTGAGCTTCCTCTCCAATTGCTTCTTCATACCCTTTGTGCATGTCTCTTTGAGATTTTCTGCCTTTTCCTGGCTAGTTTGCAAGCCTTCTTTTTATATTTTATGTAATAATCCAATGTCACTTTTTTTAGAGGCAGTTTTAAGCACTGCAAATTCTTCTCCCAGTCTGTCATCTGTCTATTAATGTTGTTTATTAAGCTTGTCGTTTACGGTTGCCAAGGTCACCATTTTCTCTAAAGATGAAAAGACACTATTATCTTCTCCTCCAGGCTCTGGCTGATTCTCTAGCTCTTTGCATATTCTCGACAAAACAACAGTAAGATTGATAGTAACTGAAATGTGGCCTAGGATATGAGACATCAGGGCCTGCGGAACGGGATAACAGAGCAGAAAAGGACTTTGGACAGCACCTGGTTTAAACCCCTCACTTGACAGATACAACGTTCCGAGTCACAAAAGAACAAGTGCCTTGACCAGGAGCCCAAAGCAAAGGTTTCCTGCCTAATTCCAGGCCGGGCTCTCGTTAGCAAGCCTAGGCACGAGGTCAAAGTGTCTCTGCTACTGCAGCCATTCCTCATCAGGACTCACTCCCTTCTGTTTCCCAGGCTGTAGGGTCAGCCTTATTTTTGTTTCACAGTTGACCTCTTACCCAAGGCTGGGGGTGCTAAAAGGCTAAAATGCTCATTTTTGGATGTCGTTATTATCAGCACATGTTTATTTCCTGCATTTTCAACATTTTCAGAGTAAAGCCAAAGACAGGTGACCTCACCTGGCTGGGGACAGCATCTCTGCAATGAGCCCACCAAAGCTCCTGAGCCTGACGCCAATAAAACTCAGCTCCGCGGCTTCCCCTGTTTCATATTCACACGATGCAAGACACATGGGCCAAATTTATGTCACTGCAATTTGCCTGGCAGCCTGCATTTAAATCACCAAGGTTCGCAGCTCCACGTTTTAGGGTGTTCTTTGCAGTCCTGCAGCCAAGAGCTCCGAAGGAACGAGCGCACCCGAAGGCTCGCTAGCCAGCCGGAAGTGATGGGGCTCCCCCGGCCGACTAATTAGTATGCTGCAGCATATCTGCATATCTCTCACGTAGACATTGTTTGTGTCTTCCCTCAGTGACAGGGAAGACCGTTCAGTAGGACACCTTACCTTTTAATATGCAGGGTTTGTTAGAAGAACAGCTCAATTCATATTTCCCTGGTTTGATGGTAAGTGAACAGCAGTGGCAATATTAATCTGTAGTAACCTGTCAGTGAACTCTACAGCTAATATGATGTAGTTATGATTTTACCATCAATCAGGACTGAACAGGCTCTGGGCAATCCTTACAGCACAGCCTCAAAAAATCTAATTGTGCAAAAGCTTCATTGGTTTCCAACATTTCTTTTTTATCTGTCACAGGCTTTAGGCCTAGTACACAACCTTTTATTATTGGCCTTATTGCATTAGCTTGTTGGACAAAGGAGAAAAGGCTAAAGCAGAGGGTTCCCCTGCATTCCATCATTTGTTTGCATGCAGGATTTTATTTGACAGTCCTGTATTGTTTTAGATGTAGATAAAAATTATTAGGACATATGGCATCGTATGAACTTTTGAACTGCCAATTGCCAATGTGCTCTAGAGGACTAGAGGCATTTAACAATTCTGATCTACCTACAGAAGCAGAGATGCCACATGGACAAGCAAATAAGTTCTCCCCAGAGAATTGCATTTTAGAGTCAACATAACCTTGCATGTTCTCCTTGACCAATCTTTATGCTGGGGAGGAGTAAAATCACTCAGAGGTGGAACATTAGCAACCGAGATGATCTTTAGCCAAAATTGAGGCTGAATACTTGTGATGTGATGATAAGGAGCAGCTCACTTTCTCCAAAAACCTGCGCACACAGTGTGAAGTCACATGGGGCCACACAGCCTCTGTTCCTATACAGAACATTTCTCCCCCATGTCTGGGACACTGTCAGACTCGATTCCAATAAAAGCGTGTTCATAAAACACAAATCCACATCAAAATCGCTCCAGCCCTTGAGTATACAGGGTTGGAAGGGACTATAAGACTTAAAACATATAAAAACATTTAGGAAGATGAACTATTAACTTTATCCATTGAGGCATTTTAATCTTTCGCATCTTAAATGTGATTGGGTCTTTTGGAACTGGGAAATTGCTAATCAGCATGTTGGGTAAATGTTTCTGTTTTAAAATGTGCACATTTAGAAATAACAGCTGGCCATAAAGTGCATATTTATGTTTGTGATTTAATGTATCACAAACTTTATATTTTATTTCATTTAGCTTCACAAAGAGACCACACTATTTTTTTTGCAAGCCTTATATAACATCTACACAGCTTTATGACTCTAAGACACACATCTGACAATAAATCAGATATGTATACAATGCCTAAGTTTTTCAAATTTGAAACGCCTTTTAATCAAAAAAATTAAGGATTATATCCACTCTTTACCCTGTTTCACTTATTTAAAGACTCAATTGAAAATTCCTATTCATTAATCAGGAAAAATCTGCATAGAATTACAGCGATTGTCTCTTGAAACACCGCACCCTGGCTTCAAAGGAAACATATTGTGCGTAAGGGCACATCGACCACACAGCTGAGCGTTAACTCTTCACAAGCCAGCACGCACATTGTCCACAACCTAATAAAAACATCTACACAAACTGAGGAAATGGCTGTGACATCCTGCAAGAAGCGTGCAGGAACGTGCCTTGGAACTACCGAGGCAGCTGCTGGGGCAGAGAGACAAAAACAGGATGTGAAAATTACTGCAGGAGTGGTGGTGATTTTGAGAGTTCTCTGGCGACCTCTCCATCATTGGTGAGATTTACTTTTTTTTTTTTTTTTAATTGTCTCTAGAAGATTCTTTTCAAATGCCTAAATCTAAATGATCTTGAGGAAGACCACCTGAAAACATCTCAGCTCTGGCGGACCTCTTGGCAATTCACAGCTCCTGGTGTAACCGTTCCTGACAACATGGTTGGCATACCCCTAACACGGGTGTTTGTCAATACAGGAAAATGTTGGCATTTGTCAGACCAAGTATGTTTCTGAGGTATCATAGCGAAAAAGTGAGGAAGAGTACTGGATCCCATTGCGTTGCTATTAACAAGCAAAAACATGACATAGAACATTCCTATGAGCAGGTCCAAAGTCTGAAAACTAGGAAAGGGTCCAAAACTGAGTAATTACCCCCAAATAAGAAATCTAGACAGTCTAACCTAGATGTTGCTGAGCACTCAAACGATTTTTTAAATTAAAAGCATGTACAGAGACGTAGCTACTATGGTTGACATGCAACGTTCATGACAAGTAACAGTGAAAGCTCCCTCCCAAAGTACTAAGCAAATGAAAAGTATCATTTTACCAACATTCTCCTTGAGTGGGTTGGAAAAAAGATAACTGGATTCATCTTCTCAATGTCTCAATAACTGTAAATTGAGAAAATACATCTTTCAAAAGAGTTCACTGAAAATAAGGGCACAAGGTTTCTAGAGGAGAACTTGAGATAAAGACCTGGGGGCAGAGGGATGGTGAACTTCCTTAAAAAAAGACTATCTGGTTATAGTGAAAGATAAAGATACTGAGTTATGGGGGAGGAAGAAGGAAAAGCTGATGAAACCCACATAGTAATTAAGTGTAAATTTGAAACATAAATAATAAACATTACTATGCAAATTGTTTAGATTTTCAAACACTCATCCCTTCCGGTGGACATGTAAATGTAAAATACACCTTTTCATGCTATCATAAAGGGTTTTTAAAATAAAATGTCTATTAAAGTGTATCTTAGGTACATATAATTCTGGCCGGGTTTGTACTCACTGTGAATATTTCCTAGACCCCAGATAATCTAATATAGTTTCATATAATTTATGTTTTTTTTTTAAATTATACTCTTGCTTGGAAGGTACAGAGCAACAATTATTCCAGCAATCTACTGAGCATGGAACCAACAAAAAAATGTAAAAGTCATAATTTCAAAATGTGTGAAGTTCAGCAGCCAACGAGAGGGAAACACAATTATAAGCTCAGTTGGTCAGAATATAATAAAGGTGATAAAAAAAATACAAAGATTAATTTCAAAATCATTAGAAAAACATCAAATAATGCAAGAATCATTGAGGTAGGATTCGTCAGGTTCTCTAGTATTTTGTAGCAAAAAAATGAGAAGAATTGAAATTCACATCCAATCACACTTACTTGCATTCCTGTTTGGATAACATTATGGTATCTAAACCAAATGTTTAGATCAAGGTCATAGGTCAAATGAAATATATGCTATGTGTCAAATGAAGTATTTGGTTGAACCATTTGAAACTGCTATTTTGTAGATCAAAATTGGTTGAGCTTTAGAAGCCCAGATGGTTCATGTATCTTAATGTATATTGTAATGTAGGCAATTTAAGACAGTTTTTGAAGTCAAATGGGCATGTATGAATTCTATCTCAGTTCCACCACTTTACTAGCTGTGAACACTTAGGTAAGTTACATGCTTTTACCTCTCCTGTAATGTCCCCACCTAGATATGGGCATTGTGGTGTCCACTCTTGGAGTATGGTGTGTATTAAATGTGTAATCCAGGGGCGCCTGGGTGTCTCAGTGGGTTAAAGTCTCTGCCTTCGGCTCAGGTCATGATGTCAGGGTCCTGGGATCGAGCCCCGCATCGGGCTCTCTGCTCGGCAGGGAGCCTGCTTCCCCCTCTCTCTCTCTGCCTGCCTCTCTGTCTACTTGTGATCTCTCTCTTTCTCTGTCAAATATATAAAATAAAATCTTAAAATAAATAAATAAATGTGTAATCCATGTGCAGTGCCTCAGACAGGGCTGTGTCCCACTTAATGAAAGCGTAGTTCCCCAAAGGTTAATTTTAGAATCAGTAGTTTAGAATTGAGAAAGGAGAGACCCTAAGTCTTTAGTAGTGAAACTTTTGAGATGCCCCATGATTTTAAGTGTTCTGGGCTTTCCAGAAAAGCGACCCCTAACACAAGCCAGCTGTCCGTATAGGTGAGGGCATCCCACCAAAACATCTGCTTTGAATCAATGTCAGCTTCACCTTCGAAAGATATTTTGAATCTTGTTTCCACGCCTCACTTTGCCAGGGACAGTAGAATTTAAAATAACCAGGAAGACACAGAGAATAATTCTCTGAAATTCAATAGCTGTGAAATTGGGAAGTGGAGTAGGTAGGGAGCTTATGTCAAGCCCCTCACACTTCATAAGCAAGCTGATAACTCCTCAATGCCTGATGGTATTAATCCCACTAGCCTTACATATTTGGATTAATCTCCTTTGGGGTACGCTTTTTCATACCCCATCCAGCCAGAGAAGTAAGTGCTTATCAAACTCTGGAGGATGCCCAAGGGTGGTTTCTTCTCTGTGGAGTCTTGGTCTCCAACACCCAGTCTACTCTATCCACAGAAGCCTTCAGAGTGAATTCCATTGCCTATACTATAAGCTTCCTTTTTTTGTTTTTTTTAAGATTTTATTATTTATGTATTTATTTATTTATTTAGAGAGCACAAGTAAGTAGATCAGCAGGCAGAGAGAGAGGGAGAAGGAGAAGCAGGCTCTCCACTGAGCAGGGACCTCAGTGTGGGACACGATCCCAAGACCCTGGGGTCATGACCTGAGCCGAAGGCAGAAGCTTAACCGACAGAGCCATCCAGGCGCCCCTACTATAAGCTTTCTGACTGAAGGACACAGAACCCTGAAAGTACCTTGAACAATAAGCTGTGGCTGTGATGAGTGACTTCCATGTAATATTCCACTTTGTTCTCATGGCCACTTAGAAACGAGGAAACAAAGTCACACTACTAGGTACCAGGGAATCCCAGAGCCGGACTTCTCTGTCACCACACTCTGGTGTTTCTGAAAATCAGGAACAGCCTGAGAATAGACATACTATAGAACGTTTTTCTTTTCTTTTCTTTTCTTTTCTTTTCTTTTTTTTCTTATGAGTAGAATTTCTACATCAAATAATCAGCTAAAGATGACTATTTTTCCTCATTACATCCTCCAGCTCCTTATCCTTCAAAATGGGTCAACATCACCTGGCCTTCCATTAAGGACTAAAAGGTACTCTTCTCCTCTATGATTCCTAGTGTTTTACCTTTAGAGGGAACTCTTTCAATGAACTGAAACATTGTTTTCAATCTTAGCTCTATCCTTCCAATCCTTGTCCCTGGGTAGCTTTCAACCCCGGTAACAGTTCCCCATATTGCAGGTTTTTCTGGTGTTAAAAATAGCAGATTTTGCCCACTTGCACCTTGAGAATCTGTGCAGGCCCAGGATTTCTGCCACAAATCAATATCCTATGTTAGAGAAGTGCAGGCATGAGCCACAGAATTAGCAGAGTAATTTACTGTGCCTCAGCTACAGCTGGTAGGGACTGCAGAGGGAAGCAAGCAGATGTTTGCTGGATAATGGCAGTTTCCTCCAGTGGTCAGAGCCCAAAGCCCAAACTCCGTTAGCAGTCTGTCCAGCTTAATAAAAAAGAATAAGGGAGACTTGGGTTTCCTCAGTCTGTAATGCCCATTGAGTTCTCCTTCTACTATTTCATTGCAATGTTCCGTGTTTTTCATGGTTATAATATGGAATAATATCATATGAAGTTTTAGATTTGTTGTGGTGAAAAAGGCAAGGATTTGGATGCAGGCAGGTCAGAAACAGTTATTGGGGTCACAATATCCTATAATTATCGGAATTCCCTATAATTAAAGTGTTCAGGAAATCATGGCCATTGCCAGCCCATGACAAGCTCAGTAGAAAATAAAATGGCAGCCAGAAGCCTATGGAAGAACATGTGGATTTTCCTCTTTTTCCTTGCAAGGTACTAATTTACAGAAGTTTTGTTTTCTTTTTCTAAAATATTAATGAATAAACTTGTATCAGTAAAACATACAGTCAAGGAACACCCTGTTTCCTTGGGATTAACTTCTGTCCTTGCCTTCATGCCCAAGTTCCTGGGAGGGAAACCAAAACTTCAAGGGTAGCAGTGTCCTCTTTTGCAAGGCCCCTGAGGAGATGACAGTACATATACTATGAACTCACAGGAAGCCTTGGTTTTAAGGCTTAAAACCAATCTACTTTGGTTTTGTTTCTTCTTTTGGATCTTATCTATACCCTGAAATGTTTATCAAAAAGTAGTCAGTCAAGATATATTTTCTGAAGCTTACTATGGCAAAGTCCTGGGTCAGGTTCACAAGAGAGATAACTTATAAATGAGAGTATAATAAATGTACAAATATCAACAATACAGGAAGATTGACACAAACTTTAGGGGGGGTGATTTAGGGGAAGGGTGTTTAAAAGATGGAAGGATGATACATTATTTTTTTTAAAAAACCACTTTAGCTTGGTGGAACTTGTGCAGCCAGAGGCGTGGTGAGGGAAAGGTGGAGGAGACAATAGGGATAGAGACATAGACTTGGTCAGAGAACAGAGAAGAGTTGCATGGGCTGGTCATAGGAGTTGGTGGCAAAGTAGTCAAAGACAAGCCTAGAAAAGAAAAGAGACTAAAGCTTGGAACACTTTGAATGCCAAGCTCTGCCCTATGGATTTTATGTGGTAGACTACTGGACGCCACTGAGGGGCTCTGAGCACAATCTGTCCAGTCAGTTCTGTGATTCAGGAAGGTCGGTCACTGATCATCAATGTGTAGGTTGAATTTGTGGGTAGAGAGTGGGCAGGAAGTTAGGGGATAAGGAAGGCATGAACTCAGATGGTAACAGGAAAATGAAATGGAAGTGAAGCTGAGGATTTTGATGTTAAGGGGCTAGAAAAGGCAGAACTTCCCAGATAACTGGGTGATATGGTGGAAGGGTGGTAGTACAAGAGGAAGGAAGGGCCGGTGGCAACTGAGATTTCAAACCTGGGGAACTGGGTGCCATTAAAAAATCCGGACCATTGAAAAAAGGAACTGATTTGGAGACACTGCTGAGTATTTCAGCATGTCAAGTGGTTTTCAGGCAGCGTTTCATCTCATGTTCACAATTTTCATTAGAAGCTATGTTATTCCCACTTTACTTCTGAGGAAACTAGGACTCTGATCATAACCAATTTGCCCAGTCACACAGACAGCATGTGGAAGAGTGAGGATATGAACTCAGCTCTTTCTGGCTTCAAAGTCCATACCCCATTCCAGAGGTTTTTTCCATCTATGCTCTAAAGAATTCTAGAAATCCTCAGAGGCTCCTTGGGATCTCCTGAAGGGGCATGACGGACACTGAGTCTCTGGGGTCCCCTCTTGGCCTCAACCAGGCTTAAGATTTCCTTTAGTGAAAGGGTTCTCCTACTAGCAAAACCTACTAGCATGTCCTATTTCATCTTAAAAGAAGAGAAGGGCTTGTTTTTGGACATGGTGAATTTGAGAAGCACATGGGACATGTGAAGTTGTCCAAATGTTAAATATGAAGAAAGGATCTTAGAAACGGTACAGGTTCAGGAGAAAGTGGAGGGGGTCAGTACAAGGGCCTGCCTAGTTCCATGCTGATGTTAGCTTTCTAGTATAGGTAATCACATTCTTGCATTTCTAGTATTAGTAATCACATTCAACAGTCATGTGCTGGAATGGGTAGCAGTTCTTAATTGCCCTGTGATACTGGATGCTCCTCTCTTGAATGTCTACACACCTCTGCTCTAATAAGTTGGGTATTCAATTTATCAATAATACTTGGGCTTATTCCCAAACCAGTTTTTGTCAGTTGCATTTGTTTTTATAATTCATAATTTTATTAAATAATATGTAAACCTATGCAACATGAATGCAATGGAAAGAAAGATTTTCCCTGAAAAATAGGTTGAATTATTTGGAAAGGATAGATAAGTTGCATTGCCTTCAAATGAGATGCACGTGAGATTATTGTATAATATTGGGGAAAACCATAAAAATCTAGACAGATGATGATGACGATGATGATGACGATGATGATTATACTACAAGAAAGTTGAGTTGACCTTCAAGCACCAGACCTTGGCCTTACATCAAAAAAGTGGGAAATTACTGTATATTGGTAAGTTTGAAATGAAAATAAAACATTACATGGGTTTATATGTATTACTTATGATGCTTATTTAAAATGACTTACTCATTAACTTACAGCCAAGTAGGATAAGAACCCGTCTACCATGTATTTCTAGCCCTTGAACAGAAAGGGGATTTTTACCACTTGAGCACAGATCAATCACTTGACTTTTCTATCCTTAGGTCAAACCAACTAGAAAATTTGGCAAGGAACAAAAAAATTGTTGAACTGGGTTGAAACTTCCTAGAGCCAATCAATATGAAAGGGCATAAGGGTTAGAGTTTATATTTTAAAAGACTTAATTATGATTTCTACTTGGAAAATTATGTGGAAAGAGATTTCTTCTCATCTTAAATACACGTAAGCTCGCTTATGACTCATCGGCACAATTCTGCCAATCTCCACGGTCACATAAAATAAGATTCCAGGCCAGGCTAGCAGGGAATGGACTGCCGCAAAGCCATTTTTAACTGTGTATGCAAGGTCAGATTTTACTTTGCTGCCCTGGAGAAATACGAGGAGCTGGAGCAAACAGAAGGAGAGGCCACGGGCTCCCCACCAGCTGCTGCCTCATGACCCGGAAGCCCTGAGCGCTCAGCACCAGCCATGAGGCCTGTGTCTCTAATTGGCACTGCAGCCCGTTAAGACTCTTCCCTTTGTGTGCCCTAGACTGCCAGAGCCAGAGAGAGAGCGAGCGAACATGTGTGTGGTGTGTGATCACCTGCTTCCCTTCTCTTGTTGCCATGGGTTACGGAGCCCAGAGCCGGAGAGCGGGGCCAAGTACTCGGGGTGGAAATAACCGCGTCAGCCTCTGAAAAAAAGAAATTAGAAATAAGGAGCAGGGAAACAATGGGCAAAAGCACGAAAATCAACATCCCAGGGCAGCCTGACGCTGAGCAAGGAAGCCAGGCAGCCGAAACGAGAGCAGCCCTTCATAAATCTAGCTCCCACCACAAACACTGGTCTAAACACTGAGGAAGAGAACGGAACAAACGCAGATGTCCACAACAAGCCTATGCCTCCATCCCTTTGGGCCTTTCGTGCAGGTCTAGGATCCACCCAGGAGAAAAACAAAGTGTGTTAAGGGTCAAGTCAACAGCTCTCAGGGAGCCCACCCTATGCACAGCACTATGGAGTAGCGGGCGGGCGCTGAGCGGAGATACACACCGATAGGAAGGAGGCTGTGACCTTGGGGAGGCCACTATTTAATTAGGCATCTTAAGTCTGTAAGTCAGGCTTCTTGTGAACCTTGCACCCAAATACTCATTACTCTTCTTATTTGATGGCCCATCAGGGAAAAGAATGGGTTCCCCCCCCTTCCTATGGCTTCTGAATATTTTATATGAAACGTCATAACTTTTAGAGGTAGAGGGAACTTCTCAACAAAGTCCAATCCCTGATTTTACAGCCGGAAAAACAGGCTCAGAGAGATTAGGTACCTTCATCAAGATAATCCAGCCTGTTTGGGGCTTGTTTGGTTTGGGTTTTATTTGTTTGTTTGCTTGCTTGCTTTCTGCAGAGGAAGCAAAGGGGGGGGGGGGGAAGAGTCTTAAACGAGGCAGCTCTTGTTTACTTGTATCAGCCTTAGATTGCACCGCCAGGAGGTGAGAATCCCACATCTCTTCAGACTGAACTATCAAGAAAAGAGATAAAACTAAGATCCTTGCTTTTCTGACAGGGCCACCCACTGCCTCTGGATGCGAGGACCAGGGCAGCTTCCCACAAATATTGCTCGCTCCAAGTCGCATGGATGTCAGGACTTTTGGATGATCATTAGGAGGGACATGCTAGTGAAGGTGTGATCTACAAGCCTTTCGAATTCAGACCATGACACCACTGTGAGCTTCCAGGAGCAATTTCTTCCTTCTCTGACACCCGTCAGAGGAAAGGAGTCCGCAGTTACTGCACTGCCTGTTGACTTTTGCCATCCTCTCCTTCCTCAAGGTTGTGATGAGCCTTGTTCTTCCCGGTTACCATCAGTTATTGGCAGGAAACGGATTCCATGAGAGGTTGTGGCTAATCTGTGGGCCTGAAGAGAGCTAGTTGACTAACTGACTAGCCAACTACCAACTCTCTTTCCTGCGCTATCTCCCACTTGCTAAATACAGTGAGGTGGCCATTCTCTCTTTGGCTTCCAATATGTCTTGCCACCTCAAGAATTTAGGCTGTCACATTACAACATGTGGGGAGTTGTGCCAATTGTATGCTTCTGGCAGACAATGTAACAATGTGATATCTACCTGATGCCAGTAAGGTAGAGATAACTATGGCTGCTTGACTCCATGACCCTCCTTGAGGAGGCTGATGTCAGAGAGGGATGAGCATGACCCTTCATAGAAGTGTGTCAAGGCTGTCAAGCTCTTCTGTCTCCCCTGAACTCCCCATGGGGGTAGGGCGAGCAGAACACAAGTCTCTGTCACAGCCTCTGTGAATGTTTATCAGGAAGCACTAGAGAGTGTTGGTGCTGGGAACACATAAGGAGCTGTCGGCTACACCTTGGAATGCAGACTGTCCCTGGAAACCACAGGAGACAGGTGTGTCCAGGTTCACATCCCATCCAAAATACCACAGCTATTCCAAAGGGATAGAAGGGAGTTAGGTTTCTCTCTGTTACACAAATTAATCCAGAACCTAAATCCTGCTTGTTATTAATGGCTAGATATCCTTGAGATGGATTCCTCAGCAAGTCCTTTGATCTTGCCGGCCCTCTGGGGGCTGCAGATTTCTCTCAGTAATCAAAGTCCATAGATCTTTTTTCTTCAGGGGTTTATCTATATTCCATGAGTTTTTCAAAATTCTTATACCATGTCCTTCTCTATTTCACTTCACTCTCTTTTGCTCTTCCTTTATCCAATTCACTCTTACTTACCTTTCACTTTTGACTCCACACAGAAATAACCCCTCAGAGTTCTGGGATCAGAACACACCAACAAGAAATATTTACAGAGCACCTACTGAGTGCCACCCCAGGGCCAGGGCCAGGGCCAGGGCATAACCGCAAACACAGCAGATGTGCTCTGTCCTCATCACACTCATCTAGGGAGTCAGAAAAGTCAGAGGTGGGAGGTTTCAGTTGAGAAGAGGAGTGGGGGATGGAGAAAGGGAAACACAGATACAAAGTCCCCCAAGTCAAGAGAGGGTGCAGCATGTGAGAGAGACTGAAAGGAGTAAGATGGAGTGTAGACAGTAGAGGAGGGATGGTGAGAGATGATGTGGGAGGAGGCTGGCAGGGACCAGGTCATGGAAACCTTTAGATCTTTTAAAGGAGACATTCTCCTGTGGGAAATGGGAGACAATGAATGCTATAAGCAAGGCGTGGAGTGATCAAATTGGAATTGTGGAAAGATGGATGCAAGACTGAAGGGGCATGGGAGTATCCCCGGGGAGACCAATTAGGAAGAAAGCGAGTGGGGGTAATTACAAGAGTAGTGGCGGTGAGGATGAAAACTCTGAACAGAGTGGAGACTTATTTAGAAATGGAAATGCCATCTGACAGCCCTGTGGGCTGGTGTATGAGAAGAGCCATGGGCCAGTCTGAAAGGCCTCATTAACTACAGAACAGGAATACAATGGTGACCTTAGATGTCAATCACGGTGCCTACTCAATCACAGTTCCTGCTGAAGGGACAGGTCTAGAGGAGCCTGTGTTAAACAGGGTAACCCTACTCTGCCTGGTCCCAGTTGATGAGACCCAGGGTACGCTCCTGACCCAAAGGCAGGCTGTCCGTAGGCTGGCCAGCAACCTGTGATGTGGCCTGGCTTATATCATTATAATCTGGACCAGTTAAATTTGCTCTCTTGAGAATATAAAGCATGAAAATGCCGAGAGAATGAGTCAGTTAGTAATAAGAGCTAAAGTTTAAAAAGGATGGAGCAAGAGGGAACATGTGCACATTGGTTATAGGGAAGACGAAGTTATGAGAAAGCAAAAGCGGCCAGTCTGCAGAGAGGATAAAATGCAGCAGGTGACAAAAAGAAGCAGATAAACCGATAGAGGGTATCCCTGTGGTTCCTGAGAGCAACAGAGAGCATAGGTACTTTCTAGAACTATCTCCAGCCCTGAGCATTTTCTGTTTCAAATGCTGTTCCACAAGCATCCCTGCAATAAATCACCTCTGTAACTTGAGCGTCTCTGTTCATTGCAACAAAAGAAAACTGCCCAAACACTCACCTAATATTTAGCCCAATGTCATGAGCTTGACTCTGCCCATCTTGCTGCTTGTCTCCAGGGTGGTCCAGAGATACCAGGCTGTCCTAGATCCCTCGCGGGGAAGGAATTCTGCCATCCCTGATGACTTTACAGAAGCTGCCTTCGGCCACACTCCGTAGGTACATCAAAATCTGAAAGAATGTGAAGCTTCATTCCAGAGATTCTGCTCTATGGCAACATTTTAAACCCATGACGTGTTTCTGTGGGTTGAAAATGTCTTTGAACGTGTGCTCCCGTATCCAGAGCTATGATTAATTACTGGTTGTTGCTGCAGGTTATGCTCGCAGCTCTCAGCAAGAAAATGAGTAAAAAGTATTTGAGCCTTTACATTCTCCATCTGACAAAGAGCCTCTTTTAAAATAAGAAAGAAAGAAAAGAAAAGAAAACAAAGCTGGATGTAATTTATAACAAGGTTCCCATATTTTCTGGGCAGCCCGGGCCCAGCCAGCATCTGTCCCGAGATGAGACATGATGGAGGCAGGTGAGGTGTGCTGCTTGCTTCGCACACGAAGTTATCCTCATCATGCTCTGTGCACATTTCTGAATTAGTTCCAGCTAGTTAGTGTCACTGCAGGACAATTTAGACTGCCATTGTTTGAGTCTTCAACATACTCTTCGATGATGGATTCCCAGAAAAGGCGAAATCCATTATTTACACACAGTAGGAAAATAAACCTTCTCCCCAGCCTACAACGTGAGGATTGGAAAGCTTTTCATTTTAGACAGTTGGAAATTTTGCATTCAAGGGGCTTTGTCAACTCTTTTAATCAATGTCTTTCGGAAGAACAAATTTAGCAATTCAGCTCTTTTATTCGGTAGGGGTGAGGTGTAACTAAGGGTATTAGCTCTCCATGAAGGGTTCATGGTCTGTTAGCCGGCACTGGCTTATAATAAAGTGCTGCTGACTGACAGCTGTGCCTTTAGGTAGTATCACACTAAAACAGTAGCAAGAAAAACCCTCCAGAATTGAAAAGTACAAGTAGGGAAGCTCAGTTCAAAGAGCATTTCGCTCCAGCTGGAAGAAAAACACCATTCCCAGTGGATCGAAGATGTTCCCGTGGTATAGTCACAACAGTTTTGAAGTCAATATGGCGGGTTGTTGATGTTCTCTGAGCTCCCTTTCAAGAGATGCCCAAATGTTCTCAGCACTGGGGCCTCCGTGGGGAGAGGATGTGAATGGTATCCTGTATGCCGCGGGTCAGGAGGTGAGACCTCTGCTTAGCAGCAAGGCCTTTGCAGGACACCACCTCAGTGGCCAAGGAGACTTCGGGTGGTGGCCAGTGTAACTGGGTTGGGACAAAAACTATAGGAGAGTTATTTCCTGGAGTGTGTTCCTAGGACTGGATTAGGTATAACCCATGAAAAGGAATCCAAGATCAGATTCGTCGGGAAAATTATGGGTTAAGCAAAGCTATACAGGTTGTAGGACTTCTTGAATCTTTTAATAGGCTAATTAATCTGTAAGAAAGAGTATAGTTTGTAGTCTTCTCAGTTTCTTTTCAGCAGGAGGACCTTAGGAGCCTTTTTATGAAGCAGCTCCTCTCATGGATTAGTATGCTGTGAAAATGATTTTCCAGCACTCACTTTCTGTCCCCCTCCTGACTCTTCAAAAGAGCCTATCTTGTTGTCTCTGCTAACCAACTTAGTTCTGATCTCATCCCCAGGCTCTACCTTGCCCCTGTTCCATCCTGTTTTTAGCCTTACTCTTTGACATTGAAGGTCCTATCCGTTGTCCCAGGGACAACACTGACTCTGTCTCAACCTGACTGAGTCCTCCTAGATTACACTCCAGGGTGCACTCGTCGTGCTTGAGCAATCATCTCTCCTGGTGCTCCCCGACACGGGATCTCAGAGGCATGGTTCCCTGTGGGAGGCCCTGCTCAGCCCTCTTAGTCCCTTCAGCTGCTTATCCACTGGTTGCACAAAAGAGCCACCTCACTTCAGGGATCCTCATGGGGACATGTCCTGTGCAACCTCCATCCTTCTACGGGGCTCTGAGGTGCCATGAGGGGCTTGCATATTCCCTTCCCTGTATATTCCCTTCCAGAATCTGTCACTCTCTCTAATTATAGTCCCTTTCTGCCTCGCATAAACAGCTAGCTTGGGGGCAAAAACATAAGGAGGTGATGCTGTTCTCCCAAACACCACTATTTCCTATACCCCCTCCCCTAGGTATTCCCTTTGGATCCTCATCTAGCTTTTTTCCTCCTGTACAGCCTGCTCTTATTTGATATCAGTCATTTACACATAAGTATAATTTTAAGTCAGTTTTTACCTCTCTGGGACATTTAAAAAATATTAGGTAATTAGGAATGGAATGAGTGGCCGCAGGAAGTAGGTTGGGGAGCTCTATTCCCTGCATGCTAAAAACCGCAAGACTGCCTTTGCAGAATGCAAGTCCTGGCAACGACATTACGTAGGAGAGCAAATTCAAGGGACTAAATAATTCTGTGCCACTGGCTAGGCTCCCGGGTGGTAAAGGTGCATACGCAGATCTCATATTTCGAAAAAGTTATACCTGGAGCCAACCATTTAGTACTGTGATTATAGCTCTTACCAGCTGAACTTTCATGCCATTTTTTACATTTTTATATCTTGTACTGCACAATGGCATTATTATTTGACTGTGCCGTATGAGAAAGAAGACAAGAAAGTGGCCCAGAGTTCTAATAATACATTTTCTCTCTTAACATCGGTGGATGTATAATTCAAAGCATGGTGGTATTTCATGATGTTATATTTCCCAGCGTGTTGTGGCTCTACAGATACTCAAGTATTTGAAGATGTAAAATGACAAAAACAGAACCAGGAAGGAGGAATCGAGAAGACCGAACCCAGTTTTCCTTCCACTCCTGTCAGAAGGGACTCTGTGCCAAGCCATTCAGGAGAAACCAGCTTTGTCCTTGGTGCTATTAAGAGCTGAGGCTGGAGCAAGCAATAGGAGGATCTCAGAAGACCAACAGGGGGAACTGAGGACTCACCTTGAGCAAGTACAAGTCTCCTTGTACTTTGTCAACACCTGTAATCCCTTCACCACCTAGCTCAGTGCCCGTATTTATTAAGCTGAATCTGTATCAAATTTAAAACTGAGCTCGGAGCAAACTTTATCTGGTATGTTAGGGGACATCAGATGAACCATTATTTTTTTTCTTGATTTAATTCTACTCTTGCTGTTCTTTTAATGAATACAGTTGCAAAAAAAAAAAAAAGGTAAATAATCTTTACCTTGTAAGATTATTGCAAAAACTAAATGACATCATTCATATAAAGCAACTAACACAACGTAGGCCATAGAGTTTAATAAATGCTTATGATGACGATAATGATGATATACACATGCCTTCTTCCTGTCATCGACAAGGGTTCTGGGCTCAATCATTTGTTTTAATATTATGAAGGTGTAGTGTGAGATATCTTGTGTTGACAGAGCAGTTCTGTATCTTGTTTGTGGTGAAGTTTCATGCATCTAAACACGTGATAAAGTTGCATAGAATTACACACATATACAACTGAGTGCCAGTGAAACAGATGAAATTTGAATAAATGACATAGATTCTACCAATGTCATTTTCCTGGTTTTGACACGGTACCATAGCTATGTAATGCAGAAACTTAGCTATGTAAGTTTCTTCTATGTATAAGAAACTGGGTGAAGGTACAGAGGACCTCTATGTACTGTTTTTTTGCAACTGCCTGCGGATCTATTACTATAAAAAAATTATTTTAGATAATTAGAAATTATTTAAAATTATTTTAAAAAAAGGTTGTAAGAAAGGATTCATGGTTTTCCCATATTTTTATAATCTCTAAAAGATTTCATTAAAAATATAGATGTTCTTACGTTTCCTCATTTATTGAAAAAAACTTAAGAGAAAAATTTTCATCTCTTCCTGGAGATCGCTATTGTTTAAACGGGAACCATTTCTGCCAGTAAATGTGATTCCACAAGTTTGAGACAGATTTATGCAAATAGCTCGTTTGTAATATAACTCACTTAAAAATATTTTATCTTTAGCTATACAGTATAGGTGTTGAAATTTAAAATGTTGCCGAGCAGCTTCCAACTATTAAAGTTATAATAAAATCAAATGGTCATTACCAAAGAGGGG
Organism: Procyon lotor; assembly: GCA_028646535.1. Taxonomy (NCBI): domain Eukaryota; kingdom Metazoa; phylum Chordata; class Mammalia; order Carnivora; family Procyonidae; genus Procyon; species Procyon lotor. The sequence goes on from CM053605.1 coordinate 47,843,407, forward strand.
GAACACGCAATAACAAGTCTAAAGAAACTTTATAAAGAAAACAGATTAAAAAGGTCCAATATGTTCTTAAGAAAAATTATGCACTTTCCCATCCCCATATAACATATTATGCATAATAAGAAATCTGTCTATCTGTGAAGTCACAGAAAGGTATAAAGCTCCGTCCATTTGCTTCCAAAGGAAGTTCTATTTTCTGTAAAAAGCTGCTCAACTCCGAATGAAGGGTCTAACTTATATTTGGCCACTAGGTGTCACTGTTGGTGGCGGCGTGGGCTGTAAGGAGGGGGAGGGGAAGTTGAAAGCAATGTCTTAGGGGATTTTTTTTTTTTGGATTGTGAGGTGTTTTTTTTTTTTTTTTAACATAAATTTCATATATTATTGCCATTTTGCCTCTCTGTGTTAGGAGAGATGACGTGGAAAGGAAATAGAGAAGTATGGAGATAGAGTTCTTGGGAGAATTTCTTTACTCACGGGCCATCACATCACTTGGAGGTGGGAAGTGTGTGGCCTTAACCAAAAACTGACTATTAAACACAAGCCCATTTTAATAATTCCCTAACGACATGGCAGGAAAGCAGAAAAAACATCAATTACTTCATGTTCGGAGAGGGAAACAGTCCTCAGCCATGTCTGCCTGGTGCTCAAGAAATTAGATGAATAATTTATACCAGAAAGCAGAGTGAGGGTCCGCGTGTGTGAAGGGGATTTGAGGAAGGAGCTATTGAAGCACGTCAGAAACACCATCCGTGAGGCCACAAACAAAGCCTGTTGGAAGAGTCTCCGGAAGTTGAATGGGATTTTTTTTCCATCAGCTATCACTGAAGTATAATTTAATTCTGGACTTGGCTATAAGAAATGGGAACTTTTGCAAAGCGCATGGAAAATCAAACAATGAAAAAGAGATTTTCCTGGTGTTGTACTTGGCACCGGGCTCCAGCGACAGCAAGATGGGTGGTGCCTGTCTGGTCTCTGGAGGGGGGTTGTCCTTTTCTTCAGAACAGCCTGGGCCTGCCGCCAAGCCTCAAGGTCAGGGGCCTGTTCCTGGGGACCCAGTGGCATACCCAGGATCTGTGGGCCCGCTGGGCTCATTGGCAGAAACCCGCAAAGGAAGCTGCTGTGTGCCAGTGCTATTTCAGGCAAGCGTCTCTAGCTGGAGCTGTTATTCTTTCACTTTCCTAAGGGAAAAAAAAAGTTTAAGAAAACCAAGGAGTTGGGATGGAAGGGAAGTTGGAGGATAGAGCCCAAATGAAGGGTAGAAATCCCTAATGAGCATCCAGAGGAGAATTTTTTAAAATGGAGGGAGAAGTTGACCAGATGGCGCCCAACTTTTCATACTTGAAAATATTTCCTTGCTCATTTACGTTAGAAGTTAATGCATAAAGTGATCATTTCTGTCCTCTACTTTAGACATTTCTCAAAGCAGTATCAATGCTTTATTAACCACATTCACTGATGGCAAGTTAGTGAGAGAATCATTGAATAAATGAAAAAAGAGGAAAATAAGCAACTAACATTGAGTGCTAACTATATGCTACGTAACATTCTCAGTGCTTTCTAGGGTATGAACTCATTTAATCATCAAACAACCCTATGAAGCAAGTACTATTATTATTCCCACAACAGATGAAGAAATCGAGGCAGAGAGAGGTCAAATAGCTTGCCCACAGTCACAGAGCCTGTAAGTGGTAGTCTGCCTCCATGGTCACTCATCGAAGCAGTCACAAAATCAGGACCAAAGCTGGAGTTCTGACCCTCATCACCTAGTTTCTCCTTTTTGGACCACCTTTTGCCATCTTATGACTTGTGAAATGTCTTTCCCAAAGTCAAGTTGCTAAATGTCTTTCCCAAAGTCAAGATGTGGGTCAAGACATCCACAGAATGTTTGCCCAGAGGGATTTCTTCACTAGCTACATTCTGACAAAATGCTACAACAGAAGATGAAAGACATCCTGGGGTGGGAGGTACTGGCTGTTGACAGTCATGCCTCTTATGGCTGACAGCTCTAAACACCACCTCAGGTAAGCCCTTGTGACATCTCTCTGGACCCACTTATGTTCTCATCTCTACATAATGCCTAGACAGAGTCCACTAGCTTCTGTGAGACTATACATCAACCCCCCATTGTGATCTACATGAAAGTGACTTCCAGAAACTGTAAGTAACAGTACTTTGTAAGAAAACACATCTTTTCCAAGGGATTTTAAATGCCTACCCTCCACCACACCACATATATACACTACACTTTTGCCAAAATAAGTTTAAACCAGTTGTGTAATTGTACACAAACTAGCTGAAGCTTCACAAAATGCCTCGTGGGCACTGACTTAGGGGGTGGAGGGAGAAACAAAGAAAACATATGTGCTGCCTAATAACCCTGGAGCTGCACTGATTCTAATGGATAGTTTCTAGTCCAGCAACAGTATTACAGTTTGTCATTAATGGATGTGGGAAGGCCAGTTTCCTTGGTTGGAATGAAGCCACTATTAGTAGATAGCCCCCTCCTCCTCCTCCTTCAAAAAAAGAAAGAAAAAGAAGAAAGAAGAAGCAATCCCAGGAAATAAACCCAGAGGAAGCATTAGCCCTGGAAAGTAAAAACAAACATCAGAGCACAAAATGTTTTGTGGAGGTTCTCATGGTATTACTTTTAGGACAGATACTAACCATGAACAATGGAATCATCCAACAGATTTCTCATTCCTGTTGTACTTTTAATGAGCCAGTGTTATTTCATGTTTTGTCTAGGAAGCCAATTATGCAACAGAATTAAGGGGACTTTAGGATTAAACTGCCTTCAATTCAAGTGACGAAAGAAATCTAACTTTCAAAAGCCCCCCTCAAATCTGATCAATTTTTCAAAAATGTTTTCATTTACTTTGCCACATACATATCTAGATAGCCAAAGTGAAGGGAAAAAAAGAAGTAAACATAAAATATTTATTAAGATGATTACACTTGAATGCAGAGTTCCAAAAAATAAATTCTTCACATTCATGAAACCTAACTACAATAAGCAACCAATTGTCAATTTATCAGAAGTAATTTTTCACTAATTACTGTATTTTATATTCATATTTCCAACAAACATTTCTATGTCCTGCCAAGGACTGGACAGTATCCCCTCAAAATTCATACATCAAAGACCTTACCCGCAGTGTGACTATATCTGAAGACAGGGCATTAAGGAGTTAAAGTTAAATGAGGTTATAAGAGAGTCTTAATATGATTATATTGATAGGCCTTATAAGAGATAATAAGGCTTTATAAGAGATAACCGTGTCTCTCACTCTCCATGAACCTGTGTTGAGGAAAAGCCATGTGAGGATATAGCAAAAAGATGGACTTTTGCAAGCTAAGAAGAAGTTTCATCAGCTGCCAGACCTTGATCTGGGACTTCCAGCCTTGAGATCTGTGAAAGAGAAATTTCTGTTGTGTAAGCCACACAGTCTATGGTAAATTATTATGGAAGCTTGAGCTGACTAATATGGGCTCCTCCTCTGTGTCAAAGATATTACTGCTTGCTGGTCTACAGTGGTATTCAGTTCAGTTCAGATATAGTCTCGCCCTCTTGAAGCTTATGGTCTTGTTGGGGTGAGAGACATTAAGCAATTAATCATAAAAATAAGAGTATAGCTAGCAGTTATAATAGTGAAATACAAAAGCTGAAAGGTAATTCAAAAGACTGAGAGGAATTCAATTTAGCTTGGGAAGTTGAGGAAATGACATTTACCCTAAGTCATAGAAATGAGAAAAACCCAGATGATAAAGATAGAAGATTCTGGACAGAGGAAACAGTAGTATATGCAAAGGCCCTGAGGCAGGAAAAAGGGTGTTGATTTTAAAATTACTGAAAGAAATGAGTGGAACTACAGTATGGTGAGCAAAGAAAGGACACAATATAATTCATGTTTGTAAAATATCACTGGAGCTTCTGTGCAGAGAATGAAAGGCAGGGGAAGGGTGAGCATTGATACAAAGGACTAGCTAGAAGACAGGAATGGAAGACAGTGGCTTCAAGTAGGGCCATGCCTGTGAAAGTAGGAAGAAGTAAAAAAAAGTCCAGGAATCCTTTGCAGGTGGAAACAAAAGGACTTGGTGATTTAATGAAGGTGGAGGGAGGTGGTTAGAGAGAAGATAGGATTATAGATGACTCTATGGTTTTCAGTGTGAATAACTAGTACTCATAAATGGCATTTACAAAATGGGGATAGTTAGCAGAGAAGCAGAATTGTGAGTTGAGAGCCACTGTTTGGAACTGCTGTTGCACTTGCTTCTGTGAGACTGATCTTGAGATTGACCAGGAGACTCTTCTCTGAGATGAGACTTTGGGTGTATCACGTATGTCAAATTCAGTAGGTGATGAGGATAAGTGATAAAACCAACAAGACCAGTACAGTTCCAGTCATACTTCTTGGATGTGGGGTACTGCAGGCTTGGCTTAGGCTCCTGTTGCAAACCTATTTCGAGGAGCAGTATCCATTGCTGGGCAGTTATCAGGGGAATATCAGGAAAGGATAGCACATGAACTTGTCCAAATTTCACCCCCACACTGAAGGGCAGGGTCACAGGTCACAGACGAGCTGAAGGAATCCTTTAGGTTGAGTCAATACATGGCTCAAGATACCTGGGGGAGGTAGCAGTTTTCCCTGGATCCCTTGGCATAAGGGGCTTCTGGAGGGGACTAGGCCTCACTCGCTTCTCCCACCATAGACTTGGTGCCACCACCACTTTGGTCTGTTAGACATAGGACTAGGAACTCTTTTGACAAAAGCCTTGAGGATGTATTACCCTTCCTTGCTCTTCCAAATAGTCTAATATTAAACAGTAAGATGCAAATTTGAGAAACATAGTGACTATTATACTTATCTTAACAGGTATGGACCTATAGCTATCACAACAGAGACTGTTTGTTTCTTTCGACTTCCATTCTTTCCTCCCTCCATAGCAATGGGACTGCAATTCTTAATAAAAGACAATGGAAGACGGGACTAGCATTGTGGTGATGGAGACGACAAAATGTGGTGGGCAGGAGAGCTGCCCAAGAGGTAAAACCAGCAGGAGTTAGTGGTCAATGAATATGGGGACTGGGGCAGATATTCTAGGAAACCAAAACAATGCCCAGGTGCCCTATTTCGCAAAAGAGAGCAAATAATGATTCTGTTTCCAGACACAGACAGAGAAGACTAGGTTTGGGAGGAGAGGTCATGAGCTCCACATTGGATGTGCTCACACCCATGAAGGGATCTGAAAGAGGCAGCTGGATACACATGCCTGCAGATGAAATGAGGGATCCAGACTGGAAATAAGAATTTGCGAACACCAATATTTCCTGATTAGGGAGTGAAAGGTGAGCCTGCAAAGGAGACTAAATAGAAAAGGTAAAAGGTGGAAGAGAAAACTAGGAGAGCATGTTCTCATGAAAGTCACAGGAGGAGAGTATCTCAAGTAGGAGGGGCTGGCGATGGCATAAAGCACTTCTGAGAGTTTAAGTTCAACAAAGACTAAAACATATCCCTTGAATTTAGCCACATGGAAGCCACTGGTAACTTTGGGGAGAGTTTTTTCCAGTGATGAGGGAAGCCAAATTAGACCAAGTTGGACAGCGACCAGCATGTGCGAAATGGAGCCAGCAAGTATAGGCAACGCCTCATTTCTCTTGCCAATTACTCCTCCCTGGTCACCATTACTCATTAGCAGTGGTCAGAAGCTCCTCTCAATACAGTCTTCTACACACAAAGATCACTGTCACCATCAAATAACTCTACTCAGGGCACTATTGAAAAATGTAGGTTTCTCATTGTTTTTAAGATGATCTTCACCTAGGAACAAGTATGAATGATTTTTTATGGTGACAAAGACAGACGTGCAGACTGATCTGTTCACTCTCTTTCAATCCCTTTTGTGAGAAGGTTGAACACAGGTTGGGAGTGCAGCCATTGGTCATGGAAGTGACTAAAGCTTCCACTTGGGGTCAATGTCTGGCCCTCTTTGTTCTGCTCCTATCATCATCTAAATGACCTGTTGAAATCTCTTGTTGTGGGCAGCAAGTGAATAGAGAATCAGATGACAGGATCCTTCCTCTGTGGACTATTCAATATAGAAGGAGAGGGAAAAGCAAATGTTCACATTAAAGACAAATCCGGGCAGCGTTCTTTCACCCAAGGCCACTAATACAAATCTATTCCTAATAAAGATAAAAATTCAGACTTGGGGGAAAGGAGCAGGAAAAGACAGGGGATGTTAACTGAGTGAATGGAATGTACCTACCAAGAAGAGGGTTCTCAAGAAATGGTTTTAAAGGGAGAATTGTGCAGTTTGGTACAGATTAAGAAAGACATTTATAGCCAAGGAGAGTAGAACACTTGCAAATGGCTTAGATATTAGAGGGACAGAAACAAAAGAGACTGAGGAGTCAATTCTAGCTCCAGGGTTTGTATAGGTCTGCAACCCCTGGTCAGAAATCCCCAAATTGAAAAAGTCCTGAAAATTGAATGTTTTTCCCTAACTTATTGGCGGTCAGTCCTGACTTGACCTGAACACATTTGGCTGCAAAAGCTTATCTGGAAGGATGTAAAATTTTTCACAATTATCTCACCTCAAGGTGAATAGTCATTAAACCTTACTGTAGAAATATTAATGTTTGATTGCAGAGTGCTACCCGGGCCCCACCAGGATATCAGACACTATAATGCAGATGACACTGAGTTATCTTCCTGAACTACAGAAAATTTTGAATTCTGAAACACATCTGGCCCCAAGGATCTGGATAAAGCGTTAGGGACCTACAGGAGGCGGGGCCAAGAGGACTATGCTCCTGACCGCATGAGGACAGTTAACAGAACAATGCAGAGACCACAGCCTAGGCAAGATGGCCATCTTCATGGGGCACATATGGGCCTGCAGTCGCAGTCAGGGGCTGTGAATCTGCCTGGGGCTGAACCTAATTCTGTGTTCTTGTAACAGGGAGGTCTGAAGGGCCCTGATGGTCTCCAGCCAGGAAACCCATGTTTTTTGAGAGTCTGCTGCATGCCAGGCACAACTCATTACCTCACTTTATTCACCACATCAGCCCCGTGAGAAGAGAAAATAAGAATCATGGAGTAAACGGCACAGCTGGGAATCATACCAGGTCTGTGTGACTCCAAAGCCCATTCACTGCCCATTACACCATGCCATTCTCTCATTGAAAATAAGTCAATGGGCTGAGTACTAGAGAGAGCAATTATAGCTAATTCTTATGAAATGTATTCTATACAGATGAACCTCATATAATTCTCAAAACAAGCTGAGTTGGTGTATTGTGATCCCACTTTTCAGAAGGAGAAACTGAGGCTTACAGAGGAGAAGTAAATTGTCCAAGGTCTTATAAATCTAATCAGTGGTGGAGCTGGATTTCACACCGACATCTTTCTGTCCCCAGAGCTGGCTCTGCTCCCCTGTATGCTATGCTTCCTCCTGAACATTGATTGCTGGTGCCAGTGGCTAGATATTTATACACACACACACACACACACACACACACACAAATACAAACATACAACTCCTTTTAATAGCCATGTGATTACCCAAAGTTAAGTGTCAATGGCCTTCTGGAATCTCTCTGAAGGATGATGTGATAAAGGTCACAGTGATGGCCACAGAAACCTGTTTATTATCAGGAGATTACATTTCCTGTCACTTAAATGAGCCAGAGACTTCCAGCAAGTCTCCCATTACACAGGAGAACAGTTTCAACATCAAAAGAGAGTGAGATATGGGCAAAGGAGGGGGAGGCATGCTTTTCTTCAGCTGTTGATGGTTGGTCAAGTGAGTCTAATGGCTTATTAATAAGAAGCAATTAATTGTGTAGCCAGCCCAGTAGTTCTAAGAAATGAAATCCCAAATCTGATACATGAAGGGCATCAGGGATTGAATAACTGTTAAAAAGCAGTTTCTGGCACTGCTTTGCATCAATAAAGATGTAAAGAACAAAGGAATAGTGTGCAACTGCACGATCAATAGACACTTGAAATACAAAAGCTGAAAAAGTGAAGAAGTGTGGAACCTGGAAAAATGTTAATATCTGCTCCAGAGAGGAAATCAGAATCATGGAGACACAGAGCTGGAAAGGGCCTCAAGAGGTCACCCTGATCCACAGCCTAAATTCTCCCTGGCTGGGGACAGCTAATCTCTTATTTAAAACATCCAGAGAATTGCAACAGACTGTATTCCAAAGAAACAGGAGAATGCGCATCTACTTATTACAGGCATTGGAAACCTGGTCCACTGGGAGCAGTAAATCAGAGTCCAAAACCATAAAATACAAAGAATTTCTGGACTTATCAGACCTCCTGTAATGAACAAGACTGACATATGCCTGAATTCCAAGAGAAATCATGTGAAATCAAAATTTCAGCCAAAAGAATTCTGGATCCTGTGAGGGGAATTCTTACAAGTCTAAGGGGCCACTTAGATGGATCTTACAAGATGCAGGGGCCACTTAGATAGATCTTACAAGATGCAGGGGCCACTTGGGGGAATCCTTTGGCCCATGTGGTTGTGGTTGTGACAACCTGTGCTACTTGGCAGGAAATAATATCCACATGAAAAGGATGTTCATAGTTTTTAATGATAAGCTAAGAGAATTCTAATGTTAAGCTGAAATTAAAACACACACTCCCCCACACACACCCATACACACATTTGGAGATTCCAGGAATATGAGAGACATAGGATAATAGCATTTGCATCACCATGTTAATTTATTAGTTAAGCCTGAAATGTGTAAGATTTCCATCTTTTAGTGAAGTTATATTAGCAATGTCCCTGCATCTAAAATGTCCTTAGTTCCTATTAACAAGGCTAAAGGAAGACTCAGTAAAATATTTGGAATGTTTTAAGATCTCTGAACCCCTTGGGAACTCCAGCATTAAAATAGAACAGATTTAATGATCTCTATATCATGCAATGCTTGCTGCCTAGAAACATCCCCCAAAGATTAGTAGATGCTGTTTTTGCCCATACTCCTGTATTCTTGAGTCTTTCACACTCGTCCATATACTCAAAGAGAGGATATATACAGTTTATGTCTGGTCAGACATTGTTTCATTTCTGGGTGCTTTTTAGGGATGTGCCAAAGAATTCAGGAGACCTAGGGAGTTGTTCCATTGGTCGGCAGAGCATTCCTGAGGTTAAATACATTTGGTCATAAGTACTGCCAAATCAATGCAATAACTGAGGAAATGAAGTCAAAGACTCAGGGTTGAGGCCAACATTGTAACAGTGATCCCTTTCTTTCAGTCTAAGAGACTTTCTTGGTAAGAACAATCCCCTTTATGGAACCTGAACCTCCAAGCAAAGGCCATTTGTAATGAGACTTTCCTTTTAGTTATGAGATTGTCTTCTAAACTAGTCAAATCCCATGGGCCTTTAATATAAAACTGGCTGACACAACCTAACTTTAATATGGCAGTATACCATGCCATATTGGAAATGTATGAACATGATTGTGTTTTAACTGTTTCTTAAGAGGGTTTGATAGCTTTTTGTGCCTAGACCGCCTAATCCTTGAAAGACTGGTAGCTGTATAAGTCAGAGTTCCATTCAACTAACCCCATAAAAGAGGAACCGGTGGCTGACTCTGGAATAGCATGAGGAATAGGACTGGAACTTCCCATGTTGCTACGGTTGCACCTTTTAAGACCCAACCTTGACTCAAAAGGAAAGGCCCAGTTTCCTTGGGGACATCCACGTAAACTACTCATCGGGATGCGTGGTACCCTGCCTGGATGGGGAGGAACTCTTCACCTTTCTCTTTGAAAACACATTCTCCATTCTCCAATGGGTCATGAGAGGGAAGCAGGTGGCATACTTCATAAGTATGAAGGCAAAACATACTTATGCCTTATGTCTGTGAGTCTATGACTCTGGGTAAAGGCCCACTCATTCAGAGTGAGAAAAACCTGTTTTACATTCCACCTCTGGAACTAGAAACTTAATCCTTGATTAGATAAATAGTAAGACCAGTGAATAACAGTTAGAAACCATACCTAGAATGCTACCAAATTAGAAGGTCTTAGGAACACGTCACATCATGTCTCTTAAGAGAAAAGCAATGATGGACCTACTCACTGCCATTTGGCTTATTGAGAAGGAACCAGAATAATACAACAACGCTAAAGATATTGCTATAGGTGTTCCTCCACCTTCCCCATTACTCTTTTTGCTTGGTATTTATGTGAAATCACAAGAAAGAGTCACTGTTAATAAACATACATTGAGTGGCACAGATGTGCTAAGGGAAATTTGAAGTACAGTAAGAAACATGATATTGTGAACCAACAGATTAACACGGGCATATATTTTATTGTATGTATTCTATGATGTTTCTATGCACCAAGCCCATCTTAGAAACCAAGTAAATAAACAAATAGAGTTGGCAATAGCTCATGAGCATCTGTAGACTATTTAGACAATTGCAAGGGGGAATGAATGTTTTTCATTTCATGTTTTACCAAACTTGCCAATTTTATGATGTGCCATGCCTGCTTTTTCCCAGGGCTTAAATGTTAACAGTGTGTTAATGAGCAAAGATAAATTAATTGATAAATTAGAAAAAAGTTTATAAAACTGAAGTACAAAACATGTTCTTTGCCTCATGTACAATGTAATATTGTGTTAATAACCAGTAAACACTCTGAAGACATTGCCATATGTATGCTAGATTAGAGAAACAGCTGAAATCTTGAACAATGGTAGGTTTCTTCTGCTGATTCACAGGATGGAAACAACCTGAGGCATCTCTGATTTTTGAAAGTATAAGCAGAAGTACTAAAAAAAATGAGGAACCCTTCATTGCCTCAAAGCTTAGAGTTAGAAGCAGAGGTAATGACACATCTGGAAAACCAGCAAGAGGAAAGTTTATGAGACAGTGACCCCAAACTATAATCTTAACAAGAAAAAGACATGAATCAAGCATACAGGTTGTCAAGCAATGTCCTTATGCAGTGGACCTTCTGGTCTGCCCAGAATTCCCTTTTCTTTTTCCTGGGAGCTATATCTTTAACCTCCTGTGAGACAACCACCCTCCCCTAATCTCAGGGCATAGTGAGATTGGGCACATTGCCTCTCCTGAGGTAGACAGGTAATCCAAGCTTTTGCCATCAGTATATTCCCTCTCCCTGGTCATAATTATTGTCTCAAGGATAGGCACATGATTCCAGTTTGACCAGTCATAACCAGGCTCTTGGCTGAGTTGAAGATGAACCCAAGAGGATAAAAGTCTGAAGTTGCTAGGAGCCATCATATGAAAATGATTCATCCAAGAGTAAAGCCAATGGGAGAATAAGTAAGTGTGAGACTGAGTCCAAATAAATTTGAACTCCAGCATCAGCCATGCCTAAACGTACCTAGATTTTTACACTATTATATGATCTATTACATTCTTTTTGTTTTAAAGTAAGTCACCTTAGGGGTGGGATTTGGGCCCCTTATAACCAAGACAATCCTGAGTAATACACTCCAAAATAATGAACACGAACCATAGAGGGTCAGTGAATATGAAGTCTGAGTCTGTCATTCTAGTAGATGACATAGAAGAACACTGATCTGTGCCCCAAATGAACCAAGACCCTTCATTTGTCAAATCCATGAGCCAAATACAGAGTCAGCCAGAGGTAGAAGGGTACCATGAAAGATTGCAGTGGTCACACTGGGGAGAAACCATCTCCAGGCTAAGATGATTTGACACAATTAAGAAACTAATGTCCAAATTGACACAGGTAATATCTGATTTATCCAGCCAACAGCAAATGAATAAAACAGAAGACAGAAATGGAGACCAGCTGGTGGATATGTTTTGGATTTGCAGAGCATCAGAACAGTCTGCAAGGAGAGAATACAAAGGACTGTAGAGGTTCCACATCAGTAGACCAAGCACAGACTTCCAGGAAGCTTTTGATAGACAGGCTTTCCTGTGTTGCCGCCATTATTCCCGCAAGCTCCTTCCGACCTCTGTCTGATATGATCAACAAGTATCCAGAATATTAAGGTGGAATAGAGGCAGAGAGAAAGAACTACTTCCCTTTGATCGATTGGATGCAGTTTTGTAACAACATATTAAGAAAGGATTGCTTTGTAGAATAAAAATATAAGCAGAATTTTACTGTAGTAAATTCATACATGTGTATACAAAAGAATAAAGGTCTGTGTAGGAAAAATTGGAGGTCAGGATAAGTGCATTGAAAGGGACCTGTATAGAGAATCTAAAACCTAATTCTTAAATGTTGACAATCTACAGAGAAGAATACTGGAAAGCAGGACAGGAACAGATGAAATGTTAAAAATGAAAGATTTTTTAATACAGGTAAGAGGCAATTCAAGTCTCAAGAACATGATATAGAATAATGATTAAAAAAAAAAAAGGGCCAAAGGAGGCTTAAAAATTCAGACAGATTCAGATATCCCTGGATTCTACATCTCCCAGTATGATTTTGAGAATCTGTTACACATCCATTTTCTTTACCCCATCCAGAAAAAGCATGGACTTCAAAACAATTGGGAGCTTCTCAAGGGCAGGAGACATTTATTTTTCTTCTTCTTCTTTAATTCCTAGGGCCTTCCACAGAGGCTGTCCAAAACTGTTGAACTTGTTGGTTAATTAATCCCAACTGGAAGCGACAATGGCATTCTGAACTAACCCCTAATTTTACCAATGAGAAAGTAATGGCCAGAACGGTGATGAGTTTAGTTTGAATTCATAAAGCTAGTTAGAGGAATATCCGAGACAAGAGTTCAATATTCCTGAGATGAGGAAAAAGCTGTTCATCTGCCTGAAAAAGTATACTGGATGGTAGTGACTCTCCTAATCGATTAGAAGATGGTTGCCACACAGAACAGGGTGATACTTTAATAACTGCATGGGGGAAATAGAAGATTCCTTTCTGTCTTGTTTTGCCCAGAGACAGTGAACTGAGGAACAGAGAATGGAGCAGTGGTGATAAAAAGAAACTTCCAAAAACATATTATCAAAAGCTTTTTGGACTCCCTGTTTGGGCTAAGGATCTAGAGACATCAACTTACCAATAAGTCAGTGGTGTTTGCTAGTGCTTTTAGCTTACTGACTGTTGGTTGGGAACAAAGGAGGAAACCAGAGAAACAGATGACGGAGAGAGTAAAAGCTCACTCACATACCTGGGTTTAATTCCACAAGCTCATTTAATGGAAACTGTTAGCCCTGGATTAATCCCCTCTTCATCACTACCCAACTGTGCAGCCTTCTGTGGATCTTTGCTGCCTCATCGTAACTGAGGGGTGAGGACTGAATGATCACTAAGATCCCTCCTGGCTCTAACATTGCCAAACTCTGAGTGCCATGCAGATGGGGCAGAAAGGCCTAATCAAATTCAGTTGAGGTTAATCTAGAATTGTCCATCCTGCCTTCATCTTCTGGCTTTCACTGACAAATGAGTGTAAACCTGAAATTCACTTTGTTTCCAGAGTGCCTGGGATGCTAAAATTATTCATATTTTAATCGGCTTTTAACAAGAATAGGTAAGAAAGAAAATTAAGACAATTAAGAAATAATGAAGTCATTATAAAAACGGTAATGATTTAAAAGCAGGTAAGGGAATACTCTTATTGGAAATGTTGAATACCTGCAAATGAGCAGCTAGATGACAAGCACACAATGGGATTAAGGGATTTCACTAATGTACAGACCAAAACCATGTATAATAATTCCTTCCCAAATTTGGTGATAATAATGTCCTGATTATTACTGAAAAGATATATTTTCTTGAAAATTGACCATCCTACAGAATGTTGGATATCATATCTGAAGATGTTATCAATATGTTGCTCAAGGGTATTCTCTTTTCAAAGATAGCAACTTTCTAGAGTTTCTTATAAATTAAAAGATGTTTCTGAACAGTATCAAAACCAGACTTGCTTTCTTAAAAAAGGGGGGTGTGATGGTGCAAGGAGTTGTAACAACAAACCCTAAATCTCAAGCACCTGCTTACTCAGAGTCCAGTGTGAATGTCCCTGGCAGAACAGCCCTCCTAGGAGGACCTCTTCCAAGCAGTGAGTCAAGGGTATGGGCCCCTTCCATTATGAGGATCCTCCATTTCCTAGGATCCCAAGGTATCTCATTCTCAGCCCTAAGGACAGCAAGGGGGAGAGCCTGAAAGACTACAAAGAAGGTTTTATGGCCAGGCCTGATGGTAGCCAAAGTAGCATCTATCCATATTTCAACTGAGTTTCAGAACTCAGTCTCATGATCCCACTTAGATAGCAGAGGGGCAGGAAGAATAGTTCAGCAGTGTGCTCAAGAAAGAGAGAGAAATGAGATTGGTAAACACTAGCAATCTCTATCACAATACAGAAAGAAACCCCAAAAAAGAAGCTAAAAGAGAACTGGAGGACAGGCAGGGTTCTTCACTGGGGGTCATTCAATATATGTGGATGTTGGCCACCAATCAAACAGTCTGCAAATCTTCAAAATAACCCGTGTGTGGTTTAGGTGCTGTAGGAGGAGAAGGAAGGGTTTGGGCAAATATTTCCTGACTCAGACAAGGTTGGTTTTTTTTTTTTTTTTAAAGATTTTATTTATTTATTTGACAGAGAGAGGAAGATCACAAGTAGGCAGAGAGGCAGGCAGAGAGAAAGCAGGAAGCAGGTTCCCTGCTGAGCAGAGAGCCTGATGCAGGGCTCAATCCCAGGACCCCGAGATCATGACTTGAGCTGAAGGCAGAGGCATAACCCACTGAGCCACCCAGGCGCCCCATCAGACAAGGTTCTTGCCATCATGCTACTTACAGAATAGTTAAGGGGATAATACGTGGAAAGATAAATACCCAGAGACGATTTAAGAATATGAGACAATATCATGCCGAAGTTTAAAGACAGGGATTGGGCTTTCTTTGCAGCCCAACACTATGCACACAGCATGGCCTAAGTTGGCACAGATCCATGTAGTTGACTTGAATTAAGTGGACTATAACAGATAGTACAAAGAAGTACATTGACTAACCTTCATTACTAAGTCCTCTAAGTTCAGAGACTGCTACAGGGGTAGAAATAGACATTTATTTGCTGCCTTCTGAGCACAGTCACTCACCCCCATCTCTCACCAAATGGTGTCCTAAGGTGGGGGAGTGCCTCCATTCTTTGGCATGTGGTTTGTCTATTCCTTGTTTCAGAAGCAGACATCAATTGTCTTGTATGAAAATTTCTTGTGCACAGATTGGTACAAGTCTAGGCACATGATCCTGTCAAGGTTAAAGAGAAAGAGATCTGGAAGCAGGGGGTACCACAAGAGATACTCCTTCTTTTCCTAGAAGACGGTGAAGATGTTAAGATCTTGGATAGCCATGTAACTTTGTAGTGATAAGAGGAGATCTCAGAGCTCTGGGGATGTCACTAGATAGGGCCCAAGGAGAAAGCTTCACCATGGAATTCAGAATGGGAAGCTGGTGAGAAATTGAATCTGTGGTGGCATTGCTTAAGCCCCTAAACTAACCCTCTCCTGAAGCCAGACGGCTTTGGATGTTTTAGTTTTGTGCCAACAGACTTCATTCTTGTTAAAGTCAGTTTGAATATGGCTTTTGGCAACTTACAACACAAAGTCCTTATTGATACAGGTGGTGTGGCCACTATGGAAGGTAGTATTGGTTTCTTTTTTTTTTTTTTAAGATTTTATTTATTTATTTGACAGAGAGAGAGAGAGATCACAAGTAGGCAGAGAGGCAGGCAGAGAGAGAGGGGGAAGCAGGCTCCCTACTGAGCAGAGAGCCCGATGCGGGGCTGGATCCCAGGACCCTGAGAACATGACCCGAACTGAAGGCAGAGGCTTTAACCCACTGAGCCACCCAGGTGCCCCAGGTAGTATTGGTTTCTTAACTAGTAGTGTTTCCTCTCTTCTTTCAGGCAGAGCCTGGAAGTGCTGATCACTTTCCCAATCTCTCTAGTAATTAAGGCGTTTATAAGAATATACTCACTCCTGGTGAATAAGACCTGAAGGAAACTCTTCAGTTGAGGAGTGGGAGTGTATGGGAGGTGGTTCTGGAAAATTTTACTCCTTGACAAAAAGAAACACACAAGAAGAAACTTCTGCTGCTGCTGTTGGCCACTGTGTGTGAGGATGTGATAGCTGGTGCTGGAGCAGCCATGTTGCAACCATGAAGAAACAAAGTCAATACAGAATGGCAGAATGAAAGATAGAGTCTGGGGCCTTGATGACATCAATTAACTGCAGAATTTATTAACTTTGCAATTATCCTACTCCCACCTTCTTTTATTGATTCCAAATTATTATTGAGATGATAAATTATTTTACTGTTTAGGTGACTTTTCCCTGAATGGAAGAAGTTCAGGAGTTGACAATGGTTTAAAGGCATTAGAATTGATAGAGGCTGAAAGAAGAGTAGGGAGAAGGTTTCTATAAGAATACAACAATATTTACAATTTACTGAACATCTACTACCTGTGAAGGACTTCTTCTTTTATATCCTTAATATTAATCCTCCAAAAATAAACATTATTATGCTAATTTTGCAAAGGAGAAAACTGAGACTCAAAAAGGTTAAGTGAGTTGTCCTAAGCTACCCACCAATTATGTGGCAGCATCCAATTCCCATGCATCTGCTCTCACCCTGTTATATTGCTACAGCTACGAACTTTAGGTCCAGCAAATGCAGTAGGCATATCTTTAGAAATTGGAACAATGCTTTCTATACAGGGATCAACTTACTTTCTATACAGCGTACAACTTATGAAGTAGGTGAACATCCAACGGAATGAATGTGACATATCACGTTAATGGGTCACCAAGAATCAAGAGGATCTGTGCTTTTGCTTTCCTGCAAGATTCTATTTCCTCCTGGACTCCTCTTTGCCATTTATGTGCTGCCTGTGGGAGAAAAATCATTGACTGGTTCTGTTCAATCTGGGCCCAAGTGCAGGAGGGGATGGTAAAGAGCTCTTTTTGGCAGTGTATCATCTCTTCCCCTTTCTTTTGATGGCCATCCCCTGCTTTTCTTAAGGGAAATTACATACTCTGCCTTCAGCACTGTGCACATTCTGATGGAACCATTACTCAAGTAAGGGGTCATGCAACCTTCTGGCCAAGGTGACAAATGACCCAGATAAGCCATAAAGACATTCACTTCTAGGACTGTGCACCTTGAGGGGAGTGATGCTAGAATGGGGAAAATGGTTGGTGCCCATATATGCATTTCAGAGGGGGTACTAGCTTAGACCACCAAATGGTTCCTACTATCTGCACTCTACTACCTAGACCTGTGCCACAGTCCCTTCCTGAGCCTAGTTTCCATCTTTCTATCGATTACCCAGTCTTCTTGTACAAATTATTTTCCTACTTAAGCTGATTTCCATTTAAATGTGGAAAGTTAACACTAGACTGCCAACTCTGTGACAGCAGGAGCCGTGTCTTTTTAGGCTCATTGTTACATCCCAAGTATCTAGAAGATAGCAAGAATCCAACAAATAATTTTAGTTTCTTAATTAATTAATGAGGTCCAGAAATAAATGAGTCATCCCAGTCTATAACCAAGTGGAAGACTGAAGCTTAACTTTCAGATTCTTGTCAAGGATTTTTATATGAGAAATTATCTGCTGCTTGTCATGGCTGAACAAAAGCAGACCCTTTGATATTATGAAGAGTGAGTGACAGCTTAATCAGAAACAAAGAGGAAGTGTTTCCTCCTGTGCCACTAAGTCTAGAATGTGCTGTTTGAAAGACAAGCAAAGAAATATGTGCTTCCCTGTGTGAGGTATCCTCGATGCCACACATCCCAGAGCTTCTGATTCTTTAAGAGAATGAGTAGGTGGACAGAGAAGGGATAGAAGAGCCAAGAATATTTCCAAAGGAAGCCACAGTGTCCCTCTGATAAGAATTATAAGGCCAGGAGTGGAGTTAACCCAGCCTGTAGCTTACTTGCTAGACAAAGAATGGAGATGTGACTAGGGAAGGAAGGAGTCCTCAGCACACTGCTGGAGGCTCTCCCCGAACTTTTTTCAGTTCTTTTCCAGTCTCTCTGACTCCTTACACACACAGCCCACACACACAGCCCACACGCATGCTCATGTGTGTGCGCACACACACACACACACACACACACACTCTGAGGCTGTGAGACCCCAGAAACATACAGACATAAAACAAATGGAACTAAAGGAAATCCAACACCACAAAGCCCTGGTAACGATAATGATGAAGAAAAGCTGCTGCCAGATGCATCTCGTGATGACGCCAATGATCTAATTCTCTCACTATCAAAAGATGCCGGTAAAGGCAGCCTTGACAGAAGGCTTTAAAAAAAATCAAAAGAGCGCAGCATCACTGGAATTGTGTTATCTGATTTATGCCTTTTCAAAGACCAGGCTTGTGTCATATGCTGATAATAGACTCTAGCCATCAAAACGTTATTTTATCTGGTATCTTGATTTTAAAGAATTGTGGAAACTAGCAAAGGGAACTGGGTTATTTATATGCTGTTTGAACTACAGTAGTCCACCAGTGGAGAAAGCAACACACACACAAACACACACACACACCCCAAAATCAAAACCCAGGCTAGATAATAATATAATAAAAAGCAACAGCCATCAGGTGCTTGGGCGACACAGTTGGTTAAGTGTCTGACTTGTGGGTTGGCTCAGGACGTGATCTCAGGGTGATGAGATCAAACCCTGCATTGGGCTCCAAGCTTAGAACGAAGTCTGCTCAGAGTTTCTCTCTCCCTCTCCTTCTGCTCCTCCCCCCAACTTGCTTTCTCTCTCTAAAATAAAAAAATAAATCTTGGGGAGGGAGGAGCAATCGCCTTGATCTTATAAATGGTCAACAATTCTGATTTTAATTTCTGAATTAGAACATTTCTCTTTTGTAATTTCACAATGAAAGTATGAATGAATGCTAAGTTAGTATATGGGTGAGACCCTTACCCACAAATACTTGAGCACTGCCAGAATTCAGAGCCATCACTGCCAGCAGATGGAGACTCCTGCTAAAGAAGATCCCACATCAGGAAACAGCCTCATCTATTAAGTTACACAGAAATAGAAGGGTCTCCTTGGAACACAAATTAAAAAAAAAAAAAAAAAAGGTTTTAAAAAAAGTTTAAGTAATTGAATGTAAAAACTCCCCAGAAGCATGACCTAATCATTCCACGTTTCATGCAACTTAGAGATGACATCTTTTTCCTTGAATGACTAGACATTAATCAGACAGACCTCCACACTTGAGAAGATAAATGCCAAGCAAAGAAAAGGAAGCCTTCTATATATTTACCTTACTGTTTAAAGCACAGACATTAGAAATGAATGAGATGTTTGACCATTTATCATACAGAGGGACCAATTGTCTTGTAGAAATTTTTATGTCAAACCACACCTGGCCATACATGTTTGTCTCTTGATTCATGAGCCCTAAATATCACATTGCAACATTGTTGGGCTTAAGCCAAAAGTAATGTGTTTGAAACTTTTTCCTTGCTGTCTTAAATTAGCTGCAATGCTGGAAGAAAGAAAAAAGCTGCCTTGATGATCCAAAACTATGAAAAATCTCAGTGTTATTTATTTAGTGTTTTAAACATATTATTTAATGGGGTTTGGGCAGTATATCGACCTTCCTAATGAGGTTTGACTAAAGCCAATATTAAAATTAATGTGCCCTCCCTGAGCACCCAGTGACAGAGTGTAATAGAAGTTGGCTCAGAAGGATCTATGTGGCAGAGAGAAGCCGGCCCAGCAATAAAAACTGGCCTCGGTCAATCTGTATGCAGATGATCAAGAACTAACGTCATCATTGTTAGGGATTCCAGGAATCATCATCTCAGACTAGGCTCAGGGCTCAATGATCAGAATATATTGATAGGAAATATTGGTTATAGTGGTTACAGTTTGTGAAAACACAAGAAGAAAATATAAAAGATCCTGAAAGTGGTTTTAAGTGGAAAGACCAGCACTATATGCGTCTAAATTCCTTGGTGGTTGAAAACCACTGCAGGGTAGTAATAATGCCTGGGACTGGCCAGTCCTATAGCGCATCTACATTCTCTTCCAAGTTCTGTATATTTTCCAGCCTTGCATGCATTCTTCATTTTTACTAGGATGCTCACACAGGAATCCATCAAAATACTTAAAGAGAACACAGGCAGCAATCTCTTCGACCTCAGTTGCAGCAACTTCTTCCTAGAAACATCCCCAAAGGCAAGGGAAGCAAGGGCAAAAATGAACTATTGGGACTTCATCAAGATCAAAGGTTTTGCACAGCAAAGGAAACAGTCAATAAAACCAAAAGACAACTGACAGAAAGGCAGAAGATATTTGCAAATGACATATTGGATAAAGGGCTAATATCCAAAATCTATAAAGAACTTCTCAAACTCAACACCCAAAGAACAAATAATCCAATCAAGAAATGGGCAGAAGATATGAGCAGACACTTCTGCAAAGAGGACATCCAAATGGCCAACAGACACATGAAAAAGTGCTCCACATCACTCGGCATCAGAGAAATACAAATCAAAACCACAGTGAGATACCACCTCACACCAGTCAGAATGGCTAAAAATAGCAAGACAGAAAGTGACAGATGTTGGCAGGGATGCGGAGAAAGGGGAACCCTCCTACACCGTTGGTGGGGATG
>CM053605.1:47864150-47908719 GCA_028646535.1 Procyon lotor
TATATATATATATGTATGCATATATGCATACATATATATATATAGGAATACTATGCAGCCATCAAGAGAAACGAAATTTTGCCATTTGCAATGACGTGGATGGAACTAGAGGGTATTATGCTAAATGACATAAGTCAGAGAAAGACAATTATCATATGATCTCACTGATATGAAGAATTTGAGAGGCAGGGCGGAGGGTCGTGGTGGAATGAAACAAGATGGGATCAGGAAGGAAACAAACCATAAGAGACTCCTAAACTCACAAAACAAACTGGGTGGCTGGGGGATGGGGGGTAGGGATGGGGTGGCTGGGTTGTGGCCATTGGGGAGGGTATGTGCTATGGTAAGTGCTGTGCAATGTGTAAGCCTGATGATTCACAGACATGTACCCTGGGGCAAATAATACATTATATGTTAATTTTTAAAAAATAATAATAATATTAGGATGCTCACTTGCTAACTGACCTCCTCAAATAAGTCCTACTTCTCATCCTGAAGCATCACAGAACCACGATGTCCCTCAGCCCCGAGAGCCCAACCAGTCCAGGCCGACGGCGACATAGGTGGTGAGGCATTTCCACCTCCCAACTTCCCCATTTTATCTCCTCAATCCCCTTCCCCCCCTGAATTTCCCGAGTCCCCCTGAGGTTGAAATGACTAATACTAGCTTATAGCATGACACCTAGCTGATTCAGGGTACTTTCAGAGTATGGTTTTTGGTGAAAATAAGCCCGGCTTCTATTTATGTATGCTCACCAGTCACCTCACAGCTGGGTGACTCTGGGTGAGTTAGTTTACCTTTCCCAGACACAGTTTCTCAGTTGGAAAAAACTGGGGATAAGGAATGAAAGTATATTCACAAATGTTTTAAAACCAAGGGGCACTTGTTTGTGTTACAAAAGCTGTAGATGGAATAGGGTTCTCCTCAGTGTTCTAAGTCTGCAGATCCAAATACTGTATGTTCATTCCTTTAACACGGTCCATCTGGATATTTCAAACTCCAAAGAGAATCTGAGAGGCCAGATTACCCAATTCATCTTCAGAGTAACTGTATTTCCACTGGCTGCCTATTCCCCTGCACCCCAAACAGGATGATTCCCATCTCAAGCCCTTTTTCGTGCAATCTCGTGGCCGTGTTCTCCGAGCAGACTATTCCAGATGTCCTCCTTCTCTTGGTATTTACATCCTCAAGCTGAGCGGGCAAAGCAAGCAGGCCAGGAAAGCAGAGAGCAGGCCAGGAAAGGACAGGACTGATTTTCTGTTGAACTTGCCTAACTTCCATTTCATGTTTAAGAAACCAAAACAGTTCTTCAAATATGCTTGCAAACGGTGGCATTGCCCTTGAATATGTTCCCCCAGCTCCCATCTGAGTCAGTGTAATGAGTCTGCATTTTATAAGAGCTGAGCCTGGTCCAAATGGAACCGTGTAACTGTTAGAAAGATTAATGGACTGTATCATCCCACAGTTGACTATAAACTTCTAATTGTGTGAATCTCAGTGTGGCGTCTAGAGCTAAATGGGAGCCTGCTTCCTCAGTCACTAATATCCACTGATATTGTTCATGATTTTTCTAATGCCAACCCTAGGTACATCAGGGCTGGGCAGACCCCTGAGGAAAACAACAACTTTTGTTGTAGGTACTTGAGAGCAGTCATTATCACCGTTGCCAATTAATTCATCAATCTGTGTTTACCAAGCTGCCACTGAGAACGGGGATGGGCACTGAGCCCTGCTGAGTGAGGGAAGGATGGAGGAGGCTATGGAGACTAAGCTTCTGCTCCTGAGAGACGTAAATATGAGCCAAGAGATCTCTTTCTGAGTGGGGACTGCGTGACATCAAGCAACTCCCTTACCCCTCTGAGCCTTAAACTGAGGAGCAGGACACCCACCAGGCCATCTACCTGAAGAACAACAGACACAATGTGGGTGTGAACACGCTTTGGAAAACATTAAGCTCAACACAAATGAAAGCATTCATCATGACCTATCATAGAAAACACAGATCCTGGGGCGCCTGGGTAACCACTTAACCTCAGTGGGTTAAGCCTCTGCCTTCAGCTCAGGTCCTGATCTCAGGTTCCTGGGATCGAGCCCCACATCGGGCTCTCTGCTCAGCAGGGAGCCTGCTTCCCCCTCTCTCTCTGCCTGCCTCTCTGCCTGCTTGTGATCTCTCTCTTTCTGTTAAATAAATAAAAATCCTTATAAAAAAAGGAAAAGAAAATACAGATCCTGTAGCGCTAAGAAGAAATCAGGTTAACTCGGGTGTATCTGCACCATTCTCCTTCTTATAAATCCTTGGCCCGCTCTTTTCACATTTCAGGACATTTTGAGTGGTTTATCCACATCAGTGAACCCCTACTCTTTTTCAGCTTCGAAATCATGTGTGCAGGCTTCTTTAAGTTGTACTTGCTTTGTCCTTGACAGAACCACATTCTGTTAAAAAGACTCTAAAGTATTGGCGCCTGGTTGGGATCAAGGAAAAGCTAGCGGGGACTTCTTTCCTCTACTCCTGCCCACCTGTTCCTTCCTCTACTCCCCCTTTTCTGGCTTCCTCTGAACAGGAAGCACAGAGCTCTCAGCCTGTGATGCCCCTCCATCCCACAGGAAACTGGACCATGAAGCGGGAGCCATGGAACCGCTGGGTCCTTCATCCCAGGCACCCAGCTGGGTGAGCTGCATTTCATCACCTTGCAGAAAAGTCCCTCTCTCCTTCCTGAAAGCTGCATTAAATGAACAGATTCCCTTATGTTTGGAAGAGTCCTTTCTTGTCAAGAAAGTAAAGAGGAACATTGGTTATCTATGTTGCTACCATGTGTTGTGAAACTTGGGATGGCATAATGCTTATTGGCAAATAGGACTGCAAGTCTCCAAAGTTAATCAAGTTGCTGAGGTTTTCAGGATCCGGATGTTGGCAGGATTTCCTTACACTCTTATGCCAATTTAGATGTTTAAATATCTAGGGAACAGTAAATATAGAACATACAACTACAGCATTAAGAGAGAACCGTGGCTACAGTCCTGTCTAACCAGCATGTCCCCTAATTCCTCAAAACTTCCCTTTTGACTAGATGGGGAATAATAAGATATATACCCTCATCAGTCCTAGAAAGGGCTCTGCTACCGCTCTCAAAAGGTTTCAAGCATTTTCCTGCCACCTCATTTATAACAATCTAATTTATACTCTGTAGATCAGAGAAATGGGCTGATTAGGAACAGATTTGTGTAAGTTCAAATCTGCACTTTGAGTGATGGAAAAGCTAAAGCCTATTGTGCTCCACAGTTTAGAAGTAACTCCGATTCCATCAACTGTCTCAAGTTGTTACAGTGGCTTCTATAAAAGGACAATCCCAAAGAAGCCTGAACATAAAGAGATGGCAGAAGGTGCAGTATCAGATTGTACCTGCAATCCCTGTAAAGTCCCTTATCAGAATATGGGGAGGTTGTGTGCTGGCCAAGATGCCTTTATGTATCACTAAGGGCAATGATGGTCAAGTTTGGGTCTTCAGACTTATCACCAAATGTTCTCTGTTGCTTTGCCCAAAGACAAGTCATAGGATAAAACCTGGTCCTGGGGAAGAAAGTGTTGGTCGGGGGAGGTTAAAGCAGGCAAAAATAACAGAAGGAAAATAGTCCTAATGTCACCGAAATCCTGTCATTTGCAAACATAATTTTCTGTCAAATCTGGACTGTGTGAACTTAGGTAAGTGACTAAAACTCCCTGGATGCTGCAGGGATAAGGGAGGAAATGGTTCAAGCCCCAGAGATCCAGAGGAAAGGGGCCTATGTCAGCTGAAGGGACTGGTGTTTTTCCTCTCATCTTTGAGAGTATAAATTGTGGAGGATATGAACAAACAAAAAGCCCAATGAGACTATTTATGAGGAGAAGCAATAAAACCCACACAGATAATGTATGACAGGGAGGGGGAAATGAACTTGCCAAAGCAGAGTCCTAACACCCACGAAGAGGGTGCAATGCACAAGATGAACAACGCCACCCTGAGACTCCTTGGTGGCATTTCAGGACCTTGCTTTACAGCCCCTTTACTGGGATGTAAATAATTGATAACTTGAAGGGACCCGAGAAACCCACTGCAACTGAACACAGATATTTTTTATGACATCAATTACAGGGCTAGTGACTTGATGAGGAAAGGAAAATATTTCAAACCGTACTTTAATGATCTCCACCAAGAACCCCTAGTGTTCTAAATGAAACGTGGGTCTCTAGGCCTTGTTGTTTTTCTTTTTCCTCCATTTTCCTCCTCATAGGGAACATAAGTTACCGCTGAACAGAAGAGATGGTTAATTACGTCTGTACTTCGTGGCGGTGGCTTGCAGGCCTCCCTTTCTGAATAGCGAAGAAAAGGCTTGGGAGAGCAGAAGGCTTTGAGGGGTGGTCCCTTGTGCATGCCCCGGCAGGGCCGCAGGTTATATGACAAAGGTGTTGTGGAGTTGGGCTTGGCAACTCGGGCTACAACTGTAGTTGAGATTGTCATTTATGACATTACAACACCAGGGCACATTAAAATGATATGGTAAGCAGCGCCATTAAGGCTGTTGAAAGGAAGTCAGAGTTCAAGTATTTGTGCATGAGGCACTTTATGTGGTGGCAACTTCTGAATTTATAGTTGTCAGGACGGGAACAGAAAGGCTGATTTGGCCTGAGAAAGGGTCTGTTCATGCTTGTGTCTGGTCGATTGTGAAGTCCAGTTCATTTTTCCTTTTTTTCTGGCAAAATGCCTGCAAGGCTGCTACTGCTTCATCAGCAAGGGCTAGAGCCAGGTCTGGAAGATGATCCACAAACCCCGACTATGGGGTGCGATGGGCGTGTGCTCAGGACTCAGGCACGTGGGTCTGAGGGAAGGGTGCTTTGAGGTAGTATCGGTGTGGGAGGCAGACAGAGCCTGCGTATGTCTCTGAATGAAGGGGGAAGAGAGTGGGGAGATGCGTCCAACCAATTGCAAGAACAATAAAATCCTGTTTTTCTGGGACTCATAACATACATTTGAATCTACCAACAAGTCAAACACATACCTTGAAATACCATTACAGGGTATAAGAAAAGTCTCCGGGAACCAGCTTATGATAGGGGTTTTGGGTGTGTTTCTCCACTACCGGCATCATCACGGTTGGGCTGCAGCGTTTCTTTCTTTGGAGAGGCCCGAACCGCAGAGGAGAGAACTCCTTTGGTCGGTTAGTTTGGAACTCAAGAGATCTGCCAAACTGCTTGTTCGCAAGTTGAAAAAGATACCAGTTGGCTGTTGGGCCAGAATTCTGAAGCCCTCATACTTTAAAGCAATGTAATTTTAAGCTTCCATGTGTTGTAAAG
Organism: Procyon lotor; assembly: GCA_028646535.1. Taxonomy (NCBI): domain Eukaryota; kingdom Metazoa; phylum Chordata; class Mammalia; order Carnivora; family Procyonidae; genus Procyon; species Procyon lotor. Next base: position 47,869,481 of record CM053605.1, read on the forward strand.
AGCTGTCCACTGGCTTGGCTCCTAAGCAGGAAGAAAGGGGGGTGAATGGTGCAATGAAAACAAGAATTGTTTCTCTTCCTTCCAACTTTCGGATACAAATACGCCCTTGTTTCTCCCGTTGCATTTCCTCACCATTCTTCTATACTTTCCTAATACTCTGCATCATCTGATGATGTCAAATAAGCTATAGGATGTAAGATCGGCAAAATGTCAGCAGCAAAGGGCTTTTTGCGGCTTTTTCTTCTGGCTTATCTGTAAATGGCACCAGGAAAAATCAATCTATTTTTATGAGTCTTCCAACCCAACTGGGTCTACTTAAGAAAAATCTCCAGATGAAATTTATTGAGATGTTCCTAACATGCCTCCTATTTATGTATCACAAATGAAACCTTATTCAGAATTTGGAAGTGGTTTCTAGAGTATTTGAGACTTTTCATTTTGAGCCTGAAGGAATAGTTCATAATGAAAACTTATCAATGGAGTCGATATTTTATCACATCTGTGTTAATTTGGGACTGCTGACTTATCATTAATAAAGCATTTGGCTAGAAAACGATGTCCATATTTGATGGCCTGGTAACTTTTTTTCCCCCATTTTATGCCACAATAACTGCCCAGTCTTATTGTTGCCCATAATGAATGTGTCAAGTTTTACAGCCTAAGTAATGTCAAATGACACAGTGTTGAGAAGATCTGGAGACAAGTTGGGAGGGTTTAGATGGAAAAGGAAGTTGCGTGGTCCATGCCAGGCTTGCTGGTAATTTTACGGGTATTGATCCCTTTTTACATACTGATTTAGGATCCTGAATTATGATGCAGTATTAAATTTAAATGCCACTCGAAAGCTTGTACCTCAAAGGTTGCTCTAAGTGACAACCATTTTTGACCCTACTGGTCTCTGCCTCCCTCGAGTGGGTGTTTTATTAGAACTATCCACAAAAGACTGCATGGCAGTGAGTTCTGCAGTGCAGAGAGAACATGCAGTGATTTCTAAGCATCTGGAGTGCCAGGAAGAGATGAGCGGTTTAATATAACAAAAATATTCAGAAAATCATCGTCTTGAAAGAAACTTCCAGAGATCATTCAGTCCAGTCTGTTGCCTCTAGGTAGACCCGCAATTAACACATTCACTAAAACTTCAGAGAAGAGGATTCCACAGGCTTCCTTGATAACAAAGTTCACTTGACAATAAGCCTGATCCTAGAGGAAACTTTTCCTACACCTCCTCAAGCCCCTGCACTTCACACTCTTTCCTATTTCTTCCACATTGAGGAGTGTTGAAATCCCACACAATCTACCACAGGAGGAAGTGGAGTATAATGTATTGGTCAAACTTTTCAAAAATTAGGAGTCCTTAAATTTTTAATTAGGTATAATGCATTATACACCAGGTGTTATTTATATAGCTTCTATTTGCTGCATATGCACCAAGGCTATATTTTTTTTAGTGCAATATGTCTGAACACCATACTAGGACATTTTCTGTTTTTTTTGAAGTCAGGCAAGCTGGATTGAGTTCTAGAGTCTCTTTTTAATAGGTGTTGATTATTTGCCCATATTGTAAAACACATGCTATAGTCCCTATAATATTTAATGTCCAAAGGTAGGAAAGAAGGGGAGAGGGGCTCTTGGGTGTCTCAGTTGGTTAAACATCTGACTCTTGATTTTGGCTCTGGTCGTGATCTCTGGGTGGTGAGATCTACCCCCTGCTTCTTTCCCTCTCCTGCTGCTCCTCCCCCTGCTCTGTCGCAAATAAATATAATCCTAAAAAAAAAATTCTCTCTCTCCCCATTGCATGTGCTTGCGCTCTCTCTCTAAAAGAAGTTGGGGGGAAAGAGGGTAGGATAGAAAGAAAGAGAAGGGGATGAGGGAAGGGGGAGGAAATTATTTGTCCATTGATTTTAGATCTGCATGCAACTCACTCCTATGCTTTTTGAGTCTGATGTGAGGTCATCCTGTTTCTCATTGCTCAGCACTGAGGCAATGCAAGGAAAAGGGGAGGGAGCAAACAACCAGTGGACCACAGAGGGTTTTGTATTCTATGCAAGGCTATGGGTAGCTTTGTGTCCCATTGCTGGGTCTAGATTCCAGGAGAGCATGGAAGAGCACAGAGAAGATAATCCAAGAACAGAAGGTGATTTATTTATGGCAATCTAGGATGATTCCTTTCTTGCTCCCTTTCCTTACAATGTCTTAGGCAAATCTACTAATTCTTCCCTTACAGTGGTAAAAGAACAAGACCAAAATAAGGTTAAGGTGTAGATTTTCTCTTCTGCAGTATGGAAATATTTAGGTTTCAGAAATGAAATAGTTTAATTATATCTGGAATCCTCATTAATTGATGGTATTTATTAAAATGCAGCACTTCATTTAGTTTTATAGAGAATTAAACTATGGACCTCTAACAAATTAAGTATAACTTTTTATTTCAATCAAGTAGCTAGCTCATTTTCACTGTACCGTATGTTTTACACAATTATCACATTTAATCTTCACCCAAGGAATAGGCAGTTGTTCTCCTAGTTTGGTTCCTGGACCAGCAGCATTACTCAGGAACTTGTTAGAAATGTAAATTCACAGGCCTCACTTTGGACCTACTGAATCAGAAACTCTAGGGATAGGACCAGTCATCCATGTTTTAACAAGCCTTCTGGATGATTCTGACACACACTAAAGTTGAGAATCACTGGGTTATGGAGTATTCCCATTCTAGAGTTAAGAAAATTAAAGCACAAAGAGTTTAAGCAATTTCCCGAAGACCACACACCTAGAAAGTAGTCAAGGCTACCTGATTCCAAAGCCCTTGCTCTCGACTATGAGGTTATGTTGTATGATGGACTCAATTTACTTGGGAAACTAATGTCAAGAATATAGACAAGTAAGAAATTAATACTCCAGAGAAAGAATCTAATTTTTTTTTTTAAATCAACAGCATATGGCTTAAAACATGTTTTGCTTGGTTGCATTACTATCTATAAAATTCCTGAACTGAAAAAGTTATGATTCAAAGTGCTCAAGTCAAACACCAGGTAGGTGACAGGAAGGAATCCCTGCACTCAGAAGGTCCGGTGAGCGGACAGCTCCTGGCCCACGTGATGAGGCAGCTATTGGACTCAAATGAGGCTACATCAAAATAATCTCCTAAGAGAAGCCAGGAATCCAAATTTGTGAGGGGAATCTTCCAACTTTAAAACATTAACTGCTAATTCATGAATTTTGAAAGAACGACACAGATTAAAAAAAAACATAGATTTTGTTTACAGGATGCCATTTTGCAACCTCTCACTGAGAAATCCTCATAACATTTAATGAACACAGATCAGACGACTGAGGGGATATAAGGTTTATGAAAAATACGTGTGGGGAGAAGTGTGGGGAAATTGAACTTTTGGGACTGCACTAACTGATCACATTATCAAAAGTGGGCCTAAACCTTATGGCTGTGTCAGAGTGGCCCATTTTATTAATTCACAGCTTGGAACAGTGTTTCATAATACTACTGTATTTGTACAATCATCACTGAGATCGTGTGACTGCAGACCCCGGATTCACAAGCAACTGTTTGAGTGAATGTTGGAAAGTAAGCTTTTGAGGCATATGTCAAGTGTTTATGTGGGCACCATTTTAAATTCTCATTGAGAAAGCCACTCTGCGGACTGAAAAACATTCAGAGGAAGCAGGTTTGGAAAGGTTACTGCAAAATCCATCTCAACTGCAAACAGAAGTGATTTTAATGCCTGTTATTTTGGAAGCAGTTCAAAGTTGTTTTTTCCATTGTAAATAGCATTAAAGTGCTCTGTGGAGGCAAGTATTACTTTTTTCTTGGCCCACTGCACTTCAGTAATGGCTCTTATACACTGAAGGCACAACAATAAGACTCAGGAAGTTATGCTCAGTATATCAGGGACAGCAGAGGAGAAGTGGGAGGGGAGAGGAGGTCATATGGTAAGTATAGAAAAGAAAAATCTCGGGGTGGAGATGCTGTGCATGTGATTACCAGCCAAGACAGGGAACATCTGGAAAACCTGCTCTGTATTATGTGGTCATTCCACAAACTTTTCCAAGGAATCACATAAGGAGAATATTACATTTTAATTAGAGTTGGGATTGATCCAGAGGAAAGGGGGTGGGAAGCACGGTTTGGTGAACGAGTTGTGTTTTAGTTCGGGCGGGATCCATGAAATACAATTAACCACTTAGTTCCCTCCAGAGGTGCTCAACCTATTCTAATGGCTCATAGATTTAATGAAACACTACACTGGACTCTTGACCAGTCCTAACCTGTAAAAGGAAAGCAGAAGCAATGGGTGAGCGTCAACTGAAGAAAAGAGATCAAACCTGGGAACTTTTTGTGGGGATGGCCCCAGAAAGCCAAAAGGATATCCTTATTGCCTCCTTTATTTCTTACTTATGTCTCATAGCAAGTTTATTAGTTATTCTCTGAAGGTAAAAGGTAATGGGGAAAGAATAAATTTATGAATGTGATGAAGTATGAAATTTATTTAAGGTAATATCCTTTTTCATTTTATGAGAAAATACAAGTATTGTGCCAAGAGATAAAATATTCCACATGTCTGGAATCCTCCTTAATAGAAATTAAATTCATTTTAAATGTTAACAATTTATTCATTTTTTTAGTTAAGCACCTGAAATTTTAAATTTAATACATCTAATATTATTAGAAAGGAGTGAAAGAAATATTTCTTAGAACTTTTCATTGTTGTGTACAAATTCATCATTGCATATTTATAGAGCTCAAACCATACAGGGGAACTGTCCTAGGGGAACAACCCCTCCACTCAAGGGACTAACAGTCAAGTAAGACAGACAAAGCAGAGAACCTTGAAATGCTGGGAAAGAAGTACCATGGCCTTGAAAGGCTGGGAAAGAAGTACCATGGCCTCTGGGGGTAGAGAAAGCAGGGGTAGCTTCCTCAGAAAAGTAGCGTTTTTCTGGTCCTTGAAGGCTGGGTAGACTCCAGATTAATGGAGAGGAGATAGAGAATCAAGCAGTGAGTGGGCTATGCTCCGAGCAAATGCTCAGGAAGGCATTAGGCGTGTTCAAAAGGCAGACCTGAGTGGATGAGAAGAGGCTCCTGGAGACACAGGGAGCGTGATATTTTAAAGCAACCAGTGGCCAGATGCCCCACATAAGGCATTATTATATAGGGACTGTAGAAGACTTGGTTTGAGGAAGGATCCCTGGTGCAGGGAATAGAGGCTTGTAATTGAAAAGGGCTCACAGTGAGTAACTAGAGATTTCAGGAGCCCACATACTAAACATATACAGGAATCCACAAAAGTGGGGTGCTTGCAAATGATTCAGGGATTTTTTTTTCTTCAGTGGTATCTCTGTGGCACATTACAGTTTGGACATGATGATGTCCACTGTGATTTCTATGTTTCCCTTCCCTTATGCCCCAGGCCCCCAATTATTATGCCATGGGAAATACTCTAAATTCCTGACCCCTTGCATTGTTGACCCCATGCCAATAACATGTCAACTCCTTTTCTTTCCTCTTTAAGCGTATCTTCTCCAGACAGTACTTGGCCCTTATACTTGAGCTACAGACTTTCCAAAAGTTGGAGAAATCTTGCAAAGAAGGAACATGGCATCTGATTCTTGGAATTACCCTCCCTCTATCCTCTTCCAGCTGCTGTGCATATACATACTGCTTGACTTTATCTAATAAGAAAGCTCAAAATGTTTCCCAATTCAGAACATAACCCTGCACGCTGTTCCCTCTAGTCTAACCAGAAATCCCATTCTCCTCCTCCTCTAACTCAATAAACCAAATCTAATTGGAGAATAATTATAAAATACACTGATGTGCAATTTGTTTCACTAACCCAATAATTAATTAATATGCTACTTATGGTTTGGAAGAGCTCTTTAAGACACAGCACAAATTCTACTAGATGAAAGAGAATACCAAAGACATAAACCAGGAGCAGCATCTTTACATAACACAGGCCAGGAGAAAAAGACAAGATCTACTTAGCCTTTTTGAAACTATGGTGAGATTTGTTTCACCCCATTGAGGATTCTCCTTTTGCCCTTTTTACATGTGAACAAGACTGTGTGTTTTACAGATGAATTGGTAGCTGAATCCAGCTGGTGGATGGGGCTTTTTTGGTTTAAATTTTCCAACCCCCAGATGCTTTCAGGTGAGAGAATAGTCCTAATCAATGGAACCCATCTCCTATGGACTCCTGGGTGACTTAAGAACACAAGCTATGCACATCCAAGTAATGCACAACTCCCAGCTGTGTTGGCCTTCACACAATTGAAACTTGCAGCAGGAAATGCCTTGGATTTTCCTTTTTGTTATTTAAAATGTGCAGTATGCATAAATTACTCTAGAGTTTTCATTTAAAATGGTTATAAACCTACCTTCTATTTGCCTTTGGAGAGGGAAGAGCTGAAGCTAAATCAAACTCTTTGTAATTACAGCAATGAACAATTACCAAATCACCAAATCTTTTTTAAAATCTTTTTTTTTTCTTTTTAGACAAATGAACATATTCCTCATAGCTGAGTGCAAGATTCTGAGTGACACCAGGTAATGGTCCACCAACGCACCTTCATAAACTGAAGGATATTATGTTTTATTTTAATCCTTACAACTCTGTCTGGTACAATTGGCTTTTATCTTGAGAAGTGTCATGAACTCTTCTTTAGAGTACCCGCCCCCTGGGAAGATACAGTGTTTCTCATCTAAGGGTGAAAGAGCCTGAGATGATCCCCAATGGTTCACCTTTATAGCCTCCTCTTCACAAGGCTCCTGGAGCCTTTCTTTTAATCAGCTTCATTTCCTTGGCAAAGCATGCTTGAAGCATTTCCCTGGCTCAGCGTGGGTGTGCCTGTGTCAGAACCCTGTTTTCCTGGAGACCTCATGTTTGTGCAGCAACACAGTTCACTTTGGCAGGCCAGCACCATACATGACGAATGAGGACTCAAAACCTACAAGTTCAGCTGATTTCCAATCTAAGGCCCATAAGACGGAAGCAGTAAATCCGCTGCAATGTGGTTCTTTGCCAGGGTCTGCATATGAGTACTGCTTTGTATTTTTATTGCTTTTAACATGAGGTTTGAAATTCAGCTGAGACTTGCCTCATTTTCTAAAAAACAACTGATCAATTGCCTACCTATTGTCTGAAACAAAGGATGTACCGCACTAAGTCATTGTCTTTTTAATCCACATTTCTTTTACATGGGATGTTATATCGAAGTGGGAGAGGCTTTCTGCTCACACACAACAGTTAACTATTCAAATCCCTTCCTTCCTTCGGTGTCACCTGATCCTTTTTTTTTTAATTTTTATTTTATTTTTTCAGTGTTCCAAGATTCATTGTTTATACATTACCTGATCCTTTTGATTGTGCAGCAGTAATCTCCTGAACCTGGCAAAAAGAGCAATATTTATGCAAGCTTACTTTTTAGGAACATGGACCTATTTTGAGTTCTTTTTATCTTTCAAACAAAAATACCAGTTCAGGGGCACCTGGGTGGCTCAGTGGGTTAAAGCCTCTGTCTTCAGCTCAGGCCATGATCTCAGGGTCCTGGGATCGAGCCCCGCATTGGGCTCCCTGCTCAGCAGGAAGCCTGCTTCCCCCTCTCTCTGCCTGCCTCTCTGCCTACTTGTGATCTCTCTCTCTGTCAAATAAATAAATAAAATCTTAAAAAAAAAAAAATACCAGTTCATTTTACAGCCATGGGATTTTCCTTAATAGAGAATTCGTCAAGCCAAATACTTTGGACTCATCCCATGTCAATTCATGAAAGGAATGTTGATTAGGAAATTCCATTTATTATATGAAGCCATATTGGACAAAGATAAGACAAACTTGCTTAAATGAATTACTGTTTGGAGGAATTTCCAAACTATAGAAAACTGAAAGGAACAACTCTCCTCCTTTCTAACTCTTTAAATCCTGCACTGTCCATCCTCAACGGCTCTATCATATTTCAGATTTTAACTGTCTAGAGTCTATAGGAAAATATTTCTACCTGTTTTTCTCATCCTGTAGAAACCTCATCATGGCATAATATGTGCATGAATTTTTTAAAATAAAGATGATTGTGACAATAAGGCAAATGAATAGATGCATTCAATGCTGGAAAGCATCAAACAACTTGATAAAGTAGATTAAAATAGATTACAGATTTCCTACAGATCATTTGAATAGAAGCTAAAATATGCAATGAACAGAGTGGTTGCTTAACAAATGTTTACTGATGTGATAATAAAGTTCACATAATACAAGGCTTCTCAAACTTTTTGTACAAGAGAATCACCTGGGGTTGTGTTAGGAGTGTGGATTCCTGAGCCTGTCCTCAGAAATTCTGATTTGGTAGCTGTGGAGTGGGTCCCAGGAATCTGCAGTTTTGATTGATACCCCAGGTAATCCAAGTGTAGATGGCCCATGGGCCACAATTTGAAAAAAATACTGCCATGGGGCACGAATTGTAAAGAAAGCAAGATTTATTTCCTGTAAGTAAAGAGCACTTCACAAAGCAATAGGGTGACAAATGCTCTCCAAAGAGCAGAAGGAACTTTGCCAACCCGGAAGGAAAGGAAATTCTGTTCATTTGTTCATTTACTCATTCCTTCATTCTTCAAATTCCACTGAGCACCTATGAAAAAGCATTTATTGGCTTGCCAGGCCCTGTGGCTGCCCTCAGACACCCAGACATCATCAGGGGAGAGCCCACAGAGAAGCCCATTGTCAGATAAAGAATCACCATGTGAGAGCATTCTTTTTCTACTCGAATTTTCCTTTCTTTGAGGGCACTAGTCATTATTCCACAAATACGTGGTCCTTGCTTCCAGAGAGGTCCCACATGAACTCCTGCATTCTGCTTCCTCCTTTCAATGCTCTGAGCACTCTGGCTCTGGAGGCTGAAGCAGTTGGCTTTGAGCTTGAACTCTTATCACTTGACATCAGGCTGGACTATCTTTGGTTTTGTTTTGTTGGGTTCTTTTATGGAGATATAATCGACCATATATAATAATATGGTATTAGTTTTAGATACACAACATAATTTGATATGTGTATGTTATGAAGTGACCACCACAAAAAGTCTGGTTCACATTCATCACCACATAGTTTTTTCCTTGTGATGAGAACTTTTAACATCTACTCTCTTGGAACTTTAAAATATGTAATACAGTACTGTTAACTACAGTCACCATGTTGTATATTATACTCTTAGTTTAGTTCAGTTTTTGTTCTGTTCTTTTAGATTCCACATATAATTGAGATCATATAATATCTGTCTTTCCCTGAATATTTGTTTTGATGACAGAGGTAGATCTTGGGAGCCAGTTTAACACCAGTTCAGGCAAAGTGGAGAAATTCTGTATTGGGGAAATTGATATTATTTTTTTCAACAAAAAGTTAGTTTTCTACTGAGGACAAGTTAATGATGTCATATAACTCACTTTCAACATATATTGCTTTTTCCCTTCAATCTAAAGGTCAGGCCAATTAAATTTAGCCTTTAAAATAGACCACATTCCAAATTCCTTAGAACTGTATAAAAATAAATCACATTTAATACCACCATATGTATTACCTGGTATAGAGCTCAGATAAATAGAATCTTCAAGAAAGCTCTGATACAGGATATTATTCACATGAAATGATAGAACATACATTGCCAACCAGTATAGGAGAAGCCAAAAGTGGTCTTCCTGTTATAAGCCTTGAAGCCCTCACTTTAATGCAGCATCTTGTGGTAGGATTTGTTAACTATCAAATGCTAGAAACCTTCAATTCAGTTTTTTTTTTTTTTAGAAAGAAGATATCGTTATTTATTTATCTTTTTTTTTTTTTTTTAAAGATTTTTATTTATTTGACAGAGAGAAACATAGCGAGAGAGGGAACACAAGCAGAGGGAATGGTAGCGGGAGAAGCAGGCTTCCCGCCGAGCAGGGAGCCGGATGCAGGGCTCGAGCCCAGGACTCTGGGATTACGACCTGAGCCGAAGGCAGACGCTTAACGACTGAGACACCCAGGTGCCCCTCAATTCAGTTTTATATCTAGAAAAGTTCTATTTCCAGAAATGGTAAGATCGTTTTTTTTTTAGACCAGATTTCCTACAGAAAACAATGAAAAATATTGGATAAAATATTAATATAAAAAGTCTCATAAATGTATCAATAAGGTGACAAGGCTGTAAGGAAGCACTAGGCCAAAATCTAAGGGAAAGAAGACACAGAAGAAAGACATAAGCATCACAGATGTTTTTATCCAGAAGGCATTGGCTGAGTTTTGTTGGTCGTATCCAGAGGTAGACAAAGGTCAAGGCTCAGGGCCAAGGCAAGATGGGAGCCTAAGAAAAATCCTTCCCCATATTAAATGGAGCCCAAGAACTATGAGAACATATCAACCAGAAGTGAACTAGCCTCCACTCTAACCATCTGTGAAGAAGGGAAGAAAAGTGGTGAGGTGGGGTGAGAGGAGAGAGAAATTCATCTCTGAGATGTCACAGCCATAGGCCAGACCTAGTGTGGATTTGTAGTCTCTAGAAGTTTCAGAGAACCTCAAACTCTGAACCTGATTTAAAGTGGTAGAGGACTGATAATGCCCACAAGCACCAGGCAGAAGCAAAACCTCTCTGGAGAATGTGCCTTCGTGACGAGTCTCAAACACACCCACCAGTAATTTTTCAAAGACAATGACAAGTACACACACACAAGTTACCAAACATACTAAAACAAAACACCATGGGGCACCTGGGTGGCTCAGTCGTTAAGCATCTGCCTTCGGCTCAGGTCATGATCCCAGGGCCTGGGATCAAGCCCCACATTGGGCTCCCTGCGTTTCTCTCTGTCAAATAAATAAAATCTTTAAAAAAAAAAAAAAAAACAGACACCATGAGCAAATTTGTTATTTGCTGAGTATCTCAAAATTTTGCTCCAGAGAATAAGGATCTCTAGGAGACTTGAAGATACCAGCTCTACTCCCCCAGAGTAGGTGCCCTTTAATCCACTGAATATTTGATGAAAAGTTTCTTTAGCTAGAAAAGATTAAAGTACCTGTTTGGGAATTTGGGGAACTATAAACACTGGGTTTTCTTAATTACATGACTCACAGTGGCCATCCTTGACAACTAAGAAGCCAAACAGTAAAAGTCAATCAAATTCCTTCAAGTAAGAAACTTATCTACTTGGAAGGAAACTTTGTATGCGTGAGGAATTCAAAGAACACATAATCTTCTTTATAATTTTTTTAAAAACTCAAGAGGAAAGTATCTTTACTCATTTTCAGAGGCAAGAACTGAGGTATGAAACTGAATCCCAGGTGACCAGGAGGTCAGAGGCAGCACAGAGAAGGGGCCTGTGGTCTCCTCTAGATTCTATATGGCACATCACATTAGTCCAACTGCTCTAATCTGGATTCATCAGGCCTTTTGATTTTGTTCATGTGTTTTAGATTCAAAAAATGTATTTGCCAGAATTCTTTGCCCTTAATTTTTAAAGCCATGTGTGTTTTAGGGTCAATTTAATCTGCATGTTTCCTATTTTCTTATAATTAAACCATCAAAATATTGTCCTTTAAAAACTATTTGATGTCCACAAAATCATCTGAGCCCTTTCAATAAGTTTCTTAACAGGGTTTTTATCCCACTTAAAAACAGAAGTTGCACTGTGTTATGGGTGACCTGGTGCAGAAACCAAGAATCCCCTTTAAATTCCAAAATCCTTGAAGTCTGAATAATTTCTGCACTTGGAGAAAATGAGTTCACCCATTGCTAAACTTTCTGTGTTGCTAAAGAAGACATTTGGAGCAAAGATGAGTTCCATAAGAGGGGAAATCAGAGCTACAGAAGAAATTGAAGGTATGTGAATTTTGCTTAGGTCCCTGAGGAATAGCTAGAAGCCTAACTTGTCACATTGCCATCCACAAAGCAAGAAAAAGCTCAAATGCACATCAAATGTTTGACAGGACTAAAAAGAAATGTGATGTCCATATGAAATAATATTTGCTCATAATGCTAAGAACACAATGGAATATAAATGTATGGATTTCGGCACATCCAATTTGCTCTCTAGCATAATCCTCTGCTGTTGGCAGCCCATGGAAAACCCTTAATAATATTTACCAACATTGAATAATTAGTTCCTTATAAAGGAGAAATAGGATCTGTTATTCTAACACTAACTTCTATTACACAGAACTGCAGAACTGGGGTGGCAGGGCCAGTGGATGGAGAAGGTCTTTTGTAGAAGGTTACGGACAGCAAGCCAGGAAAGTGAGCTGGGCTCTGTAGAAAAGTCTCTCCCCTGCTCTGCTGGTGTTGACAAGAGCCCAAAATCTGAGCAGCAGCTAGCATGCCCGTGAGGGGAAAGCTGTCCAGGCAGGCTCCAGGGTGCGTTCAGGAGGCATTTCCAGGGAACCCATAAATACTTCTGTTCGGAGCAGTTCCCAGCTCTTGGAGAGCACAGGCCTGTTATCGCCAAGCATCAAATACCGAACAGACAGGATGCAGGGGCTTCCCCACCAGGGGAGCTGGCACACGAGCTCTAAGGAAAAGGGATCTGAGTCCATTTCCTGCAATTGTTAGAGAAGGATGGTAGCCTGGCCCTTGGGTATTTAGAGTCCTGTGTACATTACTGTTCTCATGTGATCATTAGGATCTCAGAGAAACTCCCTCTGTTTAGGCACCTGAGAGAATTAAAAGTTTGATTTCTCTATTATAGCTAATAAAATACAGTTTACAAGGTAGATACATAAAATTCAAACGTATTTCTATGCACTGATAGCAATGAACTATCAGAACTTTTAAACAGCTTTGTCGAGGTACAATTCACATATGATGTACTTGCCTATATTTAAAATATACAATCTGGGAAAAAAAAGTGTACAGTTTGGTAAGTTTTTACATATATGAGCGCATGTCTATACGTGTGTGTGTATGTATATATATGAAACCATCACCACAATCAAGAAAATGAATCCATCCATCACTCTCAAAAATTTTTTGTCCCTTTGTAATCCCTCCTTCTCACCCTCCCATGCCTTTTCTCCACCTACATAGGTTTTCTGTTAATATAAATTAGTCTGTATTTTCTAGATTTATATATATGGAAATATATGGAATATGTATTATATATAGGAATGGAATATATATTACATTGAAATATATATACATATATATTGGAATGGAATATATATATATATATATATATGAAATCATAGACAATGTACTCTTTCTGACTTGGTTTCTTTCACTCAGCATTATTTTTAAGTTTCATTCATGTTGCTTAGAATGCTTGGAGCTTCTTGGATTTGTAGGTTTATAATTTTGATCAAATTTGAAAATTTGTGCAATCATTATTTCTTCAAATACTTTTATACTCCCCCTTTTCTCCTTCAAGAAATCTGTAACACATACATTGGGACCCATTAGACCACTGATGCTCTGGGTTTTTTTAGGAGGTTTTTCCCAGTCTTTTTTATCTCTGAGTTTCAAGTATTTATTGCTTCAAATTTACTAATTTTTTTTTCCTCTTCGGGGTTCAATCTGCCATTAATTCCATCCAATAAATTTCTCTACCCAGGCACTGTTTTCATCACTAGAAGTTCAATTTAGGTATTTTATTTTATTTTTTAAAAGATTTTATTTATTTATTTGACACAGAGAGAGAGATCACAAGTAGGCAGAGGCAGGCAGAGAGAGAAGGGAAAGCAGGCTTGCTGCTGAGCAGAGAGCCTGTTGAGGGGCTAGATCCCAGGACCCTGAGATCATGACCTGAGCCGAAGGCAGAGGCTTTAACCCACTGAGTCACTCAGGCGGCCCTAGCTATTTTATTTTATTTTATTTTTTTTATTTTATGCTGCTCATGTCACTACTTAACGTTTTTCACTGCTCCTCTAGTTTCTTGAACATATGACATAGAATTAGAGAAATTTATGATGTCCTTATCCACTAATTCTAATTCTGGGTCAATTCTGGGTCAGCTTCAGTTGGATAAATTTTCTCCTAATTTCACATTTTTTTCTACTCCTTGAGTGCTGGATTTTTTTATTTTTATTTTTTTAATTAATTAATTAATTTATTTTTGGCATTCCCAAATATTCTTGAGTTTAGTTCTGGGATACACTTATTTACTTGGAAACATTTTGATCCATTTGGGTCTTGCTGTTAAGCTTTGTTAGGTAGGACCAAGTGCAGTATTTGGCCTAGGGTTTATGAATTTTATGAGGTTTTTCTACTCTGAATGGTAGGAACAAAAACTATTTTTGACACTGTGTGAGTTCTAGGTATTGTTGACTCTAAACTTTTTGAGTGATTCTTTCCCTGCTCTCTGATAGTTTCCTCTGCAGCATGCACTAATCAATAGTGGACTTAGAGGGGTTCTCTGCTGACCTCTGGATACTCTCTCAGTGCTATTCTGTTCTTTCCAGTGCACTGACCTACAAACTCTAGCCATCTTGGCCTCCCTAAACTTCCATTTCCACTTCCTCAACTCAGGACTACTGCTGGCCTCTGTCTGAATTGCTGTCCCTCTGCTATAACCTGGAAACACTCTCCAAGCAATGAGCCAGGCAATCACAGGGCTCACCTTATTATTTTATTTCTATCAGTCAAAAATCACTGCCTTTCAGTGCCTGATGTCCTATGGCTTAAGAGACATTATTTTATATATTTCATTCAGCTTTTTAGTTGTTCCAGTTGAGAGGACAGAGTCAGTCCCTGTCAATCTTGGCTAGAAACAAAAGTTCACAACTGGAAACTGAAATTTAAAATATATACTATTTATGATAGCATCAAAAATATAAAAATCTTACAGAAAAAATCAATACAGTGTGTGTAAAATCTATATATCAAAGATTATAACACATTTCTGAGAGAAGCTTAAAATGGACCTACATAAATGGAGGGATAAACTGAGTTTATCTATCAGAAGACACAGTACTGATAAAATGTCAATTCTCCCCAAATTGGTCTATTGACTCAGTGCGATTTCAACCAAGTCTCAGCAGGTTTTTTAATAGAAATTGGCAAAATGACTTTAAAACTTTATATGGAAATGCAAATGAAGATCTACGAAGTTGAATTATTCTGAAAAAAGAACAAATTTAGAGTAATTATGCTACCCAATTTAAAAACTTATTATAAAATTATAATAGTAAAGATGGTGTGGTATTAGAATGAATACAGAAGTATAGATCAATGAAACAGAATCCAGAAGCCATAAATAGATCCCCATATCCACGGCCAGTTGATTTTCAACAAAGGTGCCAAGATGCTAACTCAGTGGGATAAAGGATAGTCTTTTCCAGTAAAAAGATCCAGGAAGAATTGATCATAGGGGGAAAAAAAACTTTCTAGAACTACCTCACACCACATATAAAAATTAACTCAAAACATAGCACTTAACTGTAATATCTAAAACGATAAAATTTCTAAAAGAAAATACAGGAAAAAATTTCAATTTGAATTAGGAAAATGTTTCTTAGCTAGGACACACAAAAACAAATGATCCACAGAAGAAAAACTACACCAAATTGGTCTTCATAAAAAATCAAACTGTAATAAAGAGTCAAGTGGTGCCTGGGTGGCTCCATCATTTTGAGCATTCGACTCTTGATTTCGGCTATGGTCATGATCTCAAGGTTGTGAGATCGAGCCCTGCAGCCAGCTCCACACTGCTGGGTGTGGAGCCTACTTCAGATTCTCACTCACCCTCTCCCTCTGCTCTTTCTCTCCAGCCCCCCCCCATAAACCCCACCCCCAACCCATCCCGCTTGTGTGCATGCTCTATCTCAAAAAAAAAAAAAAATCTGACTCCATTTTGATGTTTGATTTTGACTGCTGACTTTCAAACGCCACCATTCCACCTTCCCCTTCTGCCCCACATCTGGGCTAGCTGATAAGAAAGCCCAAGGGCCTACCTTTGTTGCCAAAAGGAAGTTCAAAACATGCAAACCTTGGCTCTCGTGCACAGGAACCCTCACTCCAGCTCCATTCCCCAAACACAGTCCAAACAAAACCAGTCTCTTTTCCCTGCTCTGTCAAGCCACTTTTGTTCCTGCTTCCGAGCCTGCCGTGCTCTCCCCAGAAAGTCTCATTATTGCGTAATAATCCTTTCATACCTTCCTGGTGTGGTCTCAACACCTAAATCAAATTTGGTGGGGAGGAATCCATCCTGTTTCTATAGGATAACCACCCAAAACTTTTACACTTCAAAAGACTCTGTTAAGAAAATGAAAAGACAAGCCACAGACCAGGAGAAAATATTTGCAAGCACATTTCTATAAGGAATATTTATCTAGAACATATAAAAGAACTCTTAGATCTCAAAAGTAAGAAAATAACCCATTTTAAAAACTGGCAAAAGATTTAAACAGATTCTTCACTGAAGAAGGTATATAAATGACAAATCATATGAAATATGCTGAATAATTCATCCTTAGGAAAATGTAAATTAAAACAGATATCATGGGGCATATGGGTGGCACAGTTGGTTAGGTGATGACTCTTGGTTTCATTCAGGTCCTGACCCCCAGGTTGTGGGATCAAGCTCCATCGGGCTCTGCACTCAGCACAGAGTCTGCTTGGGACTCTCCCTCTCCCTCTGACTCCCCCCACCCGCTCTCTCTCTCTCTCAAATAAATAAATAAAAATCTTAAAAAAAAAAAAAAAAGAACAGATATAACTCCACAGCCACTAGATTAACTAAAATTACAAAGACCTACAATACTACATATTGCTGAGGATATGGAACAACTAGAAATTTCATATATGAATAGTGGAAATGCAAAATGGTGCAGCCACTTTAGAAAGCAGTGTGGCCATTTCTTATCAAATTGAACATACACTTATTATACAACCCAGCAACCCCACTTTTTAAGTATTTACCCAATAAAAATGTAAACACACCCATACAAAGACTCAAATGATTATATTAACTTTCTTCATGATAGCCAGAAACTGGAAATAAGCCAAATGCCTACCAACCGGTCAATGGACAAACAAAATGTTATGTATCCACATAATGAAATATTACTCAGTAATAAAAAGGAACTACCAATACGCACAACATTATGAATGAACATTAAAAGCATTATGCCAAGTGAAAGAAGCCAGACACAGAAAACTACACACTGCATGATCCCATTTATATAAAATTGTACAATTTGTACAATTATATTAAAAATTATATAAAATTGTACAAAAGATGAAAGCAAAGATTTAATGGGAGGGAAGTGATGTCAACAGGGCACAATAGATTTTTAGGGGTGTTGGAAATGTTCTATAACATCACTATAGTGTCAGACATTTGATTATATATATATTTGTCAAAACACAGCAAGTCGTACCTTAAAATTGGTATATTTTATTGTATGTATATTAATGAAAAAATTTTAAATTAGTATCTATCATCTATTGACTGGTGAAGTGCTGTGTTGGACTTTTTAAATTATTCTCTGTTTCACATACATTATCTTACTTGATCCTTGCACGTTTGCAGTACGGTTGAGGTATGATTCTATAGACATGGCTCAGGCAGACCTAGGGACTGACCTTCCTACAGAGGTCATACTATCTGTAGAAAAATTGCAGAGTTGGAATTTTTTATTCTAACTTCAGTGCTCTTTCACCTACAAAGCTGCTTCTTCATGTTCATGGAAATCTAGGTTTTTAAATCTTTCCTTGATATGTTCAATATATTGTTTTATACTACCTTAAGTAATCAAGAAAAAAGATATAGACCATTGAAATCTAATCTTTTACAAATTCAATTATTTTTATTTTTTGGTTCATTTATGTATAGAGGTCTTTATAATTCTGTAGCAACCACTTTATTTAGCACTTATTTTGTATTGTATAATAATTTCTCACCCTAATAGAGTACTCTCTTAGAAATTAGCATCTTCTCACTTTTACTCAGAAACCTTGGAAGGACTAACCATGAAGTTGATAAAGGAAGGTTATCAACTTTCCTTTGTAGGTTAGCTACAATGGAGTAAAAGTTTCATCTTTAGTCCTGAATAAGTATTGTTTTTGTCTGGTTGACAAAACCAGGTCCATGGTTGGTCCTGGAAAGAGAGAGAATGTGCTGCCTCAGCCTTATATTCTCCTGCTTAGCATACTGGCTGAAAAATATAGCCATGATGGATTTTGCCAAATCTGTGAGTCACTTATGCTATTATTTATTTAATTTTTCTTTAAGTCTCTTACTTTTTTTTTATCTATTCTAACTGTCATCAATAATGTCTACAACATCACAGGTCTGATAATTTATATATATTTTTGACACAGACAGAACAAGATGCAAAGGGGGCATTTTCTTCTACCTCAGAATTTTGGCTAAAGTTTCAAAGCTTTAAAAAACTGTTAAAAAGTACCCCAACAATCTAAAGCAAGGTGTCAGTAGGTGGCCAAGCTGAATTTTTAGGACTATCAAAACAAGGCTGATGATTCACCAACAGGAGATACCTTCCTAGAGTAGACAGTACTATGAGGGTCTTCCTTTTTTTCTTTAGGGCTCTTCTCCCTCCCTTAAGCAAAGAAATAGGGCCTCAAGAAAACCACTCATAGGGACTGACGATACTTGTCACACATAGAGGCTGGCCTCTTACTCCCTAGCAGGAGGCCAGCTTTGGGAAGTTACAAAGCATTAGTGAATTATTGGTAGAACTCCAAACTGTGTTCCTTGGAACTTGAAGAAACTGAAGAACTCAGAGGGCAAGAGGTTAGCTGGTGTTGCTCCAAGCAGCAGCACAAGGAGAGAGGGTCAATCAGATCAAGCTGCACTTCTATAAATGACAAACAGAGCAAGATATGTGAGCACCTGTGAGCCATGTGTATGATGCCCCAGCAAGTACTCGGGTTATAGCTGTCTTGAAAGGAAGCTGCCCAAGATCTACCTGAGGTGAGAGAACCCCAGTGGAAAAAGGCCAATTGGGCTAAACTGCCAAAATATAGGAGCCAAAGGTGTGTCATACAAAGTTGGAGAGATAGTCCATCAGCTTCAGGCGATGGTCTTTAGCAGGGTGGTGGAAGCAACTCCAAAGGTCTCATAAAAACTTGCCCAGTGGGAGCCAGCTTGGGCCTCTGTTACAAGGAAGGCAATGGCCACAAGTTTACAACAGCTCTGGGCAAGCCAGTCTTTCTGTTTCCCTCTAATCCTCCTCTTCCTCCTGGCCTTGACTCTGGAAGAGCCAGAGCAACATTGTGAATTGGAATCTATGAATCCAGGAGAACAAAATAAAACATCATTCCTTTTTCCTGCTATTGGTCTTCAGGATCAAGGATCAGATGGCAAAGTATAAAAACTCAGAACTGGCTGAGATTGAAATTTGGATTTTCCTGTGACTGGAATCTTCAGTATGTGAATGTGAAACTGTTTTCCCAATGAAAAAACTAATCACCTGAAAGTAATTTAAAAAGCTGTGAAACTGGTCTAGAATGTCATCCAGCAGTAGGACAAAGATCAGACAGAAAAATGGGAAGGCACTAAGGGAATTAAAACAATGCTATTTCTTTATTGTATGTTATGGTGTTTGGCCCAATAAATTCAATAAAGTTATTCAGCTCAATGAATTCCATTAATAATATTTTTTTTTTTTTAAGAGAGAGAGAGTGTGAGCAGAAGGGCCAGGGGCAGGAGGGAGGGAACGGGGGGGGGGGGGGGGGAGGCGGGGGGGGGGGAAGGGCAGAGGGAGAGGAAGAGAGCAGGCCCACACCCAGCATGAGAGCTTGACACCAGCTCAATCTCACTACCCTGACGGTCATGACCTGAGCCGAATCAAGAGTGAGAGGTTTAATTAACTAAGGCACCCAGATGCCTCTCAATTAACAATTGTTAAAATTAAAAATATTCATTCATGCACCCCTAAAATCATTTTACAGACCCCCAGTGGTCCTTATTCTATATTCCACACTGGGAAAGATTGAGTCACATCACATTAGAATAAGGAGACCATGACAGCATTTCAGTCCCTGGCCATCGCTTAAGTGTCAAACAGAATCATTTAGTGATATGGACAGAATTTCAGAGCTAGCAAATGACTTGCTCTGAATCACACGGCTACTTCCTTTACTTAACCAGAACTCAAGTACTCTCAGTCCTAGATCAGAGTGCTTTCCTGAACACTACATTGCATCCCTGGTTTACCACTGGTAAGTTTTAATATTGTGCTGAAAATTTAATTATTGAAAAATATCTAATTTGTCTGCCTGATTGTTTTATAACAACAACAACAATTCTGAATTTCTACAATTTAATTAATCCAATATTAAAACTCTGGGAAAATAAATTGTCTTCAGATTTCTGTTCTATCTTTAGTATGTCTGCCAAGCCACCCACTTACCTCAGAGGCTGGGCTTGAAAAACTTTGAGTAGGAACTTTTTTGTAGAGTTTTCATGAACTCAACAAAGGTTTATGAAACTCCTCATGTGCCAGGCCTTTGCCAGGCACTGGGAGTTTAACAAAAAGTTTAGGGTTCTTGCCCTCCAATTATTTGGCTCAACAGATGAGAAAACACACAAATACAGTAAAGCACGATGAGTGCTCTGATGGAGGGTACTGACCGGATGACATGAGAACCAAGAGACATGAGAACCAAGAACCAAGAGACTGACCAGTCTCAAGAGGCCCAAGAGACTCGGGAGAGACTTTGCCTAAATGCATAAATATAAAAATATAAATGCATATATATTTGGTTCACATCAGTGGCCATGACTAAAGTGGCATGGAGATTGCCACTGGTTTGTATGATCGTATGGGTGGAAGAAAATCCCCTGACAGACCCCATGCCCCACCTGGTGAGGCTGTAAGTGTAAGCTCCTCTTCCTCCCCTACATGATTTGAAAGAAACATTATACTCTGTATTGTTCAGGAACAAGAATCTAACTTGAAATTGCACCTCTTCCCGTGATTTCGCAAATGAAGAGGTCAGAATGCTCAGTTAAACTGGTCGGAGACTGTGGGAGCCAGAAAAATGGCCCTCCAAGGATATTCACATCTTAAACCCCAGAACCTATGAATATGTAACCTCACATGGTAAAAGAGACTTGGACGACATGATTAAGGTTAAGGACCTTGAGATGGGGAAAGTATCCCAGATTATCCAGGTGGGCCCAGTGTCCTTAAAAGTAAAAGAGGAGGGGCGCCTGGGTGGCTCAGTGGGTTAAAGCCTCTGCCTTCAGCTCAGGTCATGATCTCAGGGTCCTGGGATCGAGCCCCGCATCAGGCTCTCTGCTCAGCAGGGAGCCTGCTTCCCTCTCTCTCTGCCTGCCTCTCTGCCTACTCATGATCTCTCTCTCTCTGTCAAATAAATAAAAATAAAATTTAAAAAAAAAGTAAAAGAGCAAATCAGAGAGTCATAGGCAGATGTGATTAGGGAAGAGGAGCCAGAGAGACACAGCCTTTCGGTCTTCAAAGAAAGAGAAAGAGGGGTATGAGCCAAGAATTGTTGGTAACCACTAAAAGCTAGAAAAGGCCAGGATTTTCCCCTGACCGTACTGTCACTTTGATTTCAGCACAGTGAGATCTATTTTGGACCTACAAAATTGTAAGGGAATAAATCTGTGTTGTTTAAGCTGCTACATTTGTGATAACTCGTTATAGCAATGATAGAAAACTGATGCGGAGCCCACGGCTTCTCACTAGAATGAGCTGAAAGTATGGTGAAGAAATGGTTTCCAGGGGCACCTGGGTGGCTCAGTCGTTGAGCATCTGCCTTCAGCTCGGGTCATGATCCCAGGATCCTGGGATCGAGCCCCACATCGGGCTCCTTGCTCGGTGGGAAGCCTGCTTCTCCCGCTACCAATACCCTCTGCTTGTGTTCCCTGTCTCGCTGTGTTTCTCTCTGTCAAATAAATAAAATCTTAAAAAAAAAAAAAAAAGAAATGGTTTCCAGAAAAGCTAATGACATACAAATAAGCAAATGTCAAAAATAACTATCCAAAGGGGTTGTGTGTGTGTATGTGTGTGTGTGTGTGTGTGTGTGTGTGTGTGCATGTGTGTTTAAAGCTAGATATAGTGGGCTGTTTTCGTTATTAAAGAAATATATTTTCATTGAGGAGTGGTAAGGGTTCCTTGAGGAAGATGTATAATTTTCTGCGGGTGAGGGTAGATGACCTCCGAAGTCTAATGAGAAGTTCACTGTGAATACCATGCACATATTTTTCCAATGGTAAAACAGGTGCTGATCATCAGTGGACCACTGGCCACAAGAAGCCATCGGGAGGAATGGCCCGGAAGCAGACCTGCGCACCAGAATGTAGTAAGCCTTTATTCTCTTTCTAGTACTCTGCTGCTGAAAACATACCTAAGGAGACAAATGGATTACTGGGACAATAAAAGCCAGATATCTGTGGTGTGAGACTCATTACTTGCTTTTACTGTCCAAATAATCAGAAAGAGTAATCTGTAAGTATTCTTTCACAGCGATATTGGAAAGGAATTCTTCTTCCCCTTTCACAGCCATAAAAGGGAACCCATGAGGATACATGGAATTGCATCATGAATTTTTCCTTTGTCCTCAGCAGGATCCTGCTTTTGTGTTTGCTTAAAGTGGGATTTATGTGAAATAGACTCTTATTCTCTCTAAAAGTTCACCTATAGGTACAGATCAAACAGTAATGGCTGTGTGATAAAGTACTTCTGCCCTCGTGATGTAATGAAACTGCCCCAAATGAAAATGCTTCAAAGTTCTTTTCCATCTTTGCTTTCCCTGAAGTACAAATCATTCACTGTTTTTATTTTCCTGTAGCCTTGATCTTTGTGCCCCTTCTTTATTCATGTTCCTCGTAATGGGATGTTGGTTCTGAGGAACTTCATACAATATCACAAATTCCCAGAGTTGGCAAGGTCTTCAAGAGTTCATCTAATCCCCCTTTGTGGTCATCTAATCTGGGGCTTTGCCCAAACCAGCCAAGGAATACAATGTTCTCCATACTCCCCAAGATCCCCCAGTGTGGAGACTGTTATGGGCTGAATTGTGTTCCCCCAAATTCATATGCTTAACTCTCAACCCCAGTATCTAGAATGTGACTGTATTTGGAGATAAGATCTTTAAAAAGGCAATTAAGTTTGGGGTGGGCCCTAATCTAATCTAATCTAATCTGACTAGTATTCTTATAAGAAAGGGAGATTAGAATAGTCACACAGAAAGGGAAGACCAAGTGAAGATATTGTAAGAAGACAGACATCTACAAGCCAAGGAGAGAGGCATCAGAAGAAACCCATCCCACTAACACTTTGATCTCAGACTCCTAGGCTCCAGAATTATGAGAAAATAAATTTCTGTAGTTGAAACCACCCAATCTATGGTTTTTGTTACGCAGCTCTAGCAAACTCATACAGAGAGCAAATCCATTAGTCCACTTACTGTTAGAAGAAATCTCCTCATGAAAGCTCCCCTTGCTCAAAATAGTGGCCTTTTATTCTGTCTTTCATGGAAAGGGTAGCAAGTTCTTTCAAGAGTACCCTGAATATATTAGGGGAATCCACAGTGTTAGACGTAGAACAAGTGTGGAGAAGTGTGGAGATTATTATTTCAACCACTTCTTTTTACAGATGAGGAAACCGAAACCCAGAGAGGTCGAGTGAGTCTTCCAAAGTCACACTGTAAGTTGCCAATCAAGCCCAGGAGATGGGCACAGGGCCTGGTCCCCTGGCCTACTGCTCCCTAACTCATGCCAGAAGAGTTAGGAAAATGTTTTGCGAAACAATGTTGGAAGGCGTACTATGAATCAAGTGAATTAGGAGCAGAGGGGGAGAGCACAGGTCACCTGTATATGGTAGCTGTTGGTGCTTATTTTCTGTGATAATAAAAATTTTGCAGCATTTTAAACTTTCACAAAACAAACAGTTCTGGACTCACACTTCATAATCAACTCAGGGGATCCCCCGTACATTTGACCATCTCCCATGATCTGATATTACAATTTTCCTCTTTGGGGACCTGGGGAGCATTACCATGACCTCCTCTGCCATGGGGAACCTCATGAGAGGACACACTATCGTGAGGAAACCCAGGCATAATTTCTTGCCTCCTGTGGTTTCATCCACTCCTCTTCTGCCCTCCATCTATCTCAATCTGTCTCTCTTTTTTTTTTTCACCCAGGATATTTTATCACACATTAATTTTTTTCTGGAAGCTCTTTGGAGGACAGAAAGTTCTATATAAATCATAAAGAAAGGAAAGATACAATTACATTACCTTACTCTTCTTTCTCTCTTTTTTTCTCACCAATCCTTCAACCCCTCCCATGGTAGAGTGGCAGGCTTCACACATAAAACTCAAAACACTAAATTTCTTCCCTTTGGGTCCAGTTCTCTCCACTGGAGCACAGTGAATCTGTCAAGTTCCCTGCGCACTGCTGAGCACCAATGCTGCTGGCGCCCAATGCAGGGGCCGCAGCAGCGGATGGTGACAACGCTTGGGGTCGCTGCCCTTGCAGAAGCTAGGAAGCAGCAAGTGGATGCAAAGCTTGCCAGTCTGGGGTGAGATCAAGCCCATTTAATAGAGCACAGAAGCAGGGGTCAGAGCTGAGCTCAATTATGATTTGTCTGGCTATCACCTAAGCAGAGTTGCCCTATGTGAACCTTCTGACTCGTTAGGTTGGGGTTCTCATAACGAAGTCTGTAGACCAACTGGGTCAGAATCGCCTAGGGCCATGTTAAAAATTCTGATTGCTGAGCCCTATTCCAGACTTACAATTTTAGCAGCTGCCAAAATCAGGAGTGACTGCCTTTAGGACAACAGCTTGCTGTGTTTGTCTTTAAAAAGCAATAGGATGGACATTCTAGGATATCCAAGCTGTTTTAGTTTAGGGGATTACTTTTTACTTTTGACAAGTGTTAAAAACATTTATGAAATCAGAATCTCAGGGCTGTGGCCTTGAGGTTTTACATGTTCATTAAATTCCCCAGTGATTCTTTGGTTCACTAAAATTTGAAAACTCTTTCCTATAGTTTTCTTTTGCAATCCTTTTGGTTGATCCTTTGGGGAGAATTAAAAAAGGGAAGGAAGAAGGGAGGGAGGGACAAAGGAAAAAACCTCCGTCATTATTTTGGTCTGCCCTGCTCAATTTGGTCTGTACTTGCCCTCTTGAGCAGGTGCACTATCACTCCATTTTCCTCTATCCAGCATCCAACCTCCTCTCTTGTGTGGGACAAACCAAGCCATATGCGCTGTGTTAGCGAGATGCAGGGCTTGCATCCTTCGGGCAGCTCAGGCATAGAGAGCTCTTTTGGCTCCACCCCCAGTAGCCAGGCTTGAGTGTGTGACCACACTTTGCCATTTGACGCTTCCACCACCGGGAGGAGGGAGGAAAGTGAGTGATGGGTTTTTAGCTGTGGCAACAGGATCCTTGCAGGAGCAATGATATCTTGGCCAGATCCCATTGCCCAAATATCATCCACTTGGTCATGGTACTACTTGTTAGGCAACTGAATATTACAGAGCACTAGCAAGTCAGTGCAAAATTCTACACCAACCCTGGTTACACTGATGGTGAGATGCCTGACTTCAGGCAAGTCTCTCCTTCCTTCCAGGCCTCACCTGTATCACTTATAACAAGAAAAATCATTGTCCCTAGCTGCTTAGAACTGCAGTAAAACTCAAATTTTAAGTATGTGTGTATTATGTAAACTGCAAAATACAATAGGAATAAATATTAGTGGAAAGTGAATTTTTAAAACTTATACCTATTCTCACAGAAGCAAAAAATTTCCACTCAGCAAGGATTATTTTTAGAAAGAGACTCTTGGTTTTCATGTGTGACTTTTAAATTTAACATCCAACTTGCTGATTTTTAACATCACGAATTTTTATATTTTGCTAAGTCCCTGTTGTTTCATCTGTTATCAGGCAAGCAAATTCCCCAAAGGAATGAAAGCATTAAATAAAATGCTATACACACTACAGTAAAAACTTCCATCCATTTTCCAACAGCTGTTGCTTTTTAGAGAAACCAAATATTTTTGGAAAGGGCCACAAACATTCTGGATCCAAACCATGTATTAGCTTTGGAAACATAACATGCAGTCATCTCGCCAGTCTTAATCTTGCAGTCCATTAAACACACCACAACTGCATCATAAAACAGAAAAGGGAAGAATTTATAAACAAATAAAGCAGTTAATTGGGGCAATAAAATAGCAGTTCCCTCCCAAGTGTGGAATCGCTGTGTTTCAACCTACGGAACCCTGAAATTTGCTTGTCAGGAGTCTAGTGACTAGCAGAGCCAAACACGGATCAAAGATTTCAGGATTGCTCCTGGGTCCACAACGCTTACCTCGGCCACCACACCCTTAGTACCTCCTGGCCCCGCACCTGGCATTGCTGTAAGTCCTTCTAAGGAGAGGAGCAGCTCCAAGCACAGTACTCTCCTGATCTCTGTTCCATACTAGGAATTGCTGGGAGATCCACAGCTACGGTTGCATCTGCAACACAACACTCGGGTGGAGGATGGAGACATTTTCTCAGATGTGCTTCTGTTTCCTGAGCAGTGTGGTGACCTAATTGTGCTGTCTCTCCTGTGCATTGCCAAGACAAAAGCAAGCTTTGGAGCCATATGATCTGGCCCAGAATCCTACCATCGCCTCTTGCCGGCTTTATGGCCATGAGCAAATGCAAGATTTTTATTTTATTTATTTTTTAGATTTAAAGATTTTATTTATTTGACACAGAGAGAAAAAGACCACAAGTAGGCAGAGAGGCAAGCAGAGACGGAGGGAAGCAGGCTCCCTGGTGAGCAGAGACCCCCTCCCCATACGGGGCTCGATCCCAGGACCCCGAGATCATGACCTGAGCAGAGGCTTTAACCCACTGAGCCACCCAGGCACCCCATAAGCAAGATTTTCAATCTGAGTTTCATTCATTTATTCATCCAACACAGATTTATTGAGCACCCACTACATACCATGCTCTGATCTTTAGATTTTTTTAGCAGTTACATGGCAATGCTAAATTCTTACTTCAGAGAGTTGTTGTAAGAAACAAACGAGAAAAAATATATGTATATGCACACATATATGAGATATGTGTGGGGAGGGCTGAGTGGCTCAGTCGGTTAAGTGGCTGCTTTCAGCTCAGGTCATGATCCCAGGGTTCTGGGATTGAGTGCTGTATCGGACTCCCTGCTCCATGGGGAGACTGCTTCTCCTTCTCCCTCTGCCTGCTGCTCCCTCTGCTTGTCCTCTCTCTCTGTGTCAAATAAATATATAAAATACTTTTTTTAAAAAAAGATACGTGTGTATAAATCCTTGCAGAGGGATGCCCGGGTGACTCAGTGGGTTAAAGCCTCTGCCTTCAGCTCAGGTCATGATCTCAGGGTCCTGGGATCGAGCCTCGCATCGGGCTCTCTGCTCAGCAAGGAGCCTGCTTCCCCCTCTCTCTCTGCCTGCCTCTCTGCCTACTTATCATCTCTCTCTCTCTGTCAAATAAATAAATAAAATCTTTTAAAATAAATAAATAAATCCTTGCAGATAATATGTGCTCACAAATATTCACTCCATTCATCCAAGCAGCAGATGAGAATTATACTATGTGCACAATTAAAATTATATCTTGCATGGCGTTGCTTTCATTCAAGAAAGAGACAGAAAAGCTGAGGGTACCCAAGCCCCCCCATACATGAGCCCTGGCTTCACTCATGTGAACTTCATAGTCCTCAGAGGGATCGCAGCTCCCACTCTGAGGGGCCCTCTGCAGCAGTGGGATGGAGCAGAGCCAAGTGGTCCATGTGGGGAGTGCACTCATGATCTCTGCCTTGTTAACACCCAGGACCTGCACTCTTTCCCACCCCTGGAAATGTTTACAGTCCATTTATGTAATCAGATACACACACACACACACACACACACACACACACACACACACAATCTAGCAGGAAATTATCCCCTTTGTAGAAGTCTGGCTTTTAGTATGGGTTTGTTTAAACTCTCTAGAGATAAACTGACATTTACTGTTGTTTAATAGCCCCCATGATGCGTAGGCGAGAGCTATACCGAAAAGATGCTCTATTAATGACTTATTAATGCTTATGAGCAGTTATTTTCCTGATTTAAAAAAGAGTGAGATTAGTATATGGTACTCTTGTAAACTATTTCCCGGGTCCTAAGTCAACCTAAGAGAACAATACCTGACAATCAAAATCTAGGTGAAGCCTACGTCAATGCTTGCTACTGCTTGAAATCTTTCTTAGACCCAGCAACTGCACATGGACCCCCACTAGAAAAGGTCACCTAGGACACTATAGACTGGAGTTAGACCCTAACATTAGCCCTAAAAGGGAGGCCAGGGTGGGGGGGGATGTGGGATGAGAGAAATGAAAAGGACTTAATCTCTTCTCCAGGTTAGTATATTAAATACTTATAATTCAAAGATTTCCAGACTGTGCAGGCAACATGTTGAGTTAACTGGTTTCCAAATGTACTGGGATTGCTCAAACCTAAATGAACCTTTTATTTTGGGAATCATATGTGGCTGAAGAGATTGAACCCATGTGTCTCATTCATTTGCACATTGGCTGTAAAAACATCTTTAAGTAATACTCTGGAAAAGATCCGTAAGCCTTAAGCAAGCATACCATCTCCCTCCCCTTCAGACCTACCAAGGCACCGTGTGGGTGACCGTGCCTTCTTGTTTCTAAGCCTTGCCAGCTCCCGTCTCCTCCTACACGTAAACAAAACCCAAGTGAGCCGGGAGTCATTTGGAAGGCAGTCAGAGTGCTGTCCTTTCAGCAGCTCACCTGGTGCTCTAATAAAATATCCAAGAAGCCCACATCTGGTAGGTAATAAAACCCAGAGTGGAATGAAGACGCCTGGCTGCTAACGTGCTCTAGCCACTAGACAAAGCCCTCGCGACATTTTTTTTCAACCAGCGCCGATGCCAGGATTTTAATGGGGCAAAGCTGAGAGCCCTGTTTCTGTATTTTTCCTGCATTGGGTTCACGGGCTGTGCTGCTCCCGTACCACTAAGGGTTCCCTCCACAGCACCATCAAACTGGCTCACAACCCGAACAAGGAAAATGCGTCTTAACACGACAGAATCAAACACAATAACACTTATCTCATACTTCCGTTCCCCCGGGGTGGTGGCAGTGAAGGGCGGATCTTCTTTTTTCTCCACCTCTTAGTCTCCCAAATAAGAATGAATGTTCGATCTCTTTGCAGGAAAAGACAGCTATGCCAACCGCAGAGGACATGTTCTGACTGTCAACAGTGATGGATGAGATTCTGTACATTTAATAAATATAAATGTCATAATCCAACCATCAAATCGAATAAACAAAAATACCACAAACCATCTTTCCTCTCTGCTCCATGTGCTCCTTTAAAGCTGATAACATTAGACCACATTTTGCCCAAGCTATAACCTCACCATCTGCCTGGCTCAACTTCTGAGGACTTGGTACGGGCCAGAAAGAAAAGCAAATGACTTCACACTGAGAAAAAAACAAGGGGGGGGCCTGGATGGTTTTTTTCACTCCTCCTTTTCCTTCTGACCTATTTGTTAACTATAGAACCAGATGTAACTATCTGAACATAAGTTCAACCCTCAAGAATGATTAGGGAGGCAGGTCGTGGAGAACATTTTTTTGCATGAGTTACACGAACAAAACTCAAAAGGCTGCTTCCCCAGCATGCTGCGTCCTGCTTTTCAGGGCTTTGATTTGGAAATGCGGAGATGAGATGCAGATTGACTCATTAAGGGTGCACTTTCTTTCGATGGCAAATTAATAATAATCATAACCACAACAATAAATACATACAAAAAATAGTTTTTATTCTTTGGCCAGATTCAAAGCTGTAACTGGAAGGGGTCCCTTACCTTGAGTTCAGGAGACCTCAGTGGCTCAGGGAGTGAGGGAAAGGGGGAAACCAAATCTGAAGAACCTTAGAAAATGCCGAATATGAAGAGAGAGAGAAAGATATGCCAGATCTAATCTTTTTCAGTTTCCTTTTATTGAGAGCCTGCTATGTCCTAAGTACATACATTTTTACGATTTAATTTAATTGAGTACTTTCAAGAACACACACCAAGGGGCGCCTGGGTGGCTCAGTTGTTAAGGGTCTGCCTTCAGCTCAGGTCATGATCCCAGGGTCCTGGGATCGAGCCCCACATCGGGCTCTCTGCTCGGCAGGGGGCCTGCTTCTCCCGCTACCATTCCCTCTGCTTGTGTTCCCTCTCTCGCTGTGTTTCTCTCTGTCAAATAAATAAAATCTTTAAAAAAAAAAAAAAGAACACACACCAAAAGGTACTATTAACCCAATAGTGGCCAACATGCCTAGAGGCTCTATAACGTGCTCAAGTCTGCAGCACTAGAACGGAGGAGAGCTGGTCTGACCCACTCCAGGACTGCTACTTCTTCCTCTCTGTTTTTCTTTGGGGAGCTGTTCCTCCCTCCCTCACATAGTTTGACCCCACCTGCCAGTTCCAGGATTCACATTTACGACACCTGGCTCCAAGTCTACATTCACGACTACTAGGCCACAGTGCCTGGGAAATAGCTTCAGATGCTCCAGCCACACCGGTGGTTGGGGTCGTTGTCTGCCATAGAAAGCACATTTCTTCATACCTAAAAATCCTCAAGGTGTTCAAGCTAAATCCAAAGGGACTGTGGGTTTCAGGATGTGTCTATTGGTGTTTGTTACTCTCATGCCATCAGAGATGTCCAGGCAGCATCCTGTGCAAATATCTGCACACAAGAAATCATCTCCTGAACTCAACGTAGTTTTCTTTTCTTTAGCAACCAACCCACACCCTGCAGTTCTTTAAGCCTCGCACTGTACAGAGCATGTTTCCTAATGAAGCTGAGTGGCCATCTTGCCCCCTGCTGGTTCCACGTGTCCCAAAGAAGGCTTGGGTTGTTCAGGGCTTGGGACATGTCTCGGGGACTAGCAGAGTAACTAGTTCTGCCCTGAGACAGAACTAACCCAGCAGGGAGGAGAAGGAGGAGACTGTCTGTGCACATTTATCCACCTAGGCAACCTCGCTGGAAACCCTGAGCTCCTGGGTTCTCTAATATATAAAACCCAGAAACCTGCAGTACTGGGCAAGACAAGAGGCAAGAGGATGGAGCCTGAGCAGAGTTCTCTTGCTTGAGTTGAAATTTCTCTACATTTCCTTGGTAGACAGTGGGAAAAAAATGCAATGGAAAAATGAAGAGATTTTGCTAGCAAATTACTACTGGGACATCACGTTGCAATTGAAAAAAATTTTATTTGGAGCTGGATAGGATCTCAGATTGTAAAGGGTCTCTTTCTCTTCTTAGTTTTGATTATAAGGCCAGCCATTTAGCTAGTGTCACAAAAATGCAATAACTTCAGTGTAACAATTATTGTTTTTCCTCTTGACAGAACTCTCAGGCAATGGGAAGCAGCAGTACTTGGAACAAATATTGCTGCTTACCAGAGATGACGACAGGGGTGGGCAAAACTCTGCAAGAAACAGTCCCTGCCCTGAAAGCTAGGAATCTAATTTACACAAAGGCCATGGTCAGTGTTGTAGTTTGGAGACTTCTACAATTTTCACAACATGATTTCATACCTTGAAGGCCAAATTTCTGCTTTCTAGAGTCTTCTATAATTAAAAAGAAGAAGAGTTGGAAACACAGAAACCAGATTTTCCATCCCTAGTGCCCTCCTCCCCAAAACGCATATAAATGATGGTAGCTGAGAGGGTGGAAGATGGGGAAGGAAAAAGATAGAATGCCTCCCTTCTGTCCAGATCTGTCCTTTCTTACTTGCCAATGCCTTTAAAAAGAAGTAAGAGATGCAAGGGATCCTGTGGTCTGCTGGAGGAAGGCTACCCCCCTCAGGGCCATATTCTCATTAGCACCTAAGTCAATAGTAGAAGAATCTGGCATCTGTTCTCCCCCCCCCCCCAAATATGCTTATTTTATTTTTTTTAGTGTTAACAAAATTAATTGTTCATGCACCACACCCTGTGCTCCATGCAATACGTGCCCCCCTCAATACCCACCACCAGGCTCTCCCAACCCCCCAACCCCCTCCCCTCCAAAACCCTCAGTCTGTTGCTCAGAGTCCACAGTTTCTCATGGTTCCTCGCCTCCTCTGATTTCCCCCTATTCCCCCTTCCCTTCCTTCTCACAATGCCCTCCATGTTTTTCCTTATGCTCCACACATAAGTGAGACCTTAAGTTCTTAGTTATCCTTTTTAATTCAGAATACTAAACAATGAGTTCAATACTCTGCCTTCTTAGTTGAATCTGAAAAATACCCCATGTCGTTTTAACTGTCCTCCTTGGGCTCTAGAATCCAGAAAGGTCAAGCAGGCTCCCCAAAGATACATAGCAAGGGTTTAGAAATGAATCCTGGACATCTGATTTGTTTCTAACTCTACATGAGTTAACAATGGCTGACTAATAGCAAACTTATTTTGAAAATGCTTGCTAGCTATTTTTCCATCACTAGATACTACCTGGTAGTTTGCCTCATAAATATTGTATCATTATGATTCCTAATATCTCTGTCAGAGTTCTTAACTTTTATGATAATAGGCAACTTGGAAACACTCTGCCAGACATTAGGCCATAATGTACAAAATAAGTGACTTACAAATGGGCTGTAGCTATCTAAAGCATGTCTGGTAAACAAGTAACTGATACGGGACAACGGTGAAAATCAAAGCTTAAGTGCTGTCTTTGTGAAATGAAATCAGAACTGCTTTCTGGTTCTCTGTCTCACCACGAACTGCTAGAGCAGCTGATTTCCTTTTCATTCAAAACAACCCCTCGAACAATAAACCAAGGAGGAAACAATGGGAAGCAAAAATACAAATATGGCCATTCTCCAACAACACCCACACTACCTGCTGAGTGGCTCTGCTAGTGTAAATAGAGTATCGAAGTCCCTAAATTTTAATATCTTTCAATTCCAAAAGCAAAGTACTCCCACGAAAAATTAAGGCCATTCATTGAGGGTGGAGACACAGGAATTAATTACTCTTTGGGATACTACCACCCACGTTCCAATTGAGAACAGTTTTATACAGAAGAAACCATATTAAAATCCATTTCAAGCATAAGTTCGAAGAGAAAAAGGCATAAAATTTTTAACATTCAAATACTGGAAAAATTGCGAGTGGAAGCATGAAAGGGGTTTTGCTTGGATGGTGGTGAGGGATTTAGGGTTTTTCTCTTTCTTTCTTTCTTTCTTTCTTTCTTTCTTTCTTTCTTTCTCTGTCTCTTTCTTTCTTTTCTTTTCTTTTCCCTTTCTTTTCTTTTCTTTTCTTTTCTTTTCTGGATTTTTATTTTATTTCTTTTAATCCTCTGCCTCATTCTACCAAAGATTGGAGACAGCATAAAGAAATAGAATAGGAAACTATTCTTAAAACTTGAGGGAGCTTAGGGGCGCCTGGGTGGCTCAGTTGGTTAAGCAGCTGTCTTCGGCCCGGGTCATGATCCTGGAGTCCCGGGATCGAGTCCCACATCGGGCTCCCAGCTCCACGGGGAGTCTGCTTCTCTCTCTGACCTTTGCTCCTCTCATCCTCTCACTTTCTCTCTCTCAAATAAATAAATAAAATCTTTAAAAAAAAAAAAAAAAAAAAAAAAAAAAAAAAAAAAAAAACTTGAGGGAGCTTAAATAAAATTTTTAGATGAGAAAATACTAACTCCAAGAGTGATAGTAGCAGAGAAGAATGTACACCATATGGTAATATAGCATTGCTCCCAAGCCTCTTTGGAGCCAAAATAAAGAGGGAAACAGAGTCATTTATAAGATTCAGCATGTCAACAAGACAAAAACAAACCAAATGTTCAGGAGAATCACATTTCCTGAAACTGAGACCTGGAAGCATTTTCCCTGTGGCATCTCCTGAAGAGGATGCAGGCTCTGGCCTAAGAGCATGGCTGCTGCAGAGGCAACCAGAGTTCCGGCAGCAGGTTCGCCCCACACTGTTTGCTGTGGCATTGGGCCAAGGTCTCACCGAGCCAGCACCACTCTACGGAACGTGGGGTACTGTGTTTCGAACAACATAACAGAGGGAGCTTCAACCCCAGCTAGGCCTCAGAATCTTAACTGGAGAGTTTTAAAATACCCTGATACCCTGCCCACATCCTCCGTCAATTAAATCAGAATCTCTGGGGATGGGTTCTAGGAGTCCGTTTTCCTTCAAAACAGTTTCCCGAGTGATTCCAGTGTGCTGCCCCAGGGAACGGGGCCTTTGTATGGATATTCTCCCACTGTGAGGGCCAGGGCAATACACAAAACTCTGAGCAGCTTGGAGCTTTTCGGTGGCTCCTGCCCTTGTAAACAGTGGTTTGACCGGGAGCCATCTTCCTGGAAGGAACCCCTCCCAACTATCTGTGCCTTGGCCACGACAGCTCCTGCTGTCAATCTTCATTGACATCATATGATACAAAGATGACACCAACTGTAATCTTTGGGTAGGCATTTGTCTTTTTAGTCATAGTCACACACTGACATGAATTACTTTTCTCTTTTTTTCTTTTTCTAAATAATGTAAAGCAAGTCATGCATTTTGACAGGTGCTACAGAATAGCTTGCTCAGCACCCACCCCATCCCTTAACCTCTCCCTCGATTTCCTCTGCCCTCCACTGGAAGGGCTGGAAAATTAACATATCTACTCAGCTTCCCATATAACCAGGGTTCATGGTTCTGATCACAGATATAGGAAAGATCCCTGGGAAAGACTCCTATTCCTAAGTCAAAAGACAAAGCTTCATGAAGTGAAAGGATTTGCTTGACTCACTTCTTCCTGCCTGGAAGCAGCCAACTTTAAATCATACAGATGAAAGGAGCACACAAAGCATAGGGAGAGAGAACATGAGTGATGACATGGAGCAATAGCACCAGCCCTGAACTGCCTATCGGGGGAATTTTTATTACACGAGGAAGATAAACCCCTGTTTGGTATTAAGCCACTGTAGTCAAGTTTCTGCTGCATACAATCACATGCAAACCCAGGCAACACATGTATGGTACCACGGAAGAAGGTGGACTAGAACAGTGTTTTTCAAATGGGAAGTTAGAGTTCAATATTGAATCAACCTAAGACAGACATGGAGATAGAGACATGGAGAGAGATGGTAGACACAGAGATGGATAGACAGACAGATAGAGATTTATTTCAGTAGAAATGAAAGGTGTCACTAATCTCCTCAACCTCTCCTCATCTACTACAAGTTATTATGGTTGTATCTCTCACTGCTGTAAGAATTAAGAAAAAATAGGGAGGCTTTTCTTGTCTAAGGATCATAGAGAAGATGAGTTAGACTATCCAAGGTGGGGAAGGACCCCAAGGGTTAGAGAAGGTAGATGCGGCCCAATCCAGGGGACAGAAGGGTTCTCTTAAAGCAGGATGGGAAACAGAGGGTATGATAAGTGCCCCACTCCTGCAAGGAGACCAAATAGTGGACATAGGTAAGGACCATGACCTAGAGAGTTGGCTGGGTGCCCCATGGCTAGCCTGAGGTGGTGAGGGAAAGCTGTGAGGGCAGCTGTGTGGGCTGCCCTGACCAGTACTACCTGACAGTGCTAAATAGCACCCCATTTAGCAGAAGTCCCATTGGAAAGATCAAGGCCACAATGAGCCAGGAACATGGTGTTTCAAGGTTTCCTGGCACCACTTAAATTCTCAGATGCTTGTTAATTGATTAGAGGTGGAGGGAGCCCTCCAAAATAATTGATATTCACCTCATTTTGATAAGCTAGAAAGAATATGACTGGAAAAACAAAGCGTTATGAGAGCTGATGGTTCTTGGATCTTCACATTGGAGAATTCATTCTCATTGCCCAGCCCGTCATTCAAAGAGGCATTCATTCTGCAGTATAATCTTTGGGAGCAGTCCAGTCATTGAGGACTGTATTTATCAGAAGCTAATTAAACCTTGGAGAAAAGGCTCATATTTATTTTTGGCCGAACTAGAGAAAAGGAGTGAGGAAGCCAGTTCCCCCTTCTGGTAAGGCTGTAGTATAGTCCACCTAAGGAGTGGAAGGGACTCCGAAGACCATCTGGGCCCACTACTCATGCGATACGAAAATCCCCTCCCCAGCATCCTGGCATTGCACCTGAACTCTAACTTGGGCATGCCTTCAGCATACAAGACACTGTGTGGGCACAGTGACACAAACGGTAAGTGAGGGTCCAGACTCTGCCCTCAAGACACTCAAAATGAAAAAGTGAGAAATAAGTGCATAAAGAGTTGTAACATTTGGTTTGGGTGGGAAGTGAGGTTATTAGGGTAAAGTCTGGACGAGTGTCTGCGGTGAGGGTCTGTTGGGGTAAGAGTCAATGAGAAACTGTTCAAAGGAAACTCAGGGAAAATCATAGCAGAGTGGGGACAGACGCCACCAGTTGTACAACTTTGCTGTGAACCCAAATGGCAAGGGAGGTTACAGGAAGGTCTAACTCAGGTAAGAATAGGAAAAGGAAAAAGGGGTATATGTATTATATATATATTTTACATATGTATATATGGAATACTCTGAGGAATGCTCTATTCACAATTAAAATCCTACTTCCTACTCTGCTCTGTAATATTAATTTTCACCAGGAAGATCATTGCATTTCATCGGGAGTTTTGAAGTCATTAAGAATGCACTCGAGTTCTTCCACCACCTTGGTCCAGCAATAAACATTACTGAGCCCTGCAGCAGTCAGCTCTTCCAGCAGTATGTGAGGGACTATTGGGGGAATTTGAAAATTTTATGGTCTGAAAAGTGGGCCTTAGCACTTTAGCTTTTATTCTCTCGGAGAGCTTATAAATCCCTCTTCATTTAGCAGTTTTCATGAAAGTGACAGCTTTTGTTAGTCAGGCTAAAGCGAGATTAGAAATAAAAATTTTAACCATTAATCCTCACTGATTAAAGTGAGACCAGAAATCAAATTGTTACCAACTGTGTGCTAATTTCAGCTTAATTCTTTGGCAAGAGGCGTTGGAAATTTTCAGCTCACTGCACTAATTCACAATGCCTTACTACTGATGGCAGAAAGTCAAGGTCTCCTTTCCTCCTGGGTCCAGGGTGTGAACAATGACTATTTCAAAATCAGTCCAATAAAATATAAACATTAAATCCTTAGCTGTGTTGTTTGTCAGCCATCACTTTCCACACCACTCTCTCCTCCTACTCACCACCAGCCTTCCCCCACTCCGCCAACAGTTATGAAAAAATATCTCCCCAGAGACTAGAGAATCACAGCTGAATGGCTGGCCTTTCCGCATCAAACAGAGTGTCTGCAGCATCAAAGCAGGTGTCACCCCCACACAAGCCCGTTTCTATTACATACAGTGCTGGGAGGGAAAGAAAATCTTCATGCCAATAAGCCACATCAATTCATCAATCAAAATGAATTCATGCGCTAATTAAACCAGCAAAAATTTAAAAAGGCATTTGTGTTACAGACGGAAGAGTGGAGTGGGAAGGGATGATGGGAGTTAAAATTCCAGGGAAGTGAAAACTTGACAGACACAGCACCAAATAGAAAAGGCAGTAAATACATGCCTGGAATTAATAGCAAACCTTTCCTTAACTCGAAAATAATAAATAAATAAATAAATAAATAAATAGCACTCACACATGCAAAAAAAAGAGAGAGAGAGAGAGAGAGAGAGAGAGAGGGAGGGAGGCAAATATTTTCCTGGTTGGGCCAAAATTCACATTAACAGGAGTGCCCTCTGTACTGTGCACATTCATTGGGGAAGCCTGTGAGCAAAGTAAAACTCTATCCCTTTCTTCATAACCACTTGTCCCTTAATACTGAACATTTCTCCTACTCCCTTTGATGACTTTCCAAGGCTACTAAGTACTGTTGCATGGTTAGCACACTGCACAAAAGCCTAGAGCTGAGGGAAGAATGGAGGCTGAAATCTCATCCATGCCCCGACAGCATAGTCACATGTTCTGGCATGGGGTTGCTGTCATTAGGAAGTAGTGCCTTTTTCTTCATAAAAGGTGCTCTCTGCTTGTGCACTCAGAAGGCTATGACCCCACAGAGGCCGGTGGAGGTCCTGGTGCTTGCTTTTACTTACCTCTCTTGTCTCCTTTTCTGTTTCCTCCCTCTGAACTTTGAACTGAATACTTCTTCAGCTGTTTCAGTATATCATAAATATCTGAACAAAGAGAAAAAACTCAATTGTCCGTCCAAGTGTTTCATCTATATGACACCAAGTACCCATATATAGGGAAAATATCTTACTGCTTAGTATTGTGTAGAAAAAACATCTGGTTGATCAACTTAGTTTGTTTCTTTCAGATGCTTCACTACCAATAGAAATGCTCTCATACCCACTCTCAGGCTGGATTCTCCAGTGTAGAATGCAGACTAGTGGTTTTTCTCGACTCAAAAGAGCCTAATTCAGTATTGAAGGGCCTGAGAGATAATAAAGGGACAAGGGGGCTGTTTTCCTCTTAACATTAAATCAAGAGCATTTAGCCCATATGCTAAATACTATGGAGAGAAAACTTTTCATCTTTACTCCAATTGTTCTGATGCTTCATTCAACAAGAGTCTTTCACTGTCTCTTGTCTGTGTTGTATTTGGAGGAGAAAAATTTCAGTATTTGCCTCAATATCCCAATTTTATACAGCCTTTCGGGTTCATCTGTTTCTTTTAAAGCTCGCTTTTGAAAAACAGAGGAGTCCAGTGGCATGAACTTCCTTAAGTTTGTATTAGGGCAAACAAGTGGCCCAATCTCAGCTGTCTTTGAAATGATAGAGAAAAGTGATTACAATATATTAAGCATGTCATCTGAATCTAGCCTTATGGCCAGGGCACTCCAGAGCATCCCCATGGCAAATGTCATTCTCCCCATTTTCCACAAAGATAAGTTGACTGCAGTGCTAGGTCCATGGTCAGACTGTGAGACAACAGCATAATGGGGAACTTTCCAGACCTTCCCAGAATTGGCCCCCAGACTTGGTGCACAAGGGCTGAAAACCAAAACTCCTTTTCTTCTCCCCAAGGCAGACCGTGAAACTGTAAAGATGAGCTGGCATTTTGTTTTATTTTGTGTAATAAACTGTTCTTTTCACAGCAGTTGGCCCTTGGGGGAGTTTCAAATAGCGCGGCTTGGCTGCAGCTGTGGGTGTGGCCCGGCTCCATCCGAAGGCAACTGGGAGACCACAGCTGTGTCAGGAAGAATGGAGCTTAAACCTTCCATCTGGGCGGCACACTTTCAAGTTCACCCCCAAACAAGTTGAGTCATTTTCACAAGCCAGAACCCCTCAGATGGAGGTGCTGCTCCTCCTCTGCTGGCGGAAGAGGACAGCTC
>CM053605.1:47908819-47974268 GCA_028646535.1 Procyon lotor
GCTACTGGGTGGTAGGGGTGTGTGTGTGTGTGTGTGTTGATTTTTTTTTTTTTCCATTACGTTTCTTTGGTTCTCGGGTCCGCTCTGACAAGCGGAATGCGTCCCCCAATTCAGTAAATCCGTGCACGCTTCCAGAAAAATTTTCGAGGGCTCTCCTTGAGCCCCCGCTTCCCGCTGGAGCAAAGAAATGACAAAGTAAGCCTCTATGAGCGGCGTCCAAGGCCGAGGACGGAAGTGCGCACCCTGAGCCCCTCCTCGCCCTTCAAGTGAGGGGAATCACTTACTTCTTTGTCTCACTGAGGACAGTATGTGGGCTGGTGAATGGCTTCTTTTCTGACGGGCTCACAAGCACGTCAAAACGGGCCCCGTCCGGGCGGGCCAGAGCGAGGTAGCGCCGCGCGGGACTCCCGTCTGGGCGGCTGGGCGGCGAGCGCGTTCCGGGGCGGCGAGAAAGCCCTGGAAGGCCGCGCCCGGGCCGCGGCGGGAGGAGCCGCCGCTAGGGGGAGCGCCGCGAGCCCGCCGCGAGCCTTTGTTCGCGCGGGCTGCTGCCGGGGAGGCCCCCGCCGTGGGCGGACCCCGCGTCTGTGGCGGGCCGGGTCGCCGACCGCCTTTTCCGCGGGGACTCTCACCGTCTGGGGCGGCGCGCCTCGGTCTCGCCCCGTCCCACACATCGGGCCTTCGACGCGGTCCAGCCCCCACCCACCCTGTGCCCCCCGCCAGGCCTGCAGCGCCGCGACGTTCCCCTGCGCGCCCGGGGGCTGGGGACCGGGACGCCCTGGGGGTGCAGACAGAGCGAGTGGGAACCGCCAGACAAAGCCTGGGGAGAGCGCGAGCGTGGGGGAGGGGGAGATAACGGGGGTGGGCAGTGTGCGTGTGTGTGCGTGTGTGCGTGTGCGCGTGTACAAGGGAGGGAGGGAGAACAGAGCTAGAGAGCGAGAGGGGAGAGAGAGGACAGCTCAACCCAAGTCAAAGCTGAACGCTGTCCCCTGGGAGAGGCACTGGCCTTCACGGGGGCCCTGCTGTTGGGTGCTCGCTGTTGGGTGCTCGTGAGCTCCTAGAGAAGAGTGAGCTGCTCATTTCCATACAAGACAGATGGGTCTGTAGGTATAGCTAATGTGACAAATATGCATGGGTCTTCTCCTTCCTAGGAAAAGGAGCCAAAACTTCCCTCAGAGTGCTGCAATAGCTTATCTGTGGAGTGTCAGGCTATCCCCAAAGAGATTCCATGATCGAAGGCTCTGGAAGAGTGGTAAGAACATGTTTTTTCGCAGCTAGCAACACTGAACAAGTTCTTGGGACC
This sequence comes from Procyon lotor, assembly GCA_028646535.1. Classification (NCBI taxonomy): domain Eukaryota; kingdom Metazoa; phylum Chordata; class Mammalia; order Carnivora; family Procyonidae; genus Procyon; species Procyon lotor. Next base: position 47,910,120 of record CM053605.1, read on the forward strand.
ATGGCCAGTTTCTTCTCCAGTCATGCTGTCTTCCTCTCCATTTCAGCGGGACTGCCTGGTATTCCTCTAGAATTGTAAGGCCAGCATCCTTCTGCAGCCAGGGCCAGTTCTGGAAGGAGTGACCCATCTGCTGATGACACCAAGAGGGAAAGACTGAATGTGATCCTAGGAATGAAGGTCATTAAGGACATTTTCAGGTAGACTTCCTTTAGTCTGGAAGTGGGGGAGAAGCAATAGAAGTATGGTCACTCAGGTTTAAACCCTGGCTTCGAATTTTAAATTCCACTCAAGGTACAATAGGAGATGGAGGTGCTTGGTTAGCTCATTTCATTTGGTTAGCTCATTTCATTGAAGTTGAACCCCTTACCTCCTAGAATAAACCATTTCTTTCATATGAGCACGGGTGACTTACTTGATCTTCTTTTCCTCATTCATAAAGTTGAAGGATTGAATCAAGGTCTCTTCCAGCTCCAAGATTAGAAGAGTTATCTCTGTTCAGGAATTTGCAGAGGAACATTCCTTATTTAAATGTATGATGCAATCATGGAATGAAGAACACGAAATACAAATTTTTTAAAAGAAGAAAATGCAGTATCGGGGCACCCGGGTGGCCCAGTGGGTTGACCTCTGCCTTCAGCTCAGGTTATGATCTCAGAGTCCTGGGATTGAGCCCTGAATTGGGCTTTCTGCTCAGCGGGGAGCCTGCTTCCTCCTCTCTCTCTCTGCCTACTTGTGATCTCCCTCTTTCTGTCAAATAAATAAATAAAATCTTAAAAAAAGAGGGGTGCCTGGGTGTCTCAGTGGGTTAAAGCCTCTGCCTTCAGCTCAGGTCCTGGTCTTAGGGTCCTGGGATGGAGCCCTGCCTCGGGCTCTCTGCTCAGCAGGGAGCCTGCTTCCTCCTCTCTCTCTGCCTGCCTCTCTGCCTACTTGTGATCTCTCTCTCTCTTTCAAATAAATAAATAAAATATTTTTAAAAAGAAAGAAAGAAAGAAATAGAAAAAAAGAAAGGAAAATGCAGTAGCATAGCATTTTCTCCAGCTGAATCTCCCTTTCCAAATTTTTTATGTCTACTGTTGACAATTTACTGTTACATGAGGTCACATATAAAATAGTTAAAGCTCCTTAAGTGAGAAGGCAACGTCACCTCTGAGACCTAGCGTGGAAATCAACCAGGGAGACCTATGGATGAGATGATTTGCTGTTAAGAGGAAACCATTTTCCTGCACTCAGAAAAGACTCAAAGATTTTATTTTTTAAAAAAGATTAATTTATTTTAGACAGAGAGTGAGAGAGAGAATCCTCATACAGACTCCCCGCTGAGTTTGGAGCCTGAGTTGGGGGTGGGGTGCTCAATCCCAGGACCCCGAGATCATAACCTGAGCCAAAATCCAAAGCCAGCCACTTAGCCAACTGAGTCACGTAGGTGCCCTCTCCTCTTTGACTATAGAATCCTTGGGCTTTTAGTACCAGCTCCCTGCAGGATATAGCTTATTTTTCAGAGCACCTAATTCTTCTGTTCGTATTATGTCCTCTAATCACTGTCGTATAAGTTTAGGGGTTTGAGGACAATAGAGAGACACAAATCCAACTTTGTGGAGAGAACATTTCTCAGTATGCACATCAAATTTTAACAGTTGTGAGAATGTCCATGATTAAGGCTGTTTCACCTAACATTTGTTGAGGAAGTTCCAAGGGTGAAATTTAAAGTCTGTGGCTAATGAGGAACACAAGTTTGGTTTTTTTTTTAACTTCATGTTTAGAGGGCAGTTCTTTAGCCTCTCTGTTGGAACTATGACAATGTAGGTCTGATAAAGTATGACTTGGTTTCAAACTATCAAATAGCATTATAAAAATGTTTGGACTAGATTTAGTTCTCCTAAAAGGTGGCAGATTGATAGAGCATGCATAAAGCAAGTCAGCTTCCAGGAATGATTGCTTCGTGAGAAACAGGGCCCTTCTCTCTCCAGAGTGACATGGACATTCCCAGACAACATCTTAACTTGCAGAGTTCTCAAAGCACGAATCCCAGCTTCCTTCCCTGCGGAGGCCTCTGGCAAGAGTGGAAATTTATCCAGGAGTTCTGTAATGGAATGGTACCTTGCTGAACTAGGGTCATGGGGTGATTGCATTCTAATCAGCCAGAAGCCAGCAAGGCTAACCCCATAGCTAAACCCTCCAGAAAAAGCCTATGAAATATGTTTGCTGAGCCCTCTGATCTCCCTGGTCTCCCACCTCCCTAAGGGGTTTCCCTCCCCCTCCTGCCATGTTCTCACGCTGACCACAGCCCCACCCTGCTACCAGGGCCTCCGCTCCTACTCTTAGTCTCTTCCCCTTTCCTTCATTCTCCTACCTCACTGCCCTTCTAGGTACATTTGCATCTCATCTGTATGAGTGGTGCGCCTAAGGCTCGAGGCTCTGTAAAGCAGGAATGGATCTGTCGAGGGGCCCCTGGGTGGCTCAATCACTGGGCATCCGCCTTCGGCTCAGGTCATGATCCCAGGGTCCTGGAATCGAGCCCTGCATCTGGCTTCCTGCTCTTCGGGAAGCCTGCTTCTCCCACTCCTACTCCCACTCCTCCTGCTTGCGTTCCCTCTCTCGATGTGTCTCTCTGTGTCAAATAAGTAAATAAAATCTAAAAAAAAAAAAAAAAGGAATGGATCTATCATCATTCTGTAAGAGCAGCTAATAAAGCTGGACCAAGTATTTTGACTTGTGAGTGTTGATCGACCCCAAATCATTTAGGTATCGCTTCTTCAAAATACCATAAGTTGTTTTTAACTCAAGACTTTTTTATGGTTAAGAAAAATAATAAAGGTTAGTAGAGACTAACAAACCTGCACTATGGAAGAAATAATACATAGCTCTCTAAATATATCATTTACGTGGATATGCATGTGTTCATAAATGCATATAAAGTTCCAAATAAGACCAGCTAGATTTCCCCCCATGGTTGGTCTCTTAACTACCTCCATATCTGTTTTAAACCTTAGCACAGACTGCCTTGTTCACCTTCTTCCTCATTAGCGGACAGTTGCCTTGGACGTTTTATTGCTGATCCACTAATTAGGAGAAGTTCTGTCTGTGCCCACACGTTCAGCGCTCATACTTCCCAGAACAGTCACTCTCCCTTCTCTCCCTGCCCTCCCTTCCCCTCCGGCTTCCCTTCTGTAGCAACAGGAGGGATTTGCCAACTATTTTGGCTTTTTACTTGATAGACTAATTTATGGACTAAGCACCTTGCCCACCCCTCCAAAGTCAATCGGCTACGGTCAGTTCCCCGTTTGACTATTAAATGTTCCTTCTCTTCCTTGCTCCCATGTTTGCCGCTGCAGTTTCAGCTGTCCAATAGCCATCTCGCCGGGAAACTGCTGGTTGCTCACGTCACATTGGTTTCTGAAAAGCTCCTTGAGTATATTCCCAGAGCCGGCCCAGTCAGGAGCCGAATGACCAGCCATACCGCATGACCACCCCCTTCAAGATGGCCCCAATCACTTTTCCTTCCACGAGGAAGCCAAACCATCTGTCCCACCTCCCGACTGGCCAACAAGTATCCCACACTTGTATAAAAATGAAATCGGCCCACATGTATTGATCGCAAGCGTTCTTAGCAAAGCCCTCTGCTGGGCACTAAGTACCCAGATACAGGATCAGGTGAGGTCTGTTAAGAACGCTGCGGAATTTCTGAAAATAGCTACAGGAAGGGAAGAAAGCTCCCGGAGGCCAGGCTGCCGCGAATCCTGGAAAGGAGTGCGTGACCACGGAGGTCCAGATGGCCAAACGGCTTCAGCAGAGCGGAAGACTTTTACAGAGTTCATTTAAACCATTATGTCGTGGATGTTCTCTTTTTTAAAATGATACATCACTGCTGACAGTTGGCATGTACTGTTTTCATAGCTTAGCCTTTATAAATATTACGAGCACATATCACAGCAGTATTGTTATAACGAGTTACAATGATGTGTTCTTTGAGAGAGTGCCAATGACTGGTTTATATCCTTGGTGATGCTGCAGCATCATAATAAATGTGGTATAAATCTTTCCCAAGGTTCAGCAGTTCCTTTAAGCCAAGAACACTACATGTGGGTTGTTGGGTTCCCCGGGTCGCCCCCAACCTTTGAAACCCCTGCTTCCTCAAGGCTTAGTTATATAGTCCCCAATTTTGAGGATGTTAATATGGTCAGTGATCTAAACCGCACTCCTTTAATAGAGGGCGGCCTTTATTATAATCTGGAAATAATTTTCATCTAAACATCACCAACAGCCAAACATAATAAAATATGTATAAGTCAAGTAACATTACACAGAGGCCGCTTGGGCTCCAGCAGAGTCAGCCCGAGCCGCTGCGCAGCAGTGGGTCTCGGGGAGGTGGGGAGGAGGGGGACACCTCTGTCTGCTGGCACAGGGGTGCTGTCACTGTTGGGGGCCTATGGGAGAAAGCAGTCTCCCTCTACTAAGAGGGCTCTGTTACTGCAGAGGAAGCGCCGCAGATTTTCTCCTTGAATAGCAGGAGCCAGAAGAAGGGGCTATGGCTGGGAAATAAGCAAGCAACATACCAGGCAGGCACAGAGCTATGACAGAGTTCATCTCTTCCGGCCATAACTCACTTGCTTGGTTTGGATAGGTGGCACGGTCTCTGGTCTCCATTCCCTTCTTTCTACCCTACAGGACCAGCGTAAGGACAGAAGTACAGACCTTTAATAATGGAGTCAAGTTCATGCCCGCTATTTCAGGGCAATTCTGGGTGCGAGCGACACAGCCACGGCCCCGCCTGCCCTCCCCCCCCTGCACCACTCCCTGTAGGACGGCACCAGCTCTGGCCCTCGAGCACCTGATTTGTGTCCACAGAAGAAGGTCCCGGGCGCAATGGCCCCTCCCAAGTGGGGTGCATTAGAATGATCGGCTAGGAACTGCAGGGGGACTGAAAACTGAACAACTGAATCCTGAGTCATTAAATCTTCATGTAACCCTGCTAATTGTGTACATGGCCCAAGAGCTGCCTTCAGATAATCACACTCAACAGAAATTGGCTGTGGAAGTAGAATTGATCTATAGTCGGCTGTCCCCAGCTTGAGGTGGTAATTCTTTTGCAAAACATTAATCTATTCTATATCATCAGTGAAACCGCACTTGAGTCAGAACAAATGCGGGAGAGGGTTTTGGGGGGATGCATAACAAGGTCAGGGTGAAAACGCCCTGTAAGGTATGTCCTTCATTCCGGCTCTAAATCACCTCCATTCCTGACTAGGCTGGGGTGACTTCATTACCTTTTCCTGTGAATTATTAATACCAGAAACACTGAGCCTTGAGGCAACGGTTGGAGAAAACTCTATGCATGGAGGAAATGAACCCCACCTATTTTCAAGTGCTTCTCCTTTTCTTTCCTTGGAATTTCCTCAGTCCCTGCCACCCACCCCCCGCCCCCCAGCTTCTTAATTGTTTGTGTGTTTGAAATAGCTGGCATTTGGCTCATTAGTGGATCTAGTGCTATTGCTCGAGTCTGCTTGTTCTTTTAGAAATATCTTTTTGAAAGGAAAGCCTAGTTCCTATAACTTCTTTGCAGCACATGTCCCAGGTCCCAAGTGACCTGTGAGGATGTGAGTTCTGAATAAATCCTCTGCCTGCTTTTTGCTTTGCTGGGAAAATAAACTGGTAGGTGAAAAATGACTTCCACCAATGGACCCTTCCTGTTACCACAAAAATCTTTCATCTTAAAAGACAGATGCTCAGATTTGGGGTGCCAGGCCTCCCGCTCTCACTGCACAGCTCTCTTAGGTTTTATCTCTGATCAGGTCTTTCCCAACCCTTTGTGCCCGAGCACTCTCCTCTCCTCCTCTTCTCTCCCTGATCCCCTGGAGCACACTTGGTCTCAGGACCTCTCATTTGCCCTCTTATTCACACCTGTTCTCTAGCCGTGAACGCCCTCCCTTGACTGTCCAGACATAGTGAACGCATCTTGTTCAAAATTAATTTTATTATACTCCACGTTCCTCAGGCCCTGTCTCAGCTCTCAACCTACAGGAGAAACTAAATAAAATCCAAAAGATTAAGTCAAAAGAAAATCTTGCATGTGCTGTTCCTAATGCCCTAAGTACATAGACCAAAGAAAACTTGGAAAATTGGAGACTGGAAGAAAACTGGATATTTTTTAGACCGGACTTTCTGAAGTAGACTTACTTCAGAAGAAAACTGACAATGAAGTCATTGAGCCTTGGTTCAAAGTGGGCTTCTGAGCCTGAGAAGGATGTGTTTTTCTGAGCGGGGGTGGGAGTGGTGGGGTGTGGGGAAGGTTCATGAGGCTTCTGGAACCTCAACTGTGTCTCAGCCTCTTGAGGAATTAGGGATAAATGAAATCAGAAACATGTGGAATATATTTCCCTTTAAATACATGTGAGGCTAGAAATTAAGGGGAAAATGTTCAGCTAAAGTTATTTAGGGTTTGGCTTTCCCCACAACATCTGAAAAATAGTTCAAGATGTCAGATGAACCTAAAGTGCAACCACACTCACCTTCTACTGAAAATAGAGTGTGTGCAGCAGCTGAGGGGAGACATGTTTCATGTCAAGTTAATAAAAGTAGAAAAAGGTATGTTGGAGCTGAAAGGAGGAGGGAACGTTCAAATATGCACAGAAAAGAAAATTGTTAAAGCTAGAGGGGTTTGGCTAGAGAGAAGGGGCAGAGGGATCTGAATTCTTAGTACCGTTTCTGAGACACGCACCTCCCCGGGGCCTAGGATTCCACTGAGCAAACAATGCTTTTATGAGACTCTTTCTTCTGTCACTTGACTTTCCCTCAAAAGTTCAAGCTATTGTACCTTCATTATAGCAGAGGTATCTTATAGGCACCAAAGATGGGTTTGAAATGTGACTGGCTTTTAGCTAGATGTCTTCAAGGAACCAGTAGATTTTTCCGCCTAAGTGGTTGAACCCTTGGATGCCCAGACACTCAATAAGTCGGGATCCCATTGGGCCACCCTATAAGAGGGAGAACCTGAGTCCTCTCCAGGACACCTACAGCAATGAGAGAGGCTCTTAGCCTATGGGTCTGCTGTGGTCTCTGCTGGGACCCAGAGGATGGCAGAGCTGTCCCTCCAGTGGGCACAGAAGGACCGGCTTCCTTTAAAGCCCACAGTCTACACCTCTACGACCATTTCTGCTGTGGCCACTCTGTCTGGAGTCATGGAATCATGGCCTTGAACTCCCCTTTTGAACTAGCAATCATCTTCTTTCTTTTCACACTGGACCTCAAAGTAAGAGACGGCAATAAAGTTCACTAGTGCCTTATTAACCCTTGTGGAGTCTGGGACTCTCTATAAAGGGGAAAAAAACCTGCTTCTTGCTCCACTCATAAAAAACTAGAAGAGAAGCCTTAAAACAGACTAAAACACTTGCTAAAACAGAGATGGAAGAAGCAGGATCAAATGCTTATGTCTCATAGGTTGCCCTTGGAATTTGGGGAGATGAACTTGGCTAAGTCTCTGCACACTTTTTATTTCAATTTTCCCATCTATGAAATATAGGGTAACAATGTCAGCTCTGCTGTTTTCATAAAGGGATTGTTAGAGGATTAAATGAGATAAAATGTGTCTAGGTGCTTTGAAAGACATAAACCATCCTCCAGCACTCCACACTTCTCTTCTGAGCTCTGGGGGGTCTATTTGGCTTTTCCCCCTGAATATTCTACTGATATCGCACACTTAGCACGTCCAAAACAGATCTTCTTGACCCTCTCTTACAAATTTCTACCTACTCCAACTTTCTCATTTCTGCAAATGACTCTACCACCCAACCAGAGGTTCAAGCCAGAAATTTGGGGATTTTCCTCGATACCTCCCTCTGCTTCCTACTGCCAATTCAGCACCATGTCCCTATTTATTCAACTCCATTTTTCTGGAATATAGGCACTTCTCTAGCCCAGGTTCGAGCCCTCTCACCTGAACGACCGCAAAGGCCAATGATTAGTCTCCCTGCTTCGTTTCCATCCCACCCTTCTCCTCCCCCCTGCATCTGTCCCTACCCACTCCCTCCACCCCCACCCACACCTCTGCAATGTCCATTCTCCTCACTGCAGCCAGGACAGTCTTTCAGATTTGATCCTGTCCCTCTCCTGCTCAAAATGATTCAGGCTTTTCTGCCTCCCAGGAACTGGAAATAAAATTCAAAAACATAGGAATTGAGAGAAAGTTCCAGTATTTTAGGACTTAAAATGTGTGAATTATCAAGGACTTGCTGTGAGACACACATGCTGGGCTAGTATATCTTCTATCCTTCCCTCTCCATAATAACTCTGACTGAGCCCTGACAACTGGAGCCTCCTCAGCCAGAAGTCCTCACCGGACTCCCCAACAACAAGTCCCCCCCATTAAGAAGATGTGTGTGTGTGTCTGCTTGTTTGTGCAAATTTTGTGCCTACCATCCATTTACCAGCTGTAATTGCAAGAAGGAAAGTGGGGAGGGAATGAAATATAATGAGAGGAATAATAAGATGAGGTCTTCTCTATTTGTATTTTTTAAATAATAAGTATTTTTAATGGTCTGAAATTTCTTTCTAAATTTTGAGTATTTTCTTAAAGAACCTAGATGTCCATCAACAGATGAATGGATAAAGAAGATGTGCTGTATATATATACAATGGAATACGATGCAGCCATCAAGAGAAATGAAATCTTGCCATTTGCAACGATGTGGATGGAACTAGAGGGTATTATGCTAAGCGAAATAAGTCAGTCAGAGAAAGACAATTATCATATGATCTCTCTGATATGAAGAATTTGAGAGGCAGGGTGGGGAGTCATGGGGGGTGGGGGAGAGAAATGAAACAAGATGGGATCAGGAAGGAGAGAGAGACTTCTAAACTCACAAAACAAACTGAGGGTTGTTGGGGAGTGGGGGAGCTAGGGATAGGGTGGCTGGGTTATGGACACTGGGGAGGGTATGTGCTATGGTAAATGCTGTGAAATGTGTAAGCCTGATGATTCACAGACGTGTTGCCCCTGGGACAAATAATACATTATATGTTATTTTAAAAATTAATTAATTAATTATAAATAAATAAATAAGTAAATTTTGAGTGTTTTCTTGATGTCCTAAAAATGCTCAATTTGGAAAAGCTTCAAACTGTTCTGCAAAGCACCTGAAAAGTTTCTGGAAAACAAATGGGCTTAGAATTTGGAATACAAAGAACTCTGTAACATCCATATGCAAAGTGTTGGCTCCGTGGATTATCTAAGACAAAATTTTCATTTAAAACTGACTTCTTTAATCATCCATTATTAGTGATTTGTACCCAAGAAAGATAAGCTAATTTTAACCTTTTCCTGAATGAAATAGATTTAGAAAAGATAAATTCACTGCCAGAAATATTCTGTAAAGTTTTACAAAGCCAGACGCAAATGCTGTCTACCTGTTGTTTTAAATTATTGGGTCAGAATTTTAATGCTTTTGGCCAAAAGCCCTCTCAAAATATTCAGAGTAAAAATTAAGTATAATGTAATTTGGGGAACAAGTCATGGATTAGAAAATGGAACAGAGCTAAAATATTTCTAAAGCATTCAAAGTTTTTTATTTTCAATAATCTGCACTTTCGTTCTAATCCAGGAAACCAAAAGATCAAGCGTTAAGACTATATTTAAATTCTTGATGGCACTTTTTCTCAGTGGTCTTCGAAAACTTCGTAGACATGAGCTGGTGTTGAGTATGATTAATCTCAGGTGCAGAGATGCTGTGTGGTTTGGACAAAGTGACACAAGCACAGCGCAGAGAGAACAGTGTGGGTGTCATGCATCTTAGAACCTTGTCCCTTCCTCTCTGCCTGCCAGGCCCCAAACAATCAGCTGTGTCATCCAGTTTCTTAGCTGTTCAACTGCAAAGTGAGAATGAAGTCAGATGGGTTCTCGAAAAGGCTTTCCCTGTCCCAAAACACCCGATCCGTGATTCTACAATTTAACACACAAAATCACCTGTAATGGGGAAAATATCCATTTAAAGCAGAAACTAAAAAATGTGGAGAAAAGAGTCAGAGCCTGGATAAGGGTTGAATGAGACTTGACTTTGAAAAACCAAACTAAAAATTATTAAAAGAGGTTAACTTTATCATATTTTAAACTGGGGTTATGATTGCATAAATTAGTGTTTAGTACCAAGAATGAAACAAATGGGAGATTTTCCTCACATGATTTTGCTACCAAACTTATGACAGTATAATACCGCATTATGGCATCCATTACTATCATAAAAATAGTAAAATATTTTGGAACTTCATTATTTTCTCAAGGGCCCTCTTCCTTGTCGGATTTTCAAACATTTCTGATGAATTACTGTTCCATCATCATTCCTCTTGGTTTTTCCCCCCTCTTACTTATCGCTAATTTTTCTGTTTCTTCCCTTCCCATCTGTCAGTAGCTTTGTGTGTGATTCAAACAATTGTCAACATCACTTTATCAACTTCACCAAATCCCACATCTTTTACAAGATTTGTGGCTTCACTCTGTGGTAGATTTATATTGTCAGAGTAAGCTGGCAAGTCTAGCATGAAGTAGGGGAAACATCTTTAAGTGAGGGCTAATTTTATAAATAAATGAGTAACATTAGTTAACATGTTCATGCTATGGCTAATTTTGCTCCTGTGCTCATTTTGTAATGAAAGGGACTCGCTCAGATAATAAAGCAGCCTTGTTTTTGTGAATTCTGAAATCTACCTCTCTTTTTGTTTACACAAAGTCATCTTATGCAAAAATAAAAGATGTTTTCCTGATTCCTGATCCCTTGGAAAATTCCTATGAGAAAATACTACATTTTAGAAATATAATACTAATATTATTGGAACTCTCCTCATTTGAAAATTAATAAATGAAAGACTTGACAAAATAATGCTATCTCAACTCTAAAACAATTGTCTGCTATTGTGATAACTGCCTTCACAGGATATTTCACAGGGAGAAATATTCTTCTTAAAAATATCCTTGGTGTCAGAATCCACGATATCTTTACATGAAAGGCCATTTATTGGGTAATAAGGTGACAGATCACCTCACAAGGATCCTCAGGTTGAAAGTCATTTGTTTCTGAGAAAAGAGAGTCTCAGTGGGGCCCGTGTCCATATTATGGAAAACAGAAATGGATTGACCTATTGATGCTGGAAGGTAAGTTTTAGAATACCCAGTGCAAACAAATCCTGTTACAGATGGTGCTTGAGAGCCATTCTGATGGATTTGCTTTCTCTGCACTGCTGGTTTTCTGAATTTTGTCTGCGGATGTGTCATTTGGCTCCAAGACGGAGCCCTCATGGCCAGATTACTGAATAGCGCTAAGCACGGGTTTCTGAGCCAGGATCCCCATCAACCCTTTGCCCCAAACTGCCACTTCCAAGCAGAGGCTAGGACAGTGGGTTGTTTTTAGTGGAGACACGAACCCAGGAAACAGGAGGGAGACCCTGCAGATGGTAAAACAGGGGGGAACGCTGAGGGAAAGTCACCTCGTCCAGTTGCCCAACACTGCAGATGACTGGAGCTCAACTTCACCGGGACCTTCAGAGAAACTACAAGAATGTGCCTAAGAATTGTGTGTCTGGGGAATGCAAGGGGAGACACTTGGCCTCTGGCTCCCATAACCATCCATCAAGAGTTGCCTATGAGCCCTTACTCTCCCGAACTTCCAGGCTGCGTGTGTGAATTAGCTTCCACAAGCATCTCTCTCACCGAGATGGTCAGAGGGGCCTCCGGAGAGGAAGCCAGATGTCTGTGGTGTCGCTGAGGTGAGGCACTGTCCACTCTGGCCAGCATGAAACTAATTCTAGCAGCAGCAGCTCAAGTAAAAGATGCATGAGGAGAAAAGGGGGGGGGGGGACAGAAGATGCATGAGGACAGGAGGCAATGTGGACGAAGTGTTAGGCACAGAGATACGGTCACTGAGGTGAAGACTAACAAGTGAATTCTGGTCAGGGCACTCAGCGGCCAATCTACCCCTGCTGGGGATGCCAAGGAGACTAGAGGACTTTGTCCTACCCACATAGGGTGACACACAGAACACAGGCAAAGGGCCCCTATCTCTTGGCACCATTTTCCACGTTCTTTCTCAAAGGCCATCTTCACCGTGTTTGTCGCCTCTGCCTGTTCAGGAGGATGGGTGAGTTCTCGGAAGCTTCTTGTTTCAAAAGCACACTCAGCTGCCTTCCCAGCGTCCCATAAGTCTCCATTCTAATCTCTGATTCCCCATCTAAGATGCTAGTAGAGGGTATGACTCAGAGTAGGCACTCTATAAATAGTTACTCTATTTTTGCTCCATAAATTTTAACCAGCTGTCTACTCCTTTTGCCTATACTGCTAATTTTTAGAAATTTATTTGTTTAAACCCTGTCTTACTCCAAAAACTACCTGGAGTGGCAGGCTGTAAAGTTAAAACTCACCACTGACTTTGTCCATGTATGTCTCTACACAGGAGGAGCCTTCTCCAGAGCTATTGCTCGGAGAAATAGAAGTTCAAGGTCAAACTCAGTTAATGCACGTACTCACCTATGACATGATATGTACCGGGTACCTCCTATGTGCCAAGTACTTGTTTTAAAAGGGGGATGGAGGGACACCACTATTCCCTCCCTTAATATGCTCACAGTCCGCTGTGGGGAAGGAAAAGAGATCAGTAAAGAGACAGCTATGGCGCAGAGGGATGGAGATAAGCCCAGGGAGCTGGGAACATCGCCAACCTAGATTTGGAGGAAGAATGGGAATAATGGGTTGCACCTTGAAGAAAGTAGCTGGTGGCTGCAGCCACACAGAGGAAACTGTACAAAGCCCCCACGGCACCTGAGGGATACAGAGCAGGCAGATCGTGAAGGACCTTATGTAACATGTTGAACAGGTGGCTTTGATCTCGAAGAATACGGAGAACCGTGCAAAAGAGATCTAGAATCTGCCCACTCCTCACTGTCTGGTCTAAACCACTATCACCTCTTGCCTGGGCCATTGTGGTGGTTTCCTAACCATTTCTGCCTCCACCTGTTCTCCATCAAAACCTTCTCAACACATCACCCAGAGTGATCTTGCGAAGGGTAATTCAGATCGTATCACCAATCTGCTCCAAACCCTCCCACAGCTGCCCAGACCACTCAGAGTAAAATCCAAAGTAGCCTAACAGTGAGAGCGGCCACTTCCTTCCTTCCCGATGTTTCCTCACCTAGAATGCTCTTCTGCACGTCCATGGCCTGCCACCCTCACTTCATTCAAATCCCTGCTCAAATTTTTTAACAGTGAGGCCTGCGCAACCAGACTGTGTATAAAATGGCAGACTCATTCCTCTGCCCCTGGTTCTTCCTACCTCTCCTATTGGTCCTGCTGTTCTCCCTAGCATTTATCACTCTCTGACATATATATTTTTGTCTTTATTTTATATTCACACATCTATATTAACTTCCTTATGCTGTGTATTGTCTCCCCCTCCCCCTGCTAGGACATGAGCTCTATGCGGCAGCATCTTTGCTCTGCTCTCTGCCCATCCTCATTGCCCTAGGTCAAAGTAGCATCTCGTTGAAGGAATGATTTGAACAGTTTTAAACAGGAGATTAACAGGATCAGATTCATGTTCAGATGGCAGCACAGTTGAGAACAGATTAAAGAAAAACAAGACCAAGGAGGCCAAGCAGAGTGAGGATGTGAGCTGATGATGGAGCAGAGGGGGCAGGAGGAGAGACAGGGGTGAGAGGTGCTGGGAGCTGAGTTCTGCAAATCTTGGGGCTGGTTGACAGAGGGGAGTGAGTGGTGGAGTCAGCAGGACCCTTAGATTGTGGGAGGGCGGAGAAGCATGTCCTTCACTGAGATCGGGGGCCAGGAGGACAGGGAAAAGGGGGAAGAGGAAGGGAAGAGTTAGAGAAATTTCTACTTGACGGCTTCTACTTGCCATGTGAAGTAAAAGATAACCGCTACAAAATGTTTGCTGAGGATGAAGGGAGAGATCATGAGTTAGAGAAAATCATCTGTGAGGGCTGTGAGAGAAAGCTCAGAGAAGTGTGAGAGACAGACATCAAAGGCAGCCTCAAGTGAGAAAAGAAGTCACATTGGAGCATGAAAGGCTTGTGAATTAGGGTCTGAATCCAGACCTGCACTTACCAGCTCATCTTATGAAAGAAAGTTAACCTCTTTGAGGCTCTGTTAGCTCATTAGGAAAAGGGATGAGTATGTTCTGTTATGCCCAGCTACCGTGCTCCTTCAGTAAGATTAATATGCCTGCAAAGTGTCACATAGCCAGGGCCTGATGGATCCATATTTTGTGGGGATTGGAATTCTGACAGTTGGGAAAACACTCTATAAGGACTAGATTACCAGTGGGGCTCTTTGGTGGCTCAGTCAGTTGAACGTCTGCCTTTGGCTCAGGTCATGATCTCAGGATCCTGGGATTGAGGCCCATGTTGGGATTCCTGCTCAGTGGGGCGCATGTTTCTCCCTCTCCCACTCCCCTCACTTGCACTCACTCTCTCTGTGTGTGTCAAATGAATAAATAAAATTCTTAATAATAATAATAATAATAAAGACTAGAATACCAGTGTTTTGTGTATCCTTCCAGAACTTGCCTATGTAAGTACAAACATACATGTCTCCCTCTCTTCTTTCGGAACAACACACCATGTATGTTTGCCCTGCTCCTTGCTTTCTTCATTTAACACTCAAACATGGAGACTGTTCCATTAGTACCTTTAAGAACTACCATGTTCTTAGGATACTTGATGGGCTCTGTTGGTTAAGTAATCGAATCTTGGTTTCAGCTCAGGTCATGATCTCAGGGTCATGAGATCCAGACCCAAGACAGGCTCCACGATCAGCTTGGAGTCTGCTCCTTCTCCCTTTCCCTCTCTCTCCTTCTCCCTCTACTCCTCCCTCTGTTTGCAATCTCTAAATAAATAAATAAATAAATAAATAAATAAATAAATCTTTTTTTTTTTTAAAGGACTATCATGTCCTTTTTCATGGCTGCATATGATCCTGCAGTATACGTGTGTCATACTTCATTTGGCAAACAAAGGACCACATCTTAGTTATCTTTCCCTGCCCACACAATGCAAGGAATCAGTAACCTGCCCACACAATGCAAGGAATCAGTAAACATTCAATGCTTGCTTACAAATTAATTACATTGAAAATAAAAATGAATTTGTATGTAGAATGAGAAAAGAAATCCCAAATTACATATTTTTAACCTGCCAAAGGCCACACACATCATAAAATCCAGAAAAAGAACACAACATTTTTATTAATTAATTGCCTGGAATACCTCAATCATATTTTTCCGATATTATTTGGCTGCAGTCTTGATCACTTCTTCATATGATAATGATTTTGTAATATAATTTTTATAGAAAGGATAAAAAGACATTTCAGTCTTTGTTCTAGCTTGGTTGAACTAAATTTGTTTTTTATTATTGGTAGCTGGGAAGCAATAGGCATCACACAGACATAGCTCTGTTTACTACATGGCTTAGAAGTTCGCATAAATACAAGAATTGTGATTAGTTCTATCTCGCCCATTCTTATCAAAAAAGAAAAGTATATGAGGGTGTCTTAGCCCGTGAGGGCTGCTGAAACCAAAAATATCATAGACTGAGTGGCTTAAAAAAGCAAAAATTTATTTCTTATAAGTAAGTCGAAGATCAAGGCAGATTTAGTGTCTGGTGAGAGCCCATTCACTGATGACCATCTTCTCACTGAAGGCTCTCTGGGGTCTCTTACAAAAGGACTAATTCCATTTGTGAATTCTCCACCCTCACGACCTAATCATATCCCAAAGGCCCTACTCCCTAATACCACTATACTGGGCATTTGGTTCTCAACTTATGAATTTGGGGTTGGACGGGGACACAAAAATTCAGCCCGTAGCCGTGGCTTCATGGACAGTGATATACGGTTCATTACTGACTGTATTCCTGATAGAAAAGAACTTCCATTTTCCTTAGTCATTGATGAGACTAGTTTATGGATTTCAAACTGCTTACCTCCTTCATCATTCACCTATTTCCTATGCCTTGCCCTGTAAGCCGTGTTATACGGTGATATGGCTTCTGGGCTCTGCCTCTTTGTGTCCTGATGCTGAGTGAATCAGGATTCCCAATACTCTTATTTGGCAGTAGAAGTGTTCTGGGACAGTTTCTACACGGGGGTGGCTCACAATTACTGAACTGAACATGGAGATGACTGAAGAATATCTCAGGAGACCCAAACCTAAATGTTGTTCCAACCCAATTTCCCTCAACTAGATCTCCAAAATACCACTGGCCATTCCAAGCACACTGGCTCCCAACTGGGGAAGTAGCAAGGGACAGGTGGAGCAGACAAAGACAGTGGTCTTAACCCATTGCATTTAAATATCTTACTTTCCAAACTTTACAAAACATGTGGCTATGTGAACATATGACCTGGGCCCCACCCAGGGTCTTGGAAGAAGCTCATACAAATCAGGGACCCTAAAGCTTAAAGTTCACTGGCATCGGGTAAACTGGTCTACCAGTCTACCAGCACCATGGTAAACTGGTCTACTAGACAAACTGGTGTCTACTTGGAATTATAACAAGGAGTCAACAAATTGTTCTTCTCTTCCTCACATGTAATCTTTTCTAGGGCAGTGCCTCCCAAGACTACGTGCCCGGCACCCAGTACACAGCAGTACCGGTGAGGTGTGCTCAACAAATACCTGACAAGCACTACCTTTTATTTCCCATACTCACTCACCTTGACTTAGCTCTACTTTGGCTAGGTTTCTATTTGTAGTAGGTCCTTTTTTTTAAAACCAAAAAATAGATTTGATATTTGCAATACTCTTATTTGACAGGATTTCTTAAAAGGTAGTCTATCATAACCATACTTCCAAGGAAAAAAGAGCTGGAGGTTGGCATTTGAAATCCAGATAAATTACATAGGAACCATGCCCTTACAGTAAATTCAACTAACACTTCATTTACATCAACATTATACAAAGGGACAAAGGAAATTTATTATGAATTTTGACCCCAATCCACACTCTTCACTAAAGTGTGTTGAGTTTGGGTTATTTTGTTTCTCCGCCAAATAAAAAAGAAAAGAATAAAACAAAACAAACAAAAATCCCACCTCTAATAATTTAATATATTTACTTTTCACACAATTTTTTCCCAAGAGATAGAATACGTTTCCATAGCCTCCTCTATACAGAGAGCCAAAGTAGAAGGCTGTCTTTCCAGAGGCTGGCATACTCTTTGTTCTAAGCAAGATTCTAATAAATGCACACAATTTATAAGTGATACTTTGAGGACTATCTCACAGAATTTAAAGCAATCCAGGATTTAATAGCAATCAACAGAATCAAGGCAAAGTGAAACTATTATGGCTGAACACACTGGAAAAGTGGAGTTTGAATTGATATTGCATATTATTCATTTTGACAAGTGCAAACTCACATTGAAGATAGCAGGAGAAGAGACGGGGACTGCAGGGAAGGGTAATACAAATGGATTATTAACACAGAAACAAATCTGACTTTAAACCTGGCGTGTCTCCTGGTTAGCAAGAATAATAATAAGGCCTTGAATTCTCATTGTATTTTGCATCAAAAGTAATCAAAGAAGTCCCAAATTCTCATGGGAGATAGTGTGGTCAGTCCACCTCCGTTATCTCTTCAAAGGAAACCTATTACCAAATTAAATGTGTGCATTTTGGGGATGGATGCAGATAGGGAGTGTCGAAAATGCACTCAGACATGGAGAAATGTGGAAAGTAGAATTGCAGGACACTCCCTGCACGGGCCAGCTCATCGGAGACTGACCTGATTCCCATAGTGCAATGAGGCACTGAGGAAGGACGCTCACAGTGCAGTGAATTCCAGCAAGGCTCTCAGCTCCACCTTTAAAATAAATGGGGAAAACCCTGACTAAACATCTCAGAAAATTGCCTATGACTGGCGGGGTCCAACAGACTTTCACCAGTGGGACCAAGAATGCAAAGATGCAACCAGGATTCCAATGGCATGTGGTGAAAGCCAAGCCCAAGGTCATGTGTTGACCCCACCTACCACACTCATCTCCTGTGCATAGCGTACTGCATTTGTCTCACTGGCTGTCACAGAAATCTTATGGGGTGAGCCCTATTATTCTTCACCTTTCACTTGCAAGGAAACAGAAGCCAACACAAAGAGGGTGAGGAATTTGAGAGGGCCAGTCCCATCTAGGTGATGCCAACACAATGGCAGAAAAGAATGTCAGTTCAGCGGGCATGAAACCTGTCTTTAAAAATGTTTGTAGTTTCTTTGTTTGCTCCCTGGATCCACAGACTTCTCTGAGACTCGCAGACACAGTCAAGCATCCCGGGTTCTCATTTCCCACAGAGCTTGATCTCTGTCTCTCTTCACTTGTTCCAGTGACTCATTAGTAAGACATTTATAAATACAATTGCTAACCTAATGCCCAAACCTAAACCAAAGGAAAAATGGAGAGTGTGGTCAGAATGCGCCTAGCAGAGAGACTGCACCTACTAGGGAGTATCTCCCGTGTCTGAGCTCCTCGGAAACATCCAGAGCCTAATAAAGAGTTAAAGTGGCTGCTCAGGAGCACCCTGGCCTGTCACAGGTAGCCATTATTCTAATACCACTGCTCCTCCTGAATTAGTGTCAACTATGTAAAACCAAATTTATATTAGCATAAATATTGAGGAATGTTTAATGCTGTGCCGTATTCTTGATTTATAGGAGGACAAAACAAAACAGATAAATCATTTTCCTTAAGTGCCACGGCAATACATCTTTAAATAAGCAGCCCCTCAACTCCAAAGGCACTAGTTTCTCCTTAAGCCACATTTGTAATTCTCATTAGTATCCAATGAGAGTTGAACCCACCAGGGAGGAATAAACCTGAATGGATACCTTGCACTTCAGATTTTCGGGGCAACATGAACGAAGCAGATCTTTGGGCTTAATCATGCTAAAGTAGTCCAGGAAGGCAAATAGCAGAGAGTCCGAAACCCAGCATTAGACGTTCATTAACACTGAGCTACATTAAATTCAGCAAAGGGAGCAATCTCCGATGAATTAGTTCTATACAGCAATGTTGCAGGTTATGCGGAAAGGAGGAACATTTAAATGAAAGCACGTCTTTCTTATCGGCCCTGGGAGTCTGATTTTCAGATCCACGAGGAGTGCATTGTTCTTTAAGAATTAAAAAGGAAAAGTAATTATCAATAATGTAGTCAGCTTGTGTATGTCAGACAGATAAAGGCAAGCCACTTTTAAAAAATCAATGAGATACAGAATATGAATTTGTGCCCTAATGGACAGGCACAAATAAAAAAAAGAAAGAATAACCACACTACTGGACTCAAGGTTTTCAAGTCAGGTCCAGAATCTTCTCTCAAGATGCTTCTTAGCTCCAAAAACAAGAGTGGAAACGATGAAAGAGACCACCATCAACAGCGGGCTACCTTCTTACCAGCTAAGAGCCTTTTGTTAAATATTCAGGAATCTCCTAAATTAGACCTTAAACTCTTGGTAGCCTAAAAATGGCTACAGTGGTAGTAGTTACATGAAGGAAATCAGCAAATGGTACAAAGCAGGCCCCCACGCAGCTGCCCACCTCCCATCCTCCACCCCTGGCCCCAGAGCCACCTTACTAACATACCACTGGGCAACTCCCAGGATGTATCCGACTATGTCTTTACGCCAGTTCCAAAGGTATAGACTTCTACTCTCACACTTCTTTAATATTGAGTCAAAATAGCGCATTAGTTGTCAGTTCAGTGACTAGGAACATGCTTTGTTAAAAAGGCATTGGGCTGGGCGCCTGGGTGGCTCAGTTGATTGAGCGATTGCCTTGGGCTCAAGTCGTGATCCCGGGAGCCCCACATCAGGCTCCCTGCTCAGCCGGGGACTGCTTCTCCCTCTGACCTTCCGCTTCTCAAGCTCACTCTCTCTCATTCTCTCTCTCTCAAATAAAAAAAAAAAAAAAGGCATTGGGAAATGAAGATGCTGCCAAGGAAAATGTAACTGTAAAGGATGATTGTGTGGTAAAAAGTACACGGGCCTTGGAAATTAGTGGGACTCCCAGCTCTACCGCTCAGCAACTGGATGGCCTTACGCAGTTCACTTCACCTCTCAGAGCCTTCCTTTCCTTCCTCATCTGCATGAAGGGCATAAAGCCCTCCCTGTGACTGGTGGGGTCCACCACAATGCCCAGCACAGCCTGGCCCCCATGGCACTGCCCCAAAAAGATGACTTCCTTGAAGGCTTCCTACCACAAGTGATGAATAACCAAGGGCTTTGTGGAACGACGAAGAAGCTTTGTGGAACGACAAAGAAGCTAATATTCCACAGAGAAGTTACGTTTTATGACTTCAGCCTTGACATCTTTTTGGAGTCCTCTGATTACAGCTTCCTCAGATTCGATCTTTGAACCACCTCCAGCCTCTGTTTCAAATCACTTCTCTAAAGCTCCTTAAAGTTCCTGTGGCCCAAGTGCATGGATTCTTCTCAGTCTACCCTGAATTAGATAGGTCTTGTTTTAATACGCAGAATAGCAGAAGCCAGTGGTCACAAAGCCATCAACCAATCCCTAATGCCCACTAATCCGTATTCACTTGAGTTTCCCACTGTTCTCCTTTGCAATTTTCTTATTTTTTATTTAGACTTTTACAACCCACGAAAGGACCTTCTATTTTCTCACTGGAGAATAGCACAGAGCCGAGAATACATAGGATTTGGAGCTCAACAGATGAAAGTTTAAATCCCAACTTCACCAGTTAATAGCAGCATGACTTTAAAGAAAATGAGTTCACCTTCCTGGCCTTCAGTTTCCTCGTCTTTGAAGTGGGGACAATAAATTGAGACGAGGTATGTGAAAGTACCCAGCGTGCTGCTGAGCACAAAGCTCCCTTACACTCACCTCTCCTACCTCTGGGAATGTTTGAGACCCTTCCTGCGATTTCCCAGAATACCCTGAGAGAGGCTTAACCACATTTGCCTTTTGCCCTTCATTGCCAAGTAAGAATGACGCTTTTAACAGGCTGAATTAATTGAGGTAAACCATTGCCCGTTGTCGTTCGGGACTGGTTTAAGAAAGCTGCCTCTGGCTGATCGAGGTTGAATTTGAGCCTCCCAGCTGCCACTGGTTTTTCTGCTTTTTGAGTTTTCTTCCTTCCTTCCTTCCTTCTTTTGCCTTTTTTTTTTTTTAATTTTTTTTTTTTCTCATTAGGCCAATGAATATTTATTGCATACTTACAGGGTGACAGATGCTGGTTGTGCAGGGCTTGAGGTCTAATAGTTGGGAGGCTCTGTGATAAAAAAGAATACAAAACTGCAAATACAAAGTTAGGTATAAAAGTGAATCTTGGGTTGCAAGTGGAAGGGACCCTGAAGTTTAAGGCTTATTTGCTTTAGAGTAAATCCGCCTTGGGTGCCTACCACATGACAGGCATGCTGTGAGGGTCTGGGGATATATGCATGAATACAGTAGACACGCTCCCGCTCACGTGGATCCAGCAATTTTCAGACAATGCCGAGCCTTTTCTTCCCTCCTCGGAGAGCTACATGGCCCATGCCTTTCTCACGGTTGGAGGTCCTTGAACACCAGCACTTTTTCCTGTTTCTCCTTACTCTGCACTAGAAATAACCCAGGCTCTTCTATTACCCAGTGGTTCTCTCGAATTTCCTCTGGCTTGAAAGAGAACACTGCCTTTCCCATGCATGTCAGTGGAGAGATTTCTGGAATTTTCCCAGAATTTGAAACCTCATTTACACATAAAGTCATAGGATCCAAAAAGTGCAGCAATGTTCTTAAGGTAGAAAGGTAGTTCTCGCCCAGCCCAAGGAAAAGCCCAGTGCCCTGTTTTGGGCTTTAATGGCATTTCTGTTATGCTGTATCATCTCCCCCAGACTTGCTCTCCAAATGAGGAATAGGAAAAGGCAAATACACTTTATCCCTCTCCAGAGAGGAATTTTAGCAAGCCGGTCCTCAATTCACATCATGGATAGTTAGTCGTCTTTATTACCTTTTTGGCACTATAATCAATCAGCCTTTAAAATCCCACGGTTGTCATTGTTAGTTGGGATGGTTGTGCTTACCAGCTTTAACCAAAAAATACACTGAGGTCCAGGAAAGACTTGCATCTTTATACGTTTTAAAGATAAATGAGGCATTAGAACATAACTCCTGGGTCCTTTTTATTTTAACTTTTATTTTTTTCTTTCTCCCTGAAGACCATGGTCATCTACATCTAAAGAGCTGAGTTTAAGCTCACCAAATTACCATCTTTTCCTGGTCTGGGGATAAGAGTTTGGGTATGTGTAACTGCTGAATCTTTTTTCTATCAAGACAAGGATTAGCCACTAGATGCTCCTTGAAATATTCATCGGTGTCTAACGCATACGGAATATTGCTTAACACTCAGGACAATATAATCTCGCCTTTTTGTGAATTTCATCTTTTGATTAAATGGCACTGGTATTCGAGAAACAGAAACAATGATCCTGAAAAGCCATATATATATGTAAGGTAGATACTGATTCCATTTTGGAGAAATAACAAACCACAACACGGTTGTGAAATGATCAAATTTGGGTTAGAAATCCTTAAAGAGTGAAGGCTGGGCAATTTATTGTAGGATCAACATATTGCATCTTTGCAATCGCAGAGAAAAAGCGTGTAGCAATTGCGGCTGAAAACATCAATGTAAATGTTATTATGCTTTCCCAGTTCTCAGTCATATTGGCTGCTGACATCGCTCAGTGTCGGTGGATTGTCAGTGGCGAGGCAGGTCCGTTGTCTATTGGCTCGCCCGCGTCATGTGATCCCGCTGCCTGCACCCACGTAAGTCACCGAGTGAACTGTGGTGTGAAATCATTCCTACGCCCTTTGGTACCTTTGCAGTGTGACAGCTCACCCCCGAAACAGATGGGACGGCTTCAGACCGCATTTGCACTTCTGCAATCCATCCCAGAACCCGAGGCTCCCGAGAAGCTCAGGACTCACATCTTCTTGTCTCTCGAGTTTGCGGGGGCGTTGCTCCCTCCCAGGCACACCACCTGCACCTTTATTTGCTTAGCCTCTCGTTGCATTTGTCGACGTCCCTTCACAAGACTCCACGATGAACATGCTGCTGCAGCTGCGCGAACTGCCTTTGCCAGTTGTTACTTCCCCGCATCTGATAAAGCGCTCAGCGGTGCATTTCAGGCTTTGTGTGGGGGTAATTTGTGTGGTGAGGATGTAACAAAATCAGAGTTGGAAGGGCATTGAGACATCTTATTACATACAGGAAAAAATACTACAAAGTGTGTCTCAAAATCTTAATGTGAACATTTGGCTTCAAAGAGGTCTTATTCTCTCGATACACAGGAACATTTTCACACGCTGATAACGAGGGTGGACACCTGTATCACCTTTCTGGAGGACACCTGGGCTCTCTCCTTGATGAGTAATCTGAGATGTGTGCAAAAACAGAGGTATAAGAATGTTAAACCAGAGGTGTTTATAATTGCAAAATAGCTACTTATAATTATATGCATTTATAATTGTTATACATACTTATGTGTTTCTTATTGCAATAATTATAATTATAAACAAATGGATAAATAATAGATAGCTATGAAAATAACCTCGATGTCTGTCCAAACATGACTCTGCCTTAATTATTAAAATTTGGGGGGCTTATGTTTATAATTTTAGAGTATCTTAGTAAGCAAGGCATAAAACCCAGAAACCATTAATGATTTTTACTGCCTACAAATTTGCAAACAAACAAAACAGCGTAAATAAAGTCAAATGCTTGCAACACATATACTGAGAAAAGTATGCAAAGAGCTCTTATGATTTAATTTCGATTTGATCAATTAAGAAGGAAGAAGAAAAGAAGGAGAAGAGGATGCTAAGAGAAGACTAGGCAAGGAGCATAAATTGATAATTCATAGAAACCCAATGGCCGATAAACAAAAGAAAAGCTGTCTAGCTTCACCAATAGTCAATGAAAAGCAAATGAGTGCCATAATTAGATATTTTTTTACACTGAGAAGAAGACCGATAACATTCACTCATGGCAAAGGAGTGAGGAAACTGGTAGCAAAAGCACAAATTGGTACAACACTGTTAGACAACATCTGGAAACACCTAAAATAATACATATGTCTATAATCACATAATACAATAATTGCTTGCATTTCATGATTGCTTGGTATGTACTCGGGCTAAGTGCTTATGCAGTTGCAAGTATTAACCATTTATTCCTCATAACTGCTCTGTGAGGGGGCTGCGCACTCACAATTCCAGAAGGCACAGTTCACCTAGCCCTCCTTGTTCCTAGAGCTGCAGTGAGCAGTCTCCCTGACTGTGAGGTCCACCTGAATTATCCCCATTTTACACATGAGAAAATTAAGCCCTGGAGAGGTTATGTAACTTTCCTGTGGCTATGGCAAAGGTAGAATAGTAAACCAGCAATTGAGAGAGAGAGAGAGGGTGAGAGGGAGGAAGGAAGGAAGGGAGAGAGAGAGGGAGGGAGGGAGGAAAGAGAAAAAAATAGAACAAAGTAAAGTCCTGATCTGTAGTGTTTGCCAATTTCTGTGGTGTAAATACTTCCACGGTGGCCAATAAGAACCTATGAACATAAGGACACTGAACTTGGGAGTTGAGAAGAAAAGTGCCTAAGTGGCTCTCCTGTGCCAGCCTCAGTGTACTCCAATTTGCTAAGTGTTCCCCCCAAGATACAAATTCAGGCAGTTTGCCTTCCAAACTGGCTCATGCCTTCCAAACGTGGCTCCAAATTCTATTTCTAGGATGACACAAACTCTACAAAATACATGTGGCCAAAGTTGTATGTGGAAGATTGTTTGTAATGGAGAAAAACTGAAAACAATGTAAAAGTTAACTTATTCATTTATCAGTTATTTACTGAGAGCCTACTATGTAGTGATCACCACCTAGGGCCAGGGATACAGTGGAGCTAAAACTGATGTGGTTCCACAGAACTTACAGTTCCAGGGAAAGGCCGGAGACCACTACTTACTCAAATTATAATTCACCTAATCAAAGAATGTTATATAAATGGAAAAAATAAAGAGGTCCATGTGTGTATATACATTATATGCATATATAAGGACATGAAATTTAAAACTTTTAGCATAAATTACCTCATGTACTGCTTTCCTCCTTTTTTTTTAAACTATAGGTATTTTACTTTTATAATTAAACATAAAAAAATGAAATAACATCATTGCTGAGCAAAGATGTTTGAGGCTATGATTTGAAAGAAAGTAGGTTACAAAACAATATGCATACGTTTTGCATAAGAAAAATGCCTACAGAGAAGCACCCTGAATTGTTAGCAGTGGTTAATTAAGTAATGCTTTATCTTCCTCTTTTTGCCTCTTTTTACTTAACAGTTTTCCTACTATGAACATATGTAGCTTTTGCAATGAGAAAAATAAACAACATAAATTATTTCTAATAAATAAAAGGAATAAAAGAAAAAAATCAGCCAATGACATCTCTCTCTCTCTTTTTTGTTTTTGTTTTGTTTTTTGGGTTTTGTTTTGTTTTGTTTGCCACATGAACAAGCTCAGAGCTGCTTTTCTGCAGAAAATCCATTAGAAAAAGTGAGCCAGTGGGGTGGCTGTTGTCCCAAACTTGTGGACTCTCAAGTTTGGAAGTACCATCATGATGGGCAGAAAGAACGTCTCCCCTTTCATCCAGGTGTTCACCTTCACGTAAAAACAGCAATTCCATGTTGAGCTGGTCCAACCTAAGAGGGGAAATAAAAGAGAGAGATGCCCAATCAACTCCAAACATGAAATCACCTCCCCCACTGGAAATCATGGTCAGGTTCAAATGAATTCACAAATTTTACACATAGTCCTCTGTTTCCATTTATCATGCCAAAGGTCAGTCTACGGTTTTACATTCATACCAATATGACACGTCCAGACCATTGTAATTCTTAGAAAAATACAATGCACAACTGCACACCAGAAAAACAACCACCCAGCAAAGGGAAAAATTTCAATAGCGTTAGGATTGCTCAACAAACCAACAAAAGCCAGGAAATTCAAAGTTAAGTTTTACACTCCCTCCTTAACTCCACACTATTGTGAAAGAGAAATAAAAGGCACAATGGCGTGCGTTAGGGGTGCAATGTCAGCACTAACAGCACTTCCAGGCTTTTATTGACTGTGTCATAACCTTAACATTCTATAAACAGGGGATTTGGCTTAACACCTGGGTCCTTTAAAAGAGAAATATCTCCTGGAAGCCTAGACTAGGGAAGCCCAAAGAGGTTTCCTAGTCTCTTAGGTATACACAGTAAATCATTCTGGAAAGAGGAAACAGATAAACTTGTAGTTAAGATTAGAGCCATTCTGGTCTCTCGGGAAAATAAATAATTACAACAAAGAATCCTATTTACTTATGAGACCAGAAAAGACTCCTGAGTAATCTGGTCTACCAGCTAATTATTAAACACATTCTCATGCAAAGCTTTGCATTTAGGGAATAAAAGTATTCCTCAGTGGTACTTTAAAGTGCTAATAGTTTAATGTTTCTTTTCTTACCATTTGCCAGATACAGCAAGCTCCTTTTGGAGTGTTCCGTGCGTGAATAAATTAAAACGCTAGCCAATTCAAGGACGACGGAAACATTCTTTGAGATTTAAAAATAAGCATAATTTCATTACCAGGGGTGAAATCTGGACTTTTTTTTTTAACCTGGTAGGAAAAGTTTATTGAGGAAGTTAAATGAGTCCCCAAAAAGGGCATTTTCATGAAGTGATTTTTTAAAAAAGATATTATTTATTTATTTGACAGAGAGAGAGAGAGAGAGAGAGAGACTGAGAGAGGGAACACAAGCAGGGGGAGTGGGAGAGGAAGAAGCTGGTCCCCCACTGAGGAGGGAGGCCAGTGCAGGGGTCCATCCCAAGAACCCTGGGATCATGACCTGAGCCGAGGGCAGACACTTAACTGACTGAGCCACCCAGGCGCCCCTCATGAATTGATTTGAGTGAGACTGTGAAGGAGGAGACATGCCTCACAGATGCTGGGCACTGAAAGCTCCTCTCCTATGGAGAAGCCCTGGACCATAGGATGGACATCTTGAAAACACTTCAGGCTTTGCACGCCCCTCCCCCCAAAGGAAAGCTTCCTCTGCTTAAGCTCATGATGAAAAACTGGGACTCTTTAGGGAACTTTAAGGCTTGGCCCCTATGTCTAATGTCAAACCAAGGAATGATTTGGGATCAGGCTCTTCTCCCTGGTAATATGCAGAGATTCTGGCAACAGAGAACAAACTTTAAATGGCGGAACTATTTTCCTCCTTGGAATCTTCACTTTAGTAAATGGCAATGGTCAGAACTGCTCTTGAGTAACTATGTAATAAGCTGCCTTAAGGCAAGTTCTTGCCATGATTGTTGGCTATCAAAAGCTAAGTAATGAACAAAATAGCAGTTACCAATAATTAAGATCCCTTTAACATGTTAAAGGAATTTTCCTCTATTTTAAGGTTACTTTTTAAAAAGCTCTGATGACAAATATGGAATTGTATCGAATCCTTTCAAAAGATGATGTGTTTTTTCCCTCTCACAATATATTAATATGATGAATAACACAATGGCTTTCAAAATGTTAAACTATATTTGCATTTTTGGATTTTGGATTTGAATATAGACCGCTTCACATGCAGATGGCCAAAACTTAGTCACATGACCATGTACAACAGAAAGAGAGGGAAAGGTAGACGGTGTGCCCAAAAAGAAAGGGAAGTGGGTTTGGTGAATAGCTTCCCGGCCTCTGCAACACCAGCCGTGCCATCTCTGGACCTACGAGAATATCAGGTGCTACAAGGAGGGGTTCCTGAAGCAAAGGCAAACCCTTCCCCTTCTTCTCCATCACATCCCCAACTCAAAACAGCCTAGGAATAGGGATCATCTGGAGTGAGTGAGGCTAGCTGAACTCTCTCAGCGAGTAAGAGTATAAGATCATTCTTGGGCTCCCATCTTAAAACTCTGTACTCCATCCAAGAAAGCAGGTCTATACTTTTCACTCTTCTGAGCTGGGTGGATATATATAAAAGGACTTAGAAGACCATTATTGCTAGTTTCGTAACTCTAAAATGATACTCATTTTCCCATTTTTTATATTGTCTGATAAATCAAACGTGCGACTAGTACAGAAATCAAATTAAACATTTTACTTTTAAAATTAGAAACAGAAAGGAAAGGTAAAGCAACAAAACTTTTAGCGAATAAAATGAATAATCTTTTTTTTTTTTAATATTTTTAAATTGCTATCGTGAACTCAATGGATATTGTATTCAAAGGTAATTTCATCTAAATGGGAGTATGGTGAGTAAGATCTCATCCCTCCTCCCTGCCCAGGAGCCATTTGTGTGTTTGGCTTCTTCAGGTTGCAGAGTGCACGCAGTAAAGGAGAACTTGATCAACATAGAATGGGAAGGTGCCTTGCCTTTCAGGCATCAACCTCAGTTTGATTGATCAACTAGATCTTATGGAGACATGACAATGTCTAAGTGACATTGTACAAGGTTAGACCAAAGCCATTGATTGTTACAGCCCCTATCCATTGATAGACACCTCCAGTCAATTTATTTAGATGAAATCATATGACTATTATATGTCCCAGGATTGCAAAAAAGTAATCTTACATTTTAGCATGCAATATTTTTAAGAGGATTTGCATTTTCTAGAAGGTTGAAGGAAAGAAGCATTTGATAGTAAAATATATATATATATATATATATGAATGACAGTTGAATCTGAATCTGAAAAATGATTCTAAACCAAACATTTTAGAGCACTTCTCTTTCTTTGCCACTGACTTCCTCTCAAACTCTTCTCTCTTCTCAAGGTCCACAAAAATCGCCATCATCCCTTGGCTGTCCCAAGTGCCTCCCTGACAAAAACCCAGAGGAGTTAGAAATTTTTTCCTCTTTTCAGGCAAGTAAGAATTGAGGCATAGTAGGGTGCCTGGGTGTTTTGGCCCAGGTCATGATTTCAGGGTCATGAGATGGAGCCCCATGTCAGGCATGGAACCTGTTTAAGATTCCCTCTCTTTGTCTGCCTCGCCTCCCCCGTGCGCTTTGTCTCAAAAAAGGAAAAAAAAAAAAGAATTGAGACACAGAGATCTTAAATAATGTACTCAAAGTCACCCACGCCCATATTGAGGGACCCAGGTCTCAAATCTCTAGCTCTCTGACAAAACTCCATGGCCATACTCATCACCAACACCATACAGTTCCCTACTACATTTGCTTGCATTCATTCTTTTGTTTCCCAGAGAACAATGATGGGGTATTTGTCTTGTAAAGAATCTGGAAATCCTATACTGCTTACACGGGAGCTCTGCAGATTCCAAGATTCCCCATTGCTTCTTACCGCCTCTAGTACCCCCCTAGCCTACCACCATCTTCCACCTGGATTACTGCAGGAACCTCCTAACGTGACTCAGCCTCTCCCCACTACAGGTTATTCTTAGCTGGACAGATCCTTTCAAATCCTAAACCAGATCGTGTCACCACAATGCTCTGAACTGCAGGTTAGCCATCAAATCAAAACCGCAGTGAAATACCGCTTCACATCCATTAGGGCGGCTCCAAGCAAAAAAGAGAAAAAGTAATACACGTTGGTTAGGATGTAGCAAAGTTGGAACCCTCCTACATTGCTGGTGGGAATGTAAAGTGCTGCAGCCCCTTTGGGAAAACCATCTGGCAGTTCCTCCAAAGGTGAAGCATATGATTCAGCAATTCTATTCCTAGGTGGGAAATAGGAATGAAACTGTATTTCCATGCAAAAATTTGTTCATGAGGGGCGCCTGGGTGGCTCAGTGGGTTAAAGCCTCTGCCTTCGGCTCAGGTCATGTTCTCGGGGTCCTGAGATCGAACCCCACGTTGGGGGGTCTCTGCTCGCCGGGGAGCCTGCTTCCCCCTCTCTTGCTGTCTGCCTGTCTGCCTACTTGTGATCTCTCTGTCAAATAAATAAAAATAAAAAACCTTTAAAGAAAAGTTTGTTCATGAATGTTTAGAGCAGCAGCATTCATAATAGCTAAAAAGTGGAAGCAATCCAAATGTTCATTAACTGATGAATAGATAAATAAAAAGTGGTACTATAGGATATTATTCAGTAATAAAAAGAAATGAAGTACTGATACGTACCACAACATTGATGAACCTTGAAAATATACACGTGAAAGAACCCAGTCACAAAAGATCCCATATTGTGCAGTTCCGCTTAAATAAAATGTCCCTCCAGAATAGGATCAGGAATAGGCACATTCCTAGAGGAAGAAGGTAGGTTAGTGTTTGTCTAGTGCACAGGGTCTTGGCGGGGAATGAGGACTGCCAGCCAATGGCTCTGGGATTTCTGGTCGGGGTTGTGCACATGCTCCGAAACTGAAGACGGTGATGTTTTCACAATTCTGTGAATGTACTCAACGCTATTGAACTGTACGCTTTAAGTGCCTCAATATGTCATTCTTCGGGAGGTCTTCACGGAAAGTTCAAAATTTGGTCCCTCCCCTTGGTCCGGTCTCCTCCATTGCCTGCCTTTCCTTCTTTGTCCCATTCATTTCACATGATTACCTGTTCGCAGGGCGGGTAGAGGCCACAGCTGCAACCCCAAGCCCCCAGCACAGTCCTCGCTGCTCAGTGAACTTGCGAACTCAGTGCCTGTACGTGAAATCAATCAGTATCTATTTACATCTACTTTATTTATTAAACATCTACTTTTTGTCCGACAATATGGCAGATGCTATGGGGACTGTAAAAAAGTTAGCAGTCTCCTGGATTGCTTGACTTGTTATTATTACAAGCATGTATTACTTTGGTGCTGCAAAATAAAGTAATGGAAAAAGAAAGTTTTTAAAGAGTTCTAAATCCTGGTTCCTTCTGAATGCCTTTGAGAAAAAAATTGACAACTCAGAAGGTCTGCCATTGATATCTGATAACCACAGACATGAACATAATAATGAGGGTACAAGCCATGATACGCTAAGTGGAAAAATGGAGTGTATTCATTATGACTGCACTTCCCAGTCTGATCCTTGGCTCAGCTACATATTAATTGTGTGATTTCAGGTAGGCTGCGGGGCTAGCTGGAGCCTCAGTTTCTTCATCTGTAACTTAGGGATCTTGACACTATTACCTACATGCTAGCGCTCTTGTGATGATAAAACGTGACAACCCATGTAAATATTCTGCAAATTATCAGTAGCAATATTGGCAGTGGCACAGAGGAGCAGGTGGTCTCTACAGAGACCCAGGAAAGACGGCACCCTTGGCTTAGGGCTTCAGCGAGGGGGAGGTTTGGTTAACCCCACGGTCTCTGGACCAGACCATCTGCGGTTCTAATCCCAGGGTGACCTCTTACTAGCTTGAGGAATCGGGGTGAGTTAATTCTCATTCAAATAGCTCTATTTTACTGTTGAATGGGGGAAATTAAAAGCACCTACCCTGTGGAGTTGTGACAAGAATTCAACGAGAAGTTGGTATGTTCTAATGCGTTCATCGGATAGTAAGCTTTCCATCAATGGTAACTATTACTCAACCCTGATTCTTAAGAGGGAGCTGTGCCAAGCCCATTTCAAAAGGGTAAAGACATAAAATGCCAAACCTTCTGACCAGAGAGAGGCAAGCATGCTAACAATGCCCTGCAAAAAAAGATTATTAACTTCCTAATAATAGTTTATTGCAATTACATTCCATAACCATCTTCTAAAGGCTATCACAGAGACTGACTCCAAAGTTTTCCTGTCTCTAGCTGGTTTGGAACACCTTGTAGAGAGCATTAGAAAGCTCTCTAGCGTTTCAGAAGTCCAGTGTTTCCCTGCAATAGGCTATCACAGAACCCACTGTAAAGTTGATCATCAGTAAACACATTGTATCCTCCTATAACAGTGGTGTCAAAGTTGGGGGCAGTATTCCTACGTGTTTGGATTCAACAGGACACTAAAGACACGTGTGAGATTCCGGAAGGAGAGGAAATCAACAGGCATCATGCATCGAGAACCGAACTTTGGCCTCAACTTAGTTGGAGGGTTTGGATCACTGGGTTGCCAGCTTTCCCATAAGACATTCCCATATTCACTAAATCAGGACTTCTTCACCTATTTCCATGGTTCTCAGACTTCGGTAGGTATGGGAATGACCCAGAGGGCTTGTGAAAACACGGATTGCTGGGCTTACTCCCCAGTTTCTTATTCAGTAGGTCCAGCAAGAGGCACGGGAATTCACGGTCCCATCAGTATCCTTGATAAGGTGACACTGCTGGTGAGGGGAACACACTCCGAGAACCAGTTACCTAGCCCAACAAACAGCTGCTTGGAAAATATACTTTTTAGAGGGCCGCCTTGCCCTTTAAAAGAACTCTGACAGCAGACGAGCCTTCCGGATAAAGTCCAACGCGCACAGCTTGGGAAGTTTCTAGAGGGTGGACCTTCCGAGAGGCACTGAGTCAGGAGCTGATCAGTTGCAGCTGCTCTGATGAAATGTCCTATAATCAGCGGCTGCTTGTCTTCGCAGACCTCCCTTAGCACAAAGGGTTTCCAGCCCAGCTGCCTGCTCCCAGCTTCCTGGAGCAGAACAGCAGCTGGCCCCACTTCCCTCTGCACAGGGGACCCGTGGGTGTGGGGAGGACCTGAGCGGGGGGCCTGGCGTGGGGGACACTTCCTCTCCGCTTCCTCCTGCCTCCTGACATCAGCCCTTCCCACCGGGGAAACCAGTCTACACTGTCTGGAGGGCAAGTGCCAGAGGTTTATTGTCATAGCAACTGATCCTCTATGGGCAGAGGGCTAGACAAGGGGTGTGATTTAATGGGCAGTCTATACCATTTCCATCTCCCTCAATGACTATGTCGCCACTAGGAATTCTTGCTTTTGAATTAGGCACTTTTCCACTCACGAATCCCATCTTAGAATGCAAAGCGTTTTCCTGAAGGAAGAGTATGAATTCCTTATCAAGTGGAGCCCAGTACCAGCCTCAGAGGAGAGATGGCCAGACCTCACCCACGAAGGGATGCCAACAACAGCGACTCTGCCTCCCACCCTATTGTAGCAAAGTCCTGCTGAGAGGTACTTGCTGCGGGTGGGGAGGGGAGTGACGGGGGCCACAACAGAGGCTGCAACCAGTAGCTCTCCCTACACATGGTGATGTTTTTAAAAATCTCGCGATCAAGAGCGGAAGACTTAAGATGGTCACGAAACCCCCACCCGTCTGCCCATTGTGAAACTACAGAGAAATAAAGAAATGTCCTTTGAGGTTGCACTCCTACTTAATAGCACATTTTGTTGCTGTTTCAGGACAAATTCACCTTCATGGTTTGTATTTTATTTTATATTTTATTTTGCTATCATCTATTTTAACATCTTGAGTCGGGTTTCACATAAAAGAACTAGAGCCAGGATGTTTGGGAAATTAACAGATGATATTTAGCAAACATTTTGACGGGTCATAAAGAACCATCTGCAGCGAGTCTGAGACCAGTAGCGTGTGGGGGGAAGGAGGCCCCTCTCCGGCAGCTGCATTGGGTTACAAAATTGAGCTGAGCTAAGGGTTCCGAGCCGATGGCAGCGTGATTCAACGAGTCCCCAGCAGGGGGCACCCTGTCGCAGTAAACTCTCTCCTTTTTATGGTTTTGCTCGGGTCTGCAGACCTTACACATAATTGGCATTTTGATTTCTCTAACCCTCTGCTTTCTCCTTCAAAGCAGACACTCCTCTCTAAGAAGCTTTCCTCCCACATCTTATGAAAATGGACATTTTGATGGGAGGTGGCTCTTGTGGAGTGGATTAAAAGCAAAATCTGAAGAAGGAATACAAGTCAATGAAATTAAGTAGATTAGAAGGTTGAATACATACTCACACAAGTTTAAAGCTGGTCTTGCCTGACTTTCATGATGGACCCAAAGAGCACAAGGAATTCCTAGACTGTCTCATAAAAATCTGAGTCAATTGCTCACACTGGTATAAAAGGGCCTCCTGGTATTTCATTTCTCAAGGGTCAACTGTATTATTTGACAGCCTCTGTCTGTGCAGAAAACACCCCGTGTTCTCCTAGCAGTGCATAAACAATCACAATAAATAATCCACTCATTAGCCAAAACAATCAGCCCTGTTTTAGACAATCCTAAAAAGTCTTGGAAGCAAATAATTCAGAAGTAGACAATGATCTTCTCTCAAAACCAGACTCCAATGTTGCCGGCCGTTACTATTCAAGCATTTTAAATAACATTTTTTAGTCCTTTGAATAAATAATAATTTATCTATTTTGAATATATAAAGGAATAATTTCAAACAAAATTAGACAATTTAATTCATTACACTCACACTTCACAGCTCTGTAGACACATTTGGGCAAAATTCTCATTTTAAACTTGTAGATTTTGATAGGGTTTTTTGTTTTTTTTTTTTTTCTTTTAAAGCTTTTCTTGCTGGAGATTTTGTCAAGCAAGGTGTCCTTACTCACCCTGGCTCTCATCTCAGCCACATTTTAAAAGTCAATTCATTCTAGAAATGCTAACTCATTTAAGCCTCTTGAGGTAGCTGTCAGAGGGGTAAACTGGGGCATAGAGAAATTAATGACTTGCTAGAGTACACAGAAGTGGCAAGTAGCCTAGGCGGGATTTGAACCCAAGAGGTCTGTAGCCGAAGCCCAGATACTTAGCTACCATGCCATGTTATTATGCATAGGTGCTTAATATTGAAGAGTCCTTAGCTGTGCACACATTCAGCTAATAACTGGCTCTTTTAATTAAATGTGATAACCTAGGTAAGGTATCCAATCCCTAGCTCATGGTAGATGCTGGCTCATAGTCCAACCCCTGGCTCATAGTAGATGCTGGACAAAAATCGGGGGTACGGGAGGGAGACAGATGTGTGTATGTATATTGACCCTCTGTACTCATTTAATGAAGTGGTTGATAGCGCTAGGATATTTGCGGCTCTTCCAATCACTATATGTGTGGCCTTTTTCAACCAACTTGGTCACACTAAGTTGGCTCTCCCCATCTGGGGATATTAGAGTCTGCCTCATAGAGCTGAGGTCAAGGTAAATGAAATGCTGCCCGTGAAGACTTAGCCCAGTGCCTGGCACAGGATAACAGGTTGCAATGATTCCCATTTCATTTAGACTCAGTTTTATGGAGGATTTCATCAGTGTTTAGTATCATATAAGATAACTATCAACTGAAATTTCCCCTCCAAGAAAGCCATTCAAGGAGCAAGTTCAAGTCTTTTTGGAGAGACATGGAAGCATTCGGTAATCAATATTGATTGAAGGTTTGGAAAGGAAAAAAGACGAAGAGCACTATTAGAAAGTCAGTTATGAACTGAAATTTGGCAAGGTTTACAGGCTTCAAGTTCAATACTTCTCCTCGGTGGCCAATACTTTATGCAAGAGAAAGCTGGAGACCGTCCTTGACAGAGGGAGAGGAAGGATAAAGAAATGAGAGAGGAGAAGCTCAGATAGGCCTTCCCCCTCCTTTGCTCTCCTCGATCCATCTCAGGGCACAACTGCTCCTCATTTTGTCCCACTTCCCCTGGCTGGACTCTCCCTCCCCATACCTCTTCCTGGAACAGCTGCTGGGTGCTGAAAGAGCATCCTGGGCTGCCTTTGCTGCCGAGAGGCAGTGAGAGGAGCCAGGTGGCTTCAGTGAGTGACCAGAGGAGTTCAAGACCTATGGTGAAGGGAAAGCGATTTCCCTCGAACCTCCATGGATATGTAAAGGCCACGGGTATCTTTGCTGAATGGTTGTCTTTGCTATGAGGAAAGGGAAACAATATTCAGTCCTCAAAGTTGTATTTTAGACCATTGCGGGAGCCATGATGGCGGACTCAACACCAGTCTAGGGTAGGGTTTTCCCAGTGGTCACACGCCTTGCTGGGAAGCAGCATGTGCACAATGTCTTCCTGGGGTTCTCATGGATCCAGGCAGTTTTTAAGATGGCATTTTAACGTTGCTGTTCTCTGAGACATTCCTTATGACGTCCTTCTCACCCAAACAGGACTTGTCACTGATGAGGCTCACGTAATTCCAAAATGCATGAAGGATAGGCAGGACTACAAGAGACCCTGGTGCTGGTGGGAGTTAGAAATAGTGAAAAACACTATTGTGATATGTGTCCCTATATTTGTATGTCCCAGGGCCCCCACCCAAAGGACAGGTGGGAAACTTTTATCAAAAAGGGTAAGAAATATGGGGCGCCTGGGTGGCTCAGTCGCTTAAGCATCTGCCTTTGGCTCAGGTCATGATCCTGGGTCCTGGGATTGAGCCCCACATTGAGCTTGAGCCCCACATTGGGCTTCCTTCTCAGCGGGGAGTCTGCTTCATCCTCTGCCCCTCCCCCTGCTCATCCCCCAATAAATAAATAAAATCTTTTTTAAAAATAGTAAGAAATAAATTCCAAAGAGATTTCACTCTACAATTCATTTGTTCATTCACATTTTTTTTTTTTTTTTTTGAGCTCCCATTCTGTGCCCAGCACTGGGCTAGGAGCTACAAAGAAGCATGAGGCACAGTTCTTGCCTTCAGTGAACCTGTGGTCTGGTGGAAGGGAAGGTCAAGGAGACCAACTTTGCACAGTGTGAAGAGCACAACAATGGAGGCATGTCAAGGTGCCATGTGCACCGAGTGGGGGGCAGGGGGGTTGTTGCTCAGAGAGGGGCACCTGAGCTGGCTGAGGCTGCCCACAGAGAAAGGCATGTGACCCTCAGCAAACGGGATGGGCCTAGAGTAGGAAAGGGAGGGGATGTTTCTAGATAAGCATCAGGAACTCACGGAAGCACAAAAGCTCTCAGGGCAACTGGAAACTGCAAGGAGTGAAGCTTCTTTGCGGAGAGACCATGAGAGATGCTTCTAGAAAGGTGGGCGAGGCCAGATGGGTCATGCTAAAGAATGAGTGTTTTATCCTCCAGGCAGAGGGAAACCACTAAGGTGTAAGTCTGAGAGTGATATAATCAGATTTGAATCTTCGAAAAATCACAGCAGTAAAAGTGTAGAAGTCCATTTTCTTTCCTTCTTTCTTTCTTTTTTTTTTTTTTTTGAAGATTTTATTTATTTATTTGACAGAGAGAGAGATCACAAGTAGGCAGAGAGGCAGGCAGAGGGAGAGGGGGAAGCAGGCTCTCTGCTGAGCAGAGAGCCCGATGTGGGGCTTGATCCCAGGACCCTGAGTGAGATCAGGACCAGAGCCGAAGGCAGAGGCTTTAACCCACCGAGCCACCCAGTGCCCCTAGAAGTTCATTTTCAAGGGTGGGTCTGAGAGAGAAACACTGTTACCTGGGCTCTCCCTTATAAATTCTTTCCAGAAGTGAGTCCTCCCTGGACAGGAAGCAGGAGTCCTGACAGTACAAATTGGAAGAAGCCTATGCCTACAACCCTAACCCCTCTTATCTGGAGGTGGTTAAGTGGGGCCACAAATTCTTTGTAGCTCCTCCCATTAAGAAGGAAAGTCCTCTTCCCACCCCTCGAGCCAGGGCCAGCCTTGTGACCCCCTCTGACCAATAGACTGTGGCAGAAGTGCCATAGTGAGACTTTCAAGCTCAGGCCTCAAGAAATCTTACAGCTTTCACTTTCACCCACTTGGATAACCACTACCACCACATAAGAAAGCCCAGAACAGGCTCCTTGAGGACGAGAGATCCAGTGGAGAGAAGTCCAAATGTCACTACATGCAACAATTCACTCACATATGAATGAGACCATCCCCAACCAGCCAGCCTTCCACCAACCCACCAACCTATGGCAGCCACAGACATGAACTCAGGTAAGACAAGCAAGAGAACCATCCAGATGAACGTGGCACCAATGACAAAACCAAGGGTGAAGTCATGGCTGTTGTACACTGTGCCTAAGGGCGGTGACTTACACAGCAATAAGTAACTGGGCCTCTTCTGTTCTGCAATTCCTGAAAACTGTCATGGCGCCCAGAAGCCGTCCAGAGCCTCAGGGGAATGAATCTTGTCTGGAGCGGACATTTACTCCCCATACCTTGTGGAGAACGGGCTTCTGCTAGCACGGTCCTGGTATCTTCCCTTCCAGGGGGCCGATTAGGGTGCCTGACTTTCTCTAACTTGTATCTAACTATAAATGCACCGCCCTGATTGATGAGACATCGATATTAATTAATAATTCATTGTAGGGTCAGACTTTTTCACATGTAATCACAACTTTAAATCTCAAAAAATGCTCCTGGTAGATAGCTGGGAAAGCAGCTTTTCCTTTAAGTCCTGACCTTAAAAAAAAAGTTACCTTTAGTCCCTCAGAGTTTTGGGAAAGTGTGTGAAAAAGCCAAAGTCGGCTAGAGGTGCTGTTTTTTCTCCTCCAGGCAGGATGCCCCTCCTGCAGAAAATAGCTTTCATGTGAACAGTGGGGACAGACAAGGAGAAGACAAAATGATGGGGTATTCACGGCCCCTCGGATCCCATATGGTGGGGCGTGGGGGGAGGGGCACGGAACTAGGCCCTCGAAACCAAACTGATGTTATGAAATTCTCGGCATCTAAATTCCTGCACAGACATCAAAAGGGAAAGAGCCTTGTTGCCACACACTTGAACTCATTTTGAACCCGCAGGCATTCTCTGTAGCACACTACCGTGCCTCATCTTTGTTCCATAAATCTGAAGTTAACTTTCTTTCTATCTTTCTGCCGTCACCACATCATACCGAAACAGCTAGGCAGGTGTTGTTTTGTTTTGTTTTGTTTTTAACCAAACTTAGAGGATATGTTTGGGATGTCCTGACTTGAAAAAAATAAACCCTGGGATTTGCAAGCATCAAAGTCACTCGGGGAGGCCCCTGAGGGCAGGTGGGAGTGAGACAGGAAAGACACTTGCAGCAGCTACCAATCAGAGACGCGGCCGAGCATTACACCGCTAGGCCCAGAGAAAACGAAACTGGGTTTCGAACGCGAGCCCAGACTAAGCCCGTGAAGGGCTCCCGCCGCACGCATCCGTTCTCACTGGGGCAGTTTCTCATGAAGCCACATTTGTAATGTTCTCCAGCGGGAGCAGGAGCAGGGATTTCTTTATTTAGCAAGGGTTAAAGATCGGTCCCAGCGATGCACGGGGAGGCCCAAGAGTGTCATAAATAGCTACGGGTGCTGCCCTTAGGAGCTGCACCCTTTGGAAACAAAGACACATTTGAAGCTGAATTTAAACCTACGAGATGCCATTTTATATTCTCTCTGGTAAGACTTTTCCTCCCCAGAAGGGGAGTTCGGAGCTCGCCCGGTGAATGAGCACAAGTGATCCAGTAGAAACAGTTCTTTTTTTCCTTTTTTTTAAGACTTATTTATTTATTTATGTGTGAGAGAGAGAGAGAGAGAGAGAGAGAGAGTTGTGGGGGGTGGGCAGAAGGAGAGGGATCCTAAGCAGTTTCGCGTGCTGAGCGCGGAGCCCTACGCGGGCCTCGATCTTCTAACCCTGAGATCATGACCTGAGCGGAAACCAAGAATGCGATGTTCTGCGGCTGCCGCGAAACAGTTCTAGTAGAGTTTGGAATCCCTGATGGGAGCCTTGGAAAACCACTTGCGTGTTTGCCTTGTGGTACGAAGTAAAGTTGTCTGTGTGTTTCCATATATGTTCGCAGAGGCATTTGATAAACAGTAGTTGGATGAGTGAAGGAATGAGTGAGAGCTGTCCGAGGAGCTGTGAAAAGTGGACCAATGAAATGAAGCATCTGACAGAACCCTTCACAGAAAGCCAGACCTTGCTAGCTAGGCTTAAAATTGAATGGCCTTGTTAGATTTTTCAAACTACATTTAAAGGATCTAAACTATAAAACCGTGGCTTTAAAAGACCAGGACTACAGTGTTTCCATAATACTTTCCGTAAGAACTGTTTACCACACGTTTAATATTGGCACTGCCACTGTTCCTGCGAAGAATTGACAAACCAGTTCAATACACCTCATTTAGAACCATTACGGGGCATTTCATCAAAGATCTGGTTATGAATGTCTCCAAAGAAAGGATCAATGAGGTTTTTATTATGGTCGGGAGGGATTTCTTTGGGGGGAAAAATCCCTATAAAATGAAGGCAACTGGACTAAAGCATGACCAGGACAAAGGACATGTTCTATTTTATTCTCTTAAAGGTAAATAGAATTTTTATGTTTACAACAGTCTATTCCCACATATATTATCCACATAATTGTTTATGTTTCAAAACTCACTCCATGGCAGTTTTACAAGTAGCATAGATAGACGATTCTCAGGAGTTAGTGCTTGGGGACGGCCTTAAAGAGAAAACTGCCTTATAATTAGCACATTTGGTATATTAGCAATAATACCCTTGGAGGGTAAAACAAGCCTGCAGCTCACCAAACTCCTGTCTCTCAGAAGATTGTTAGAGGAAGGTTCTGGGGCTCCTAGTTCCCTACAATTGGGTCGAGGTTCCCCTGCATTGTGGTCTTAATTAAAGATCCTGCGAAACATGATGTATTTAATCATTTCTTTGCATATCCTCTTTCCACAAAATGAATTAATTTAGCCTTAACATGGTTCTATTTAGTTCCAGATAGTTTTAACATTTTGATAAGAAAAACATTTCTAACTGGCTTTAATATTTTTTCTTCAGTTTGTACCTGCCTCGGCGGTAATTTGAAGGAAGCTGAATAACATCGCTAGAAGAGTTCTGTTTCGTATTATCTCCCTAGTTTTGTTCAGCCTTTTTAGTAAACCCTCACACTTTTTGTCCTTTTTATAAATCTCCGAAACATGGAACAAAAGCACTTGAGAAAAGCAAACACTGTTTTCCTGTAGGTATCCGTCAAGGTTCTTTGGATGCAAGGCAAAGAACCAGACTTTGGCTAATGGAAGTCAAGAAACAGGTGGCGGGAAGGTTACAGGGACAACCTAGGCTGAGGAAGAGCTGAGTGGCGGGTCCCAGGCTGGACGGGGCGGGGTCGCCATCAGAGCCCCTGGTTGGGCGCACCGACCTTCAGCCTCTCCTGTAATTGGCCCACTTGGATCTAGACTTTCTCCCCTGAGCCAATCAGATGCAGTCAGGAGCTTCGGAGGAAAGTCCAGGCAGGACCCCAGAGGGGCCCGCGCGCTAAGCCGCCACCCTTCCTTACGCTGACTGCACTGTAGACTTGAATGTTAGACGCACCCCCTAAGTGACATTGGTTATATTTTATCTGCCAATGGTGAGCGCTTGTATTTTTTCAGAATAGACTCAACAACAACAATAATAATACCTGATGTTTGTGCAGAGTTTTACAGTTTCAAAACGCTTGGCATACTTTATTATTAATGGTACATTTCTATTAATTGTTAAAAGCTATCATTCACTGAACACTTACTCACTTTCTGATGGCAAATTACCACTTACACTGTGCTAACAATGTGCTAGGCTGGTGCTAAGCACTTTGAATAGATTATCTCTAATCCTCACCAAACAAACAAACAAAAAACTTCAGTAGGTTTGTATTATTATCAAATTTGTCGGATCATTTCTGGAATAAGACAGGATATAAATAAAGTAAAATAATAAACACGAAACTAAAGTGATATCTCACACATGGACTTACTTGACCTTCCCAAGACCCTGATGAAATCAAAATTATTCACAGTATACAGACAAGGATGCCCCATACCTGTAAGCCTATAAATGGCAGAATTATTATCTAACTGCCTGTCCAGTGCTCTTTACCATATTAGGCCAATAGAACTCGAGTGAATCGATTGATAATGATTTTCTGAAACTTTACCTATCTTAGTCAAACTCAGTTTTAGTTCATAGACTCTGCAGTAATGAGAGATAAATCCTTGTTGAGCTGGGTTTATATCTTAGTTCTTTAACAGAGAAGACAGAGAAATGAATGAATTACAGCATAGTAAAAATTGCCGTAATTAAGGGACTCAAAAGTTATATGACTTAAATTCTCACAAACTCAGGAGTCTGGAATGAGCAGGCCAGGAAAGGCAGGGTAGTGCTACTCTCCCTCACATGCGCCTTCTGGAATCACCATTCCCAGCAAGTGAGAAAGAGGAAAGTTTGGGGCAAACAGCTTCGGTTTTAAGACCCAGAATCTGGCTTACTTCCTACTGCCCCTAATTCAGTCATACGGCCATACCTACTGCAAGGGACGTTGGGAAATGTACTTTCTAACTGAGGGGACAAGCGCCCACCAAAAACTTAAAGGAGAAACATTACTGAGGGTGGGGAGAGGAAGTGGAAACCAGGGCAATTAGCCATTTCTGACACAAGGAGTATTTTTATATGTTCTTTTTTAAGCAATCAGAATTTGAAAAAATAGCTATTCCTAATCAGGAACAGATCTAGGTTTTCTGGGACCTGAAGCTTATACAATCTGGAGGAAGTGGTGTGTGGAGATCCTTTTTGAAGAAAAATAATACAAAAATATTGAACTTTTGGGAATGTTACAAAAACATATGATCTTGGGAACACATTGTTCACCCCTCTAGGAGCCCTGCCTCATCCAGGATCTATACAGGTGAGAAGTCCAGAACCTTAAGCCTCATTAGCTTCAGGGTAAACCAGTTTATCCCTGGATTTCTCAACATGTCGTTCCTGGAAACTTTCAAACACATAACATGCTATGACTTTGTATCTGAAGAAAATGGCTGAGTCAATGACAGAGAGTCGGTGTGATTTTTTTAGAGAAGCCAGCGGCCCAGCTGGTGGTTGAGAGGTCTTTAGTGAGCTATTCCGACCAGTCAGTCTGTCAGCCATAAATAAACACAGCCAGAACAATGACTCATAAAAAGCAAACAGTGATGTTGGTTTTAAGCTGAAGAGCTGGATCCCACTTCTGACCATCCTGACCAGCATTGTGGCCTCGCCAGGAGGCTGGTATTCAGTGCCAGCCTCAGGTCCCAAATCTGTAGAATAAGGGGCAGAGCTGGATTCTGCTCAGGCCTCCTACATGGTAGGGAAGATTCTGGTGCAATCTTAGTTAAACGTACTCTGACTTGCTTCCCCTCATGGGCCTGAGCTCAAAGCAAAAGGACCAGTCATTACAATGTTCACTTAACCATTTGCCTAGAGTAAATAACCAAGTATGACAAATGCAACTTTACTAAAAATACACCTTGAATGGAGAAGAGAAAGCTGGTCTAGGTGTCCACCACCTCCTGGAATGCATGCTTCCTCATAAGATATTTCCAGACGTGCACAGTTCTCCTCAGCACGGCTCAAATGTTCGTTCATTCATTCATTCCAGGAACATTCATCTTCTGCTTGCTCCATGCAGGTAGGCCCAAGGATACAGGACGGGATAAGGAAAGGGTGCAGGTGCACACACAGGCTCGCACACACGGTGGAGGGTGAGAAGGGCTGTGCCAGAGTTGTGTGGAGCCCCTGGGGACACACACGTAATTCTTAACTGGGAGGGGGGGTAGAGGTGCAAGAGAGGATAGAAGGATGTTTAATATTAGTCACCACGAAGATTATTTTTCTCCTTGGTCCGCTAGGCTGAAACAACCTCTCCCTGTCCAGAACACTGGGTCCACAGGACACCAATCACATCCCCCCCACCTGGGGCATGCACTCGGCATCAGCCTTATCTTTCCCGCTGTAATATAAATGGTGGAGGAGGATAGGATGAACCATGAGCAAGTGTGAATGTGCAAGGTGCACTGATCGTTATTAAGCACCTGTTTCAAGTTAGGTAATTTGTATATTGTTTTATTTAAATCATATTTTTAAAAATTCGATGAG
This sequence comes from Procyon lotor, assembly GCA_028646535.1. NCBI lineage: Eukaryota > Metazoa > Chordata > Mammalia > Carnivora > Procyonidae > Procyon > Procyon lotor. The sequence continues at coordinate 47,953,778 of CM053605.1, forward strand.
GATAATATCCCTATTTTGCAGATAAGAAATCTGAGGCTAAAAATAAATTTAAAAAGGGGCGCCTGGGGGGCTCAGTCAGTTAAGTGTCTGCCTTTGGTTCAGGTCATGATCTCAGGATAGTGAGATCGAGCCCCACATCAGGCACTGAGCTCAGTGGCGAGTCTGCTTCCCTTTTCCTTTCTCTCTGCCTTTCCCTCCACCCATGCACTTGCTCGTTTTCTCTCTCTCTCTAATAAATAAATAAAATCTTTAAAAAATAAATTAATTTTGGGGTGACTGGGCGACTCAGTGGGTTAAAGCCTCTGCCCTTGGCTCAGGTCATGATCTCAGGGTCCTGGGATGGAGCCCCACATCGGGGTCTCTGCTCAGCGGGGACCCTGCTTCCCCCTCTCTCTCTGCCTGCCTCTCTGCCTGCTTGTGATCTCTCTGTCAAGTAAATAAGTAAAATCTTTAAAAAATAAAATAAATAAAATAAAACCAAAAATGAATTAAGTTTTAAAAAATAAAATAAGATTAAATAAATAAATAAGCTTAAAGAGTTTGTCCAGGCTCACATACCAGCACTGGTGGAGAGTGAGTGGGGATTTGAATCTAGTTGTCTCTGACTACAAAGCCATATACTTCCCAGATTCCAGACTTAATCCTCTTTCTTTTACCTCACAGTACATAAAACACTTGATTACTATTAATAAATAGTCTCACTGGGCCTTTCTTCTTGGGCCTTCTTTTAGATTAAGAACAAGGAAACCTACCACAGCCTGGTTTCTTCTGGTGGAGACATCTGTTAGTTCAAGATAAACATGTAGAACACTACCTTAGCACGAGCCATTAAATAATGATTAAATGGTATAAAATAATAAATAAAATAAAATGACATTTTAAATAATAACATCTAAAAAAGAATTTTGGCAATTAAACACTCAAAAGAGTATTAAGCCCGTATATTGCCAATACCAAGCCTGTTGGTGAACCTGTGCTCTGCACTTTCAGTTCTTAGGAAAAAACAAACTAAAAAAAAAAAAAAAAAGGGAGAAGGAGAAGAAGAAGAAAAAGCCAAGGCCATGATTGTTGAAAGTGTTGCTTGTTTTTTTTCCCCACATAAACTGATTTCTGTGTTGACTGGCAGCCATGTGATCTAGTTTGGATAGTTGCGGTCATTCCAAAAGCAAATTTTCTTTTTACCAAATCCTATTATATATCTTATTACTGGGGCATGGGAAAACATTAGCTAGTATTTCCTACTTAGTGTTCTTAGAAAAGAATCATCTATCTTCCATTCTAAGCAAAAGAAACTAGATGTTTTTTTAGTTAAGTGTTAATATTCCAGCCACTAAGTTCCATGTGCTATTATGGAAATAATATATAATATACTATTGAAAATTAAAAAAAAAAAAAAGCTGGCCATAACCCACAGGGTATATACTGTTCTCAGCACTGATGTTAGACAAACACAACAACTCTAAGCTGATTTGGGATTTTATGTCTATGCACAAAACCCCAGCAGTTCTGTCTTCTGATGCTCTTTCAAAATTCTTTTTAGCCAACTTTGCATTGCACGTTTGAAAGAACTTATTGTAATAGTCAAACTTTTATTGAAATCCAACTCATTTTTAAAAATAAAAATCCTTTGCAGTCTCTAAGAGAAGATTCAAGACCCTTCTGATGATACGACCGAAAACTAATGTCAAATGATAGACAGAAAATATTCTCAGAAAATAGTGATACCCATGTGGAGATGTAGGCCCTGCTAGCAGCCCAAGGATAGCAGAGTCAATTTCCAGCTGTCTGGAAAAAGAGAACAGCCAACCCAATAATAATTGGGGCAAAAATATAGGTGGCAATTTCCTAGTAGTTCATTTCAATGTAAATAGAGCCTTTTAACTACAATTGTCATATGCCTTAATCCTTGCCCAGACTTCAGGAAGAACAGAGTCTGCCATGTTTGTTTTTTTCAGACATGGACATTTTATTTACCTTCTTTAATGAACCTTAGAATCATAGAGTTCATGTAGCTCTGCAAACCAACTTCCCAGTTGAAAACACTGAGGCTGTGGGGCCCCAGGGTGGCTCAGTTGGTTAAGCAACCGACTCTTGGTTTTGGCTCAGGTCAAGATCTCAGGGTCACAATCTCAGGGGCGTGAGATCCAGCCCCGAGCGGAGCCCCACATGGAGCCCTGCACTGGGCTCCTGACTCAGCTGGGGGTCTGCTGGAGATTCTCCCCCTCTGCCCTCCCTCTGCTCACCCTCTCTCACTCTCTGTCTCTCTTCCTCTCTCTCTCTCTCAAATAATAAATAATTAAATCGGAAAGGAAGGAAGGAAGGAAGGGAGGGAGGGAGGGAGGGAGGGAGGGAGGGAGAAAAGAAAGAAAGAAAGAAAGAAAGAAAGAAAGAAAGAAAGAAAGAAAGAAAGAAAGAAAGAAAGAAAGGGAGAGAGAGAGAGAAAGAAAGAAAGAAAAGAAAAAAGAAAACGTTGAGACAGAGAAAAGCAAAGTGATATGCCCAAGATATGCCCCTTTGGAAAAGCCAGGATGAGAAGCCAACTCTCTAGACCAGGTTTCCCATCCTCAGCACTATGAGTATTTCAGACCAGATAATTCTTTGTTGTAGGGGCTTTGTTGTGTCTTGTTGTTGATTGGGCAATATTACTCTCAACTGAGCCTATTGTTTATGCAGGAACTGATTCCAAGCTCTACTTCTCTTTATAGTATCAATGTGTGTGCTGTGTAGGATAATTATCGGCACATCTTGCCTCTTCCCACTCGATGCCAATAGCACCCATCTCCCCAGTTGTGACACCCAACAATATCCCCAGACTTTGCCAAATGCCCCCTGGCGGCCAAAGTCGCTCCAGTTGAGATCCCACTTCTCTAGACCTAGCTTGATGTGCCTAATGACTCCTCAGCCCAAACCGTCTCACATATGCCCAGGCTTGCTTTAGGACTGTTCCTCTGTGACAAGTCCACACTCTTTTCCTGGGAGGAATGGTGTTGAGATAGAAAAGGCACATAAAATGGAACCCCTGCCAGAGTTAGGTTTAAATTCAGATTTTGCTACTCACTTGCCACTCACTGTAATATTTTTATTTTCACTGACCCCCATTTCCTCAACTGTATGTGGGAATAACAATGCCTACATTCAAGGTTGAGTATTAAATAATACTGTGAGCACTGTGACTCATTGCCCGGCACCCAAGAAAAGCAGGAGAATGTTAACTCCCTCCTATTTTGATCCTTCCCACTAATCATGGCACCAAAACTACTAGGAAAGAGGAAGCATTTAGCAATGGCGATGCGGTGGTGCTGTAGTAAGGATCTGGAAGACCCAGAGTCGAAAAACTGGTCTGTATTGAAGAATTTTAGGCCCAAGCTTTGCCAAGAAATCTCAGGCCCTCTCAAAGAACAGCCTACCTGAGTTCTAACTATTGGTGAAACTAAACCAAGAGGACAACCAAATAGCTGGGATCCAATCAGGAGTCCCAGGACAGAAACACACATGCAGGTGAGACTCGGGCCTTGAGTCAGAGGCCTAGTACGTGAGATCTGGGTTAGTTTGTCAAGGGTGGGGGTGAAGTTGAGGATCAGGGGACTTCCTCCATGTCGCAGAGATCTTATTTCTTCAAAAGTATCTTTCCCAAACAGAAGTTTCTTCCTTTTGCAAGCCTGTGGCAGTGTTACAATTTTAAAACATGTCGAAAACATGACCACCAATTATTTTCTATGGAAAAATATCTGAAAAACTTTACTGCACATGGCAAGACAACATGATTCTCAAAACAAATCTCTTAAAACAGGATTAATGCTTAGTTAAAAGTTACAGCTCGTAAGATTTTATTTTGCCCATGATGCCTTATTAACTATTGGACAATGTCCATTTCATTCTGGGCCTATTATTTATGAATGAACTGATTCCAAGCTCTGGACTATCTCTATTCTACTTCTCTTTATAGTATCAATTAAAGACTTGTGAATAATGAAAAACAGAAATCAATAATTTAAGTTTCAAATTTTTACTTCCAATTCCTCCTTACCCCTTTTAAATTTTAGTCTTCTGTTTCAATAGAATTAAAATGTTATGTACTTGATACGTACTGCAGCTTTATCTGTAACAATATCACCACCCTTGCCACCCGTCACAAAAACCTGGAAACAGCCTCAGTGTTAGTTGTGTATTCAATTGTATCCCCCCCCCCAAAATGATATGTTAAAGTTCTAACCCCTTGTACCTCAGAATATGACCTTACTTAGAAATAGGGTCTCTGCGGATGTAGTCGAGTTAAGATGAAGTCTTTAGGGTGGGCCTTAAGCCAATATGACTGCTTCCTTTTTAACAAGGGGAAATGTGGACTCAGGCACAAAAATGCACAGAGGGAAGACTATGTGAAGAGACAGCGAGAGAATTCCACATGAAGATGAAGGACATGAATGAAGTCTCTAAGCCAAGGAATGCCAAAGCTCGCCAGCAAACCACCAGAAGCTAGGAAGGAGTAAGGAAGGATTCCCCCATAGGTTTTGGACACGCATAAGGCAAGGCTCAGGCCTTGAATCAGAGGCCTCGTGAATGAGATCTGGGTGATGTTCGTCAAGGATGGGGAGGAGGCCGGGGATCAATGGACTCCCCCCATGTTATGGAGATCTTATTTCTGAAAGGAGGAGGGTTTTGGCCCCACCTCATATTTGGACTCTGGGAGGAGGTTGGCCCACACCAAACCAGAAGCTGCCACATCATATAAACCCTGGAGTAGGGTTTTGGTAGTGAAAGGAGGGCTTTCCTGGGTCACCCTGGAATCTACGTGGCTTGGATAGGACCCAGAAGTTCTTACAGGCCCCCGAAGCAGACACAGATGGTAGAGAACCAGCTGGGGTCCACCAGGGTGAGAACGAGCCCGGGGCCCACCAGGGTGAGAAATAAAATGGAAGGACTAGTGCAGGGACCAGAAGTAGCATGTGGCACGGACTCGAGGAACCCTCAGGAAATCCATCCCACCTCAGTAGTCACCTTCCAAACAATTTTACAACAGGGATCCCAAGGGAAGCACTAAAGCTACAGGGATCTATATCCCCTTCTACTCATCTTCACACGCCGAGATCCTTCTGAGACGAGGGTGGGGCACATTTTATCTAAAGAATGTGAACATCTGTCAAGACTGTTTACCACAGACTAAATTTACCAGTTAGCAAGAATCTAGTTTTTAACATTTTTTTTCCTGCTCCCAAGACATAAATGAAGATTTACGAGGAAGACCAAATTGGTCTTAAATAATCAAGAAGCTATATATTTTCGCCGGAGTATGTTATGAGGAAGCATGTGACCTTACTACAGGGGTAGGTAGACGGTGATTAAAAGGAAATACCCAAAATGAAAACAATTTATTTTTTCTTTTTTTTTACATTATTTTTTTTAAAGAACATCTTGTCTAGCGCCTGTCTCTGAAGAAGGTTCTACAGCTGTTGCATAATCGCATATTTACAATAAGACTGTCCAAAGTTTTGGAAAGTAAACATCTTTCCAGCCTAGGCCTGGTTCCCATATAAAGGCATCGATAAAGCTGAAGATGCAGAAAAGCTTTCCTTTTTTGAGTCCTCGACTCATCCAGATTTCTGGAATGACAGAGAATTAAAAAACTGGATAGAGCAATAGAAATGGCTCGGAAAATCTTCACCTCATTCCTTCCCACTCACCCACCTGCCACGGGTCAGCATTTGTGAACAGCGGCCCATCTCGGCTACCAGAAGCCCAGCAGGCCCCAGAGACGGGGGTGGGGGGCTGGTGTGGGTACAAGTGTGTGGGGGGAGGGTGCGGAGAGCCGCCACCCAGGTCCTGCTCCACATCTGTGACCACTTTTCCTTTCACACACTTTTCAGAGCTCACGTGGTATGTCCCAAACGTAATTCAAACTTAATGTGAAAGGACGGTCTGCATGTTTTTGTTTTCGCACTTCCCTCCTCGCAGGCTGCCTAGGAACAGGGCCCGGCTCAGACCTCAGACCGGGACTGCCTGAGGCATGTGGTTTGAAGGGTGTGATGACAGGACGCCTTCCCCCCGGGAACATTCGCTCCTCTGTGCCTCAGGTACCAGGCATCCCAGCATTCAACTCACGGGTGTTCGACATACCTCTGCTCCCTCTGCTCGCACACGAGTAGCCCTTGCAAGACTGATCAACTAGCTGAGTGTAAGGCCTCAAAGGACAGGAGCCAGGCTCAGTACCAGAAAGGAAGTGGAATCACCCAGTAGGTGGGGAAGAGTAGGAAAAAGACATCTAGAGATGATTCCTTCCTCTCAGGAAGTCATTGCAAGAACAATGATTAGCATTTTAAATGGCCGGTCTGTGCTTGGCAGTTTAATACTATCTTCAATTAATTTTCATAAAAACTCCTTTGAGGTTAGTATTGTTATTTCCAGTTTACAGACGATTAAAATAAGGCTCAGAAAGTTTAAGTAATTGGCTCAGCATTGTGCAAGTTGGGAACTGTGAGGTGAAACTCAAGACCCATGCCCTCTCCTCTATTCCTCGTGTGTGTGTGGATGTGTGTGTGTTTCTGTGCAGGTATGCAGACTCCAGTGGGAAAGGATAATTGGAAGGTATTTGATAAAGACACTAAAAAGAATAGCTTTGGCACTTCTAATTTTGAATATTATTATCTTAAGAAATAATAGATATGTCCAAAGACATAACTGAAAGGTTTAGCTAGAAGGTAAACTGATATTCAACACTGAGGGGTTAATTTAAAAACAGTATCTTATTTACATACAGTAAAAATGCTATGAAAACATTAATATAATGCAGAAGGAAATGGAATGAACCTGAAGAGTTCACAGTATGCAGCTCAATTCATTTCTTTGTTTTAAGCTTCTGTTGTGGTTACTATTGCATATGTAACAAAGTGCACCAATCACTCCATTTTTTTCCTCAAAAACTTGTGGGTGAGGAATTTGAGGTGGGCTCAAGCAGTTTGTCTCCCCAGCAATTGCAGTAGGATGAAAGCTCAGTCCCCACAAGCCTCACCTGGACTGGGTATCCAAAATGGCGGGCAACTGGGAGGTGAGTTTGGAGGCTGTTGGCTGCAAAGCCCACACATGGCCTCTTCCTATGGCTTGGATTCCTGTATAGTAAGTTGAACTTCTTGCCTGATTGCTTGGAGCTCCAGCACAAGTGTTAGAAAGAACAAGGTAGAAGCTGAATACCTTTTCTCACTTAGCCTCAGAAGTCACGTAGAGTCACTTCAGCCACGTTCTGTTGGTTACAGGTGAGTCACAAGCCTGCTCAGGTACAAGGCAAGAAGACAATGAAAGGAATATCAAAAAGTTTGCAACCAATTTCTTAAGCTGTTGTAGCGTGTCATTAAAGAGTTTTTCTAATAAAAACATGCACTTCTGTTAAGTTGGCATGTGGCTAGGAAAAAAAGATTTAAGGACATAAATAAAATATTAAGAGTGGTTTCCTCTGGAATTTGGATGAATTTCTTCATTTTCATCTTTTTGTACCTGAATTTCTATACTGAATCTCTATAAATTTTGTGATCAGAAACAAATCAAATAAAAATATTTAATTTTTCAAGTTTAAAATGAATACTTAACTAGTATTTTATCTCCATGTTCTTTACTAGCGAGGCACTTTCCCCCACATATCTATCTTCCACAATCGCCACAGAGCAATCTATCACACATAAAACCTTCAGGTACAAATTACACATGGATTCATACATGCTTTCTATCACATTCATGTCAATAAATCTCCTCAATGTCTTAGCCCGCTGCTTACCTGCCATGTCCAGCAATTCATAATGAGCCTTAAAACACAATCAGTGCAGGAGAGCATCAAAAAAGTGATCATGGCCACGCCCTTCTTATACAACACCTCCGGGAAAACTCACAAGGCCCCCTGCCACACTCTCTTGACTAGGGCAATTTTTTGGCGGCTGGTGCTGGGGATTTTTTTCATAGAAAGTAATAGGAGATCTTAGATCAATCAGTTACATGTGCTTTTGAGATTGTTCCTCTGGGAGGAATAAAAGAAAAGATCAGCTCAATTGGCTAAGTCCACCAAAAGTGATAAATACTGCCTCCATTGAGCAAATGGATAGACCATGAGTGAGAGGATCCCTGCAGTCAGGCTACTTTCACTGCTAATAGCAATTGCTGCAGACAGAAGAAACAGATGTCTTTCAGTGAGTGAGTGGTGGTATGTACTAGATCAAAATATTCACAAAAATCTCAGAGGCTAGACCATATTAATGACTCTCTCTTTTTCTTCCCTCCCCCCTGAAAACACTGTGAAAAAACTAAGGTCACCAGTTGTTGCATGCCATCAAGAACTAAAGAATTTATAGCAAGAGTCCTATTTAATTACAGCTCATGAAACTGATCCGATGGTATGGCAGACCTTATATATAAATATTATTTATATCCCCAACTTTCAGGAGAGCAAGGTCTATTTCACAACCTTGCCAAAGGTCAGGGATCTGCCCCCGATGTTAAACATAAAAGGAGTTGTATAACATAGCTAAACAGATTACGGGCTGGTGTGCACACATGGTTTTCTTCCCCTCACAACTATAGCTCTCCTTTTCTGACAATGGAGAAAGAGCTCCATTCAATACATATCTCCTGACAGCCAAGAGAACCTGTCTGAAGAGTGTGTACTTAATTCAGAAGGCCATGGGGAGCCATTGAGGGCTTACCAAGAAAGGAGTAACATGACCTAAACTGCACCTTGGGGGGGATTAAAGCTGAAATTAGCAGGAGAGAAAACAAAACTAGTTCTAGAAACTAGAAACTAGAAAATTTGAAAACTAGTTCTTTGAAAAGACTAATAGAGTAGGTAAATCCCTCCCAAGCTTGGTTAAAGAAAAAAGAGCAAGAGGGGCGCCTGGGTGGCTCAGTCGTTAAGCTTCTTCCTTCGGCCCAGGTCAGATCGCAGGGTCCTGGGATCGAGCCCCGCATCAGGCTCCCTGCTTGGCAGGAAGCCTGCTTCTCCCGCTACCATTCCCTCTGCTTGTGTTCCCTCTCTCGCTGTGTTTCTCTCTGTCAAATAAATAAAATCTTTAAAAAAAAAAAAAAGAGCAAGACAGTAAAATTAGGAATGTGAAAAAGGAGGCATAATAACAAGATCTGGAGAGGCTAGAAGGGCTATCATAGAATATTACATGAAACTTAGAGTGACACATTTGAGAACCTAAAGAAAATAGATGAGTACCTAGAAAAAATATAATTTTTCATGGTTGATCCAAAAACTAGTTAATGTGAATAGACTATATACAAAGAGGTCCTGACGGGCAACCTATTGATGAATCCAAGAAATATTTTTGGGTTGGAGACTGTTTGGAAGGATTAAAAAAGAGATGAGTGAAACTAATTCTTACTAACCTGGCCTAATTGAATGAAAAAAAAAACAAAAACGGATTTAATGCAGGGAAAAACAAGGAGGAGGATCTGAAATTAGGGGAAAGAGAAGGAATCACCTTGGAACCACCATGAGGTATAGCTAATTGGTAATGTACATCCCAGTGGCATGGTGTAATGACCACCAGGTATGTCCATATATCAGTATACTATATATTGTATACATACAGTATATATACTGTATATCAGTAATATTATATCAGTATAATGACCACCCGATAACCCACAGACTTATCAGGATGATGCAAAAAGAAAATAGGTTATACTTATTTTTTGTTAAGATTTTATTTATTTAGGGGCGCCTGGGTGGCTCAGTGGGTTAAAGCCTCTGCCTTTGGCTCAGGTCATGATCTCAGGGCCCTGGAATTGTGTCCTGCATCGGGCTCTCTGCTCAGGAGGAAGCCTGCTTCCCCCCCGCCCTCTCTCTGCCTGCCTCTCTACATACTTGTGATCTCTCTCTGTCAAATAAATAAAATCTTTAAAAAAGATTAATAAATAAATAGATTAATAAATAATCTATATTTATTAATAATATATAAAATATATTTTATTTATATAAAATATATTTTAATAATTTTAATAATAATTTTAATAATAATAATATATAAAATATATAAAATAATATATAAAATAATAAATAAATTAATAAAAAGATTAATAAATAAATCTTTAAAAAAGATTTTATTTATTTATATGAGAGAGAGCAAGCACAAGAGAGGGAAGGTCAGAGGGAGAAGCAGGACCCCCCCCCCCCGCCCCATGCTGAGAAGAGAGCCCGATGTGGGACTTGATCCCAGGGCCCCAGGATCATGAACTGAGCTGAAGGCAGCCACTCAACCAACTGAGCCACCCAGGCGTCCTTATCTCTTTTCTTCACTTCTGGATGTTTGTGTCATTTTATAACATGTAAAAGATAGTGCTATAGTACAGATATGCTGAGTATATACATATAGCAGGGTGAACGCTCAAAAAAATTTTAGTGATATGGGCGAATAACAGAAAACATTTTGGGGTATATCCATACAGTAGACTTGAACTGCAACAAGAATCCTAGAAAACAGTCTCAATTGGAGCACGTCAGAAGGCTTGTTTTTTTTCAAGAAGATGCAATTTATGCTTTAGGTGTTTGAACATAACTGAAAAGAGATCTGTGCAGTTTCGGCAAAGTTTGGCTCAAATTCGGTGATAAGAACATGGATATTAAATAACAGTGATTTTCTTACACAAACAATGACACAACTCTAGGGGAAACAAAATGTTGGGCAAGGTAGAAAAAGTTACTAAATATACTATGTGGTTCAATGCATGAATAGCATCTACATAGTTATAATTATTTAAACACAACACAAATGTGGACTTGAATAAAATTGCTATATAACAACACTGAGTGGATGAGGACATAGGAAGGGTGCGCGCGTTATGGGAGGAAGGTGAAAGGGTTGCAGCTTTATCTTCCGAGTGAGAAGTCACCGTGATAGATAATGTCTGACACTGAAAAATAAAAGTAGTATCTCTATTAGTATCAAATAAGAGTAAATCTCAAGAAGGAAACATTACATTTGACCTCAAGGAGAGCAGAGACTCAAAGGAGAGAGCAGTGAGCAAAATTATCTATCATAACTAGGGGACCCAGAGGACAGAAAAACTAATTCTGCCCAAGTTGCTCAGGAAAGACATCCCAGAGAAAGAAAACCCCATCATCCATTCTCTCCATCTTTTCATAATGGCATACAGACTGCCTCCCTGTTCCCTATCTCCACTTTAGGTTTCAGCTGAGTGCAAAGTCACCAGAGATTCTATTTCCTGCCTCTCTTCCTGCTAATTAGGACCATGTTACTAAATTCCGAAGGGAGCAGATGTGATGTTTGCAATTTCTGGACTACGTGCTTAAAACGAAGCTCCTTGTTATCTGTTGCCTACGTTAGCCCTTCCCATAGATTGAGAGGCAGGTGTTAGTAGCCCATGTGGACAGGGATGAACCTCAGAGGATGGCAGAGCGACAAAATGGAAAGTGTCTGGGCCCTATGACCCAATGGACCAGCACAGCCTCCTTCGAGCCTATCCACCAGCTCAGACTTTTATGTGAAATAGAAATAGAGCTTATGCTTTTTTTCAGTCACAATTAAAGGGTCTCGGTTAATGTATCCAAGCCAGTATCTTAAGTAACATAGGGACCTTGTCTGGAAGGAGTTCTTGGACAAGGTACAAAAGGGAGAGGCACCGGGGCCAGAAATGATGAACGTGGGGGCTAGAATGTGGATGTCAGAGGAGACAGAAGACGTCAGAACTCAATGATGTGACACCATATACGCGAGCTTTCACTTATCCGATAAGAAATTAGGAGCTATCAAAGGTTCCTTTATTATCAATAGTGCAAACTCTGTCATTAAAATCATCATGTAATTATCTGAAAATTCTGTGTAATCTAAGTCATGAATTTTTAAAACTACATAAAAATAGATTACATGCAAAATCTATACAACGGATTACACACAATGCTTGCTATCTCTACGAATATCCTGGTTGCAACTGTAGCTGTTCTGTTCTCTCCAAACTTGTCCTCCTTCGTTGAAATGATCACTTTAGAGCCTTGGGAAATAATTTCCTATTTCATATATAAAGTATGAATTTCTGGTGATAAAGTTATCTTCCCAGTATTAAAAAAACTACTCATGGAAATACTCTGGCCTTATTAAGCAATGTTTCTAAATAGTCTATAATGCTGAATAGAAACTTTAACTAAGACTAATAAATCGATTGGAAGGAAATTAGTATTTAATAACTGCTGGTGGAAAGACCAGCTAGATAGTCACACGGAAAAAGAAATTAAATTCACTTTACATACGATAAAACAATAAAAAAAGTAAAAACAAAAAAACTACAACTCTCATCCTAATAGGAGGACAAAAGAACTTTATAGCAATTGAGAAAAGGTATATGAAACCAACTAAAGGGGAAATGAAAAATGTATCCCAAATAGAAAGAAAATAAAAGATAAGATGTAATAAATTCATTTGATTACACATGAATAAAATGTTTAATATTTTTTAGGGTGGAAGCAAATCCATAATGCTTTCTACTTTTTACTAAAAAAATTTACAAAAGGATAGAAAACAGATAAGAAGATACAAATAAAAGTCAATGCTTAAAATAATTTTCAGATTTCCTAATATTAAAAATGCAAACTGAACAACTTCAACCTAGTTCATAGTATTATATTAGCAAATAAATTTTTATTGTATGTACCCTCATACCAGTAGCACTGCATATTAGTCTTTTAAAAAAGTTGTCTAGAAGAATATAAGACCTCTATAATCGATCTTTTAACAAGTAATTCATTTTGAGTAGCGTATGCCCAAGAAAATATTTAAAAGAAAAAAAATCTACTTGTATAGAGATGTTTCTAGCAATTCCATTCATATAAGTAAAAAAAAAAAATTCCATAATTAAGAAGTGGATAAGTAAACTTTGGTGTATTGTTGCTATCATAGATTCTAAGTAGTCATTAAATAATACTGATGTATGTAAAACTGTATGCAAAAAATGTTTCAGTGAGACCCAAACATGTTAAATAGAACATAAATTATTCTGTTTACTGATGATATTTATGTAAAATTTAGGTCTCTACATTGAAAAGTATCAAAAAAGACATATCTGTAATTACTAGAGTTTAACATTAATTCTTTGTCTTTTTTTCCGTAATATGTTGAAGTGTGCAATAAAAAACAAAAGATTAATTGGTCAGATAAAAACCTTATTCGACAGAGAGAGAGAGATCCCAAGTAGGCAGAGAGGCAGGCAGAGAGATAGGGGGAAGCAGGCTCCCCGCTGAGCAGCGAGCCCGATGCGGGGCTCGATCCCAGGACCCTGAGATCATGACCTGAGCCTTAGGCAGAGGCTTTAACCCCCTGAGCCACCCAGGCCCTCCTCTGCTGGCCATCTTAAACAGAGCATCTGGGTTAGGCATCCCAGCAACCCTGCAAGCTGGAAGTTATCTTTCCCATTTTACTGATGATAAATTGAGGCTTAGAGACCGTGCATAACTTACCAAACATCACACCAATATAACACACCAACATGATAAGGTGGAGCCTAAATTAGAATTTAGTTCCTCCTCCTAAGTTTTTATGAAGACCTTTTTTATGAGGATCAAAATAGCCCATACTTGTGGGGGAGGATATGGAAAGATAGGGGGAAAACATTATTTAGAGGGAAAAAAATCTATAATTCCACCATCCAGAGGCAATCACTCAGTATTTTCACCAATTCCTTTCCAGTGGTTTTCTAGCATATTTTCTTTCTCATGGTTGAGTTCATAGTCCATATATAATTTCACAACCTGGTTTTTTTATTTCACATTACATCATGCTCACGAGTTTTAATGGTAGCAAAATATACTATTACGCACACATTCCATACATGTAGGTAACCATTCTAATACACACTTAAATGCTACCAGTTTTTCACTATTACAGAAAGCACTGCCATAAACCCTATACACAATCCTCAGCAAGAAAATCAATTAAAAGGTAACTAATTTTAATAAAAGATATGGGAATCTTTAAGACTCTTGTCGCATTTTACCAAATCTCAGGGAATGTTGTATTGGTTCACACCAGCAGTGACTGAGAAAGTTTATCTCATTACACCCTCACTGTGATGACTGTTACTTTCTCTTTGCTAAAGGATAGGTGAAAAATTAGACATACCATTCTTATTTGAACCTACAGATGAAAGTTGCTTTGTAACAGGTTTTTTAAAAATGCAGTGGTCTTCTTCAGAGGTTATGCTAATTCCCGTGAATTCTTCCAGTGTTGGGCATGTCATGAAGCAATCATAAGCCCTAGAGTTTCCTATTACAATAGGCTGCCTCCCAAATAAAGCATATCTGCCATCTTTATTTCATTTATTCACCCACCCATCCATACAATCCTTAAACAACCTTTATGGAAAGTCTCACATTCTCTAACACCACAGACTCTCTGCTGGTAGAATGCCTTCTGTGGACCAGTCACATTCGATTTGCTTTCTGAAGAAACTTGAGGAAAAGAAACCCAAGGAAGTTGCCCCCCGCCCCCATCTTTTGCTTTTCTTGGTTTCTTTCACCTCATTTGCGAAGAGCAAAGCATATTACCAAGAACAGCTGTCTTGAAAACAATGGAAACTAAGCAGATGGTACCACCTGTGGCTACGCAACTACAGGCTTTGTGAGAGGCTACGTACCTGCTTGTGCTGACGTCCACCTATTCTCAGTTTGGTTGGGAACAGTGCCAAGCCTTGACAAGATTCTAGTTCAGAGTCTTCCCGATAGATAGATAGATAGATAGATAGATAGATAGATAGATAGATAGATGATGGATGATGGATTGATAGTCTCTGAAATAACAAAGAACGATCATTTCACTCTCTAATTTAATCTACTATGGAACAAGCGCTCTACCAAGCAGCGATCGAATCAGTCACTTACAGTAAGTATGTCCTGAGGTTGACCGACCTGTAAACCCATTACCCACCTCGGGTCTGACTAACGGTGTGTCTCTTGGTAGGAGAGAGCAGATGGGTGCAGACTGATTCCCCTGCATCCAGGACCACGTCCCCAACATTACAAAGGCATTCTTTATATCTCGTGTGTGTGTTGGGGGTGGGGGGCTAGGCGGGTTGGTGGGTATTCGGTAAGACTTGAATTGCTACAGACCAATAGGCCTTGGGCATGTATGTTTTATTCACTTGACAAATGCATGGAGGTGCTTTCTATGTACTAAATTTTAGAGATAAAATAAGGAATAAGATGGGTAATGTTACTTCCCGTGTGGACGGTCCTTGCATGGCTCTTACGCTCCAAAGGAGAAAGACACTTAACATAAGGAAATGACATAAAAACAAGATAATGTCAGATTATGATCAAGTCAATCGGGTGTTAGGGGAGCATAAGTGGGGGCTGGCCACTTTAGACTTCCTGACTACAGAGAGGCCTCTCTGAGAAGACAACACTCAGCTGAGACCTGGAGGGTGAGAAAACACCAAGAAGTCAGCCATGATGAACCTTCAGGGAGGGAGGGCTTAGGCGGCAGAGAGTGGGTTCTCGAAGGCACAGATGGCTGGCCAGTGTGGCTGGAGTAACTTAAGGGGTAGGGAAAGAGAAAAACGAGATAAGTTCTGAGAGAAGAAGACACTGTCTCCCATGAGATCCTGTTAAGGGGTTTAGACCTTCCTGCAGGAGCTGAGGAAAGACTTGGAAAGACTTTGAAAGGCTTTTTTGTGAGGGGGATGTCAGGGAGAGATCCAGGCGGATTTTGCTTTCTCCTGTCTGCATGGCTAGCTCCCTTCCCTCCGATCACTTGCTTAAACATCGCCTACCTCATGACATCTCCTCCGTCCACCTTCTTTAAAATGGTGAACACTACTCGTCCTCTCCAACTGCTCTTCTCACACTTCTGATCCCCTTGAACCTGCTTGACCTTTCTTTTCCCAGGACATTCCTCACCTTCTAACATAAAATGCAGTTCACTGGTTTGCTACAGTTACCATTTGTCAGTCTCCCCTGGGAAGCTAAGTTCCTCAACGGAAGGGGTATTTGTTTGGCTCACTGACCTATCGTCCCGAGAGCCCGGAATGGTAGCCAGCACATAGTAGGAACTCAATAAACACTTACTGATTACATGAATGCGTTGACATAAAGATAGTAATTTGGCTTCATAAAGAAATAGCATATTCATTTTTTTAACCAGTTTTTCCCCAGAGAATGATCCCTGGGAAACCACACTCTCGTCCACAGCAAGGGAAGAACCGGGATGGGACACTTCAATAGCCGTTGTCACTGCTCCATTCTAACCATCTCAGTGGCGATTTGTTTTTAAAGATTTTATTTATTTTACAGAGAGGAGAGAGATCACAAGTAGGCAGAGAGAGGGGGGGAAGCAGGCTCCCTGCTGAGCAGAGAGCCCGATGCCAGGCTCGATCCCAGGACCCTGAGATCATGACTTGAGCCGAAGGCAGAGGCTTTAACCCACTGAGCCACCCAGGCATCCCTCAGTGGTGATTTTTTTATGGCGTTAACAGCCAGGGTCCTCCAGGGGTGAAGAGCTGCGCTGTGTTATTCTTGGGCATTTACCCAAGCTGGCATGTCATTTTACCTCGACTGTCACAGGGGCATGAAGCAATGTGCTTTTTATTGCTTGGGACTTCCTGTGCTCTACCTTACAGTCCCACTGCCAGTAACAATAACAGGGCATTAAAGCCCGTTCATTCCTGGATTGGAATGTGCTCGTCTGTATTGTTCAGCGGTGGCCGTCAGTGCTGTCACATCGGCTCAC
Source organism: Procyon lotor (assembly GCA_028646535.1). NCBI lineage: Eukaryota > Metazoa > Chordata > Mammalia > Carnivora > Procyonidae > Procyon > Procyon lotor. The sequence continues at coordinate 47,970,490 of CM053605.1, forward strand.
GGAGGGGTGCAGGTGATTAGCGACTGCGGTGACTGAAGTTTCAGGCACTGCTCAAACACGAAGCTTGCACGATCATTACAAAACACCAAAATATGCTGGCAAGCTCTGCTTTCACACCTCACCATTACACATACCTTCTCGTTCTAGGCGGGATCATAGGGCAGGACTAAGACAGCGAAAGCAGCCACAGGATGAGCACCCGGACCTGGGAGCCCCTTGCATGTGTGGAGTGTGCCTTCACGACAGGAAGATCCCAATCCTGAAGGTAGCCCAGAGGGTGGAGGAGAAGGAAAAGAAAAGAAGAACCAGCCCCCCACTTTCAAAGTTTACAATTAAGTCAGGAAGACAAATGTCACAGAAATTAAGGGCCTATTGAACTGATTTATAGAAGTAGCTGTTTCTTGGCAGCCCTCAGGATGTTCTTGTGCCAAATGGTTTGATTTCCCAAAAGACAAGGAAAATGGAAAACTGTTTTTTTTTACTCCTTGGTCGAAGCATTCTTACCCCTAAACGCTGTGAAGGGTTCTTTCTGAAAAGTGAGCTGGCAGAAATAGAAAGCAAAGGTTCCTCTCAAAAAGCTCAGTTAGAAAGGATTTGGCATTATAAAAGAATGACAGTCAACTGCTGAATACAGAAGAAAATATATATTCATAAGAACTTCTCCTAAAGAGGCTGTAGGTTAAGGCAGCTCTATCTTAATGAAAGAAAAGAAGGATCCGCACTGCAATGAGCTTAGGAAATTCGCCTTGGGTATTGAACTGGAGAACAGCAACAGAATTAAGAGGCAAAGGCTAAATGCATATGAACCCTGAAGGAATTAACTCAGATAATCTACCTATGAAGTAATGCAAGAAGAAAGAGGTAAACTCGGGGGCTCCAGCTTGGGAAAGGAATTCCATTTCCTGGGATCATTGGAGCAGTGCAGAGCCCTGAACGCAGAGCCATCGGCTTGGGCAAGGATCAGAGGATCCGGTCCTGAGGCCACGCTGGGCATCCGTGGGGGAGGGCTCCACTTACCAGAACAATTTCCTGCATTGGGAGGAACGAAGACGAGGGGAGAGTCTTTGATTTAGGATGTGTACACGAAGAGATTCAACCTCTATAAAGTCACAGAATCTGTCGGAAAACCACGAGGTAGCTTTTTCAAACTTTAATGGGTTTGTTCGGGTGTATTAGAAGATGAAGAAAAGCAAAGTGCCCTTTGAAGAGAGAAGGCAAGTCGGCCAAAGACTCTAAGTAGGTGAGGGCAAAAACTGCCCGGGCTGGGAAGCAGGGAGAAACTACTTAAGTATTCCACACCAAGGAACTCTTACAGCAAAGCAAATTCGTCTATGGGGACCTAGGCCCCTGGAAGTCAGCTCCTGATGGGTCTGCGTTCTGTGAGAGGGAAGCCGGGAAGCATTAAGGACACAAGTATTGATTGGCGGGGAAGCTGCAGACCTGGGGTATCCAGGCCATCCAATCCAGTCAAGAAGATCCATCGTCTCCAGTTGGACACCCACCTGTGCCACCGCAAAAAGAAACCACAATTCCCACGTAGTTAATGACTTCTTCACTTTTGTAAAGAAAAATGGCTCTCCTCCATTCAATCTTCTTGAACTCTCCATAGCTTCCGGCCGTTGATCAATACCTATTATCCTGCCCCTGCTTTTGAAGCAGTTTGGTCAGGCTTGCTTCCTTCCGTCCTTTGCTTCTTCCCTCTTGCCTTCACTTATTCATTCAATAAATACATATCAATCCTCCCAGAGTGCTAGACCCTAAAGGAAGAAGAATAAGACCGGGTCTGATTCACATCCCAGTATAACACACTGTCCTTGGGCAATGGGGCCAGGAAAGTCGTCCCCCTTTCTTTGGCTTCACCTTCTCCACATTTCACAGCTTCATGACGGGCTCCTTTCCCAGCCAGCTCTTCACATAGGTACAGGGTAAATCGGTGTAAATCGAAACCCAGTTTCCATCGCCCCGACTCCAGGAACACAGCCTGTTGTGAATGGCTGTGTTCCCTTGCCTTCCCTTGGCTCAGCGGAAAAAGGGACACTTCCATTCAACCATCATGTTGCCGTCACCAAAATATAGTCTCCCCACCCCACTCCTACTGATCAGGTTAATTCTTAGAAGGTTAGCTCAAACTTTAGAGATCCAAGAAGCTGGGGCAGCTGGGTGGCTCAGTCGGTTGAGTGACCAACTCTTGGTTTTGGCTGGGGTGGTGATCTCAGGGTCTCGGGACTGATCCCCCAGGTCAGGCCCTATACTTAGCACGGAATCTGCTTGGGATTCTCTCTCTTCCTCTCTCTCATCTTTCCTCTCAAGCGAATAGATAAATCTTTAAAAAGAGAGAGAGATCTAAAAAGTTGCTTCTGGCCAGCCCCATTGAACTCATGATCATGCCTGTCATCCGTGACATACTGTGAACATATGCATACATGTATTTCTATGTTCTCTTTTTCGCGTGCTGCTATTTTTTTTTTTAAGATTTTTATTCATTCATTTATTTGACAGAGAGAGAGGGAGATCACAAGTAGGCAGAGAGGCAGGCAGAGAGAGAGGGGGAAGCAGGCTCCCCGCTGAGCAGAGTGCCCAACGCGGGGCTCAATCCCAGGACCCTGAGATCATGACCTGAGCCGAAGGCAGAGGCTTTAACCCACTGAGCCACCCAGGCGTCCCTCACGTGCTGCTAGTTAACTGCTCCCTGATTTTGTGTATCTTGGCTTCCTCAATAACTTTCCCTTTCATTTGATATTCTTTTTTTTGTTTTGTTTTGTTTTTAAAGATTTTATTTATTAATTTGACAGAGAGAAAGAGAGATCACAAGTAGGAAGAGAGGCAGGCAGAGGGAGAGGGGAAAGCAGGCTCCCTGCTGAGCAGAGAGCCCGATGTGGGGCTCGATCCCAGGACCCTGAGATCATGACCTGAGCCGAAGGCAGAGGCTTTAACCCACTGAGCCACTCGGGCACCCCTCATTTGATATTCTTAAAAGCACTTAGTACATAACCGTACTCACGGTACATTTAAAATGCTGTTCAACAAATACCTGCCTCACTATCATCTCTCTTTTCCTTCCCCAATTTACCAAAGTGCTCTACTCACTTGCCACCATGGTAACAACAGCATGTCGGACTCACCCCAGGTCCACAAACAAACAAGCCATGCTGGACCCGGAGCGCCTCCTCTGTGCCCCCTCTGGCCACAGCAAGCGAATGTTTTGAATACGTCACATTTTCAGGCCCATCCTTCCTCATTCTCCGCAGCCAAAGCATCTGCCCAGCTCCCGACCGCCCTGAACAGCAGCCCACCCCTAAGGTCTGGGGATGACATCTACCGCCTTTGCCCTGTGCTGAGTGCTGAGTGTTCTGAAGATGTGCAGGGCACAGCAAACGCGGGGCACCTCGGGCAGTCTCAGGTCCCGTGCCCTCACTGCACGCAGCCCTTGGTGGTACACCTGGAGCGACAGGAGGTCAGCTGTGGCCTTCAGAGCCAGACGGGCCCAGGTTCGAAGGCCAGGTCAGCCACTTACAAACAGTGTGAAAGGGGTGACATTATCCACCCACGGGGGTGCCTCAGTCTCCTCCTCCGGGAACTAAAGATAATGCTTCGTTCTTCGCAAGATGACCAGGGCCATTACATGCGAAAGTAAAGGCCAGTGTTGTAGCTTTTCCACTTTAATTCCCTGGCCTCTCAACCTATCCTGCCACAGCCCTAGCCCACCCTCTGCTTCTCTGAAGGGTCACAGTGGCTCCTCGCCGCCCTGGACGACGTTTTTCTTCTCATCAGATGCAAAT
>CM053605.1:47980606-48003670 GCA_028646535.1 Procyon lotor
GCGCCTGGGTGGCTCAGTCGTTAAGCGTCTGCCTTCGGCTCAGGTCATGATCCCAAGGGTCCTGGGATCGAGCCCCGCATCGGGCTCTCTGCTCAGCAGGGAGCCTGCTTCTCCCGCTACCATTCCCTCTGCTTGTGTTCCCTCTCTCGCTGTGTTTCTCACTGTCAAATAAATAAAATCTTTAAAAAAAAAAAAAAAAAGAAAAGAAAATATGTAAAATTCATGTCTGATTGCAACCAAACAGCAAACAACAACAACAAAACCTAAAAACAAATATCTCTCATGAGCTTAGGCACAAAAATCCTCAACAAAATTTACCAAACGGAATTCAGTAATATATAAAAATAATTATATACCACAACTAAGTGAAATTTATTCCAGGTATGCAAATCTGGTCCCTTATTCAGAAATCAGACAATGTAATCCAACAGATCAACAGGCTAATGAAGAAAAATCGTATCATATCAACTGAGGAAGGAAAAGCATTGGACAAAATTCAACACTCATTCAAGATAAACACTCAGTAATCTAGGCATAGAGGAGAACTTTTTCACCTTGATAAGAGCATCTCCAAAATCTCTGTAGCTAACATCACACTTGATGGTGAGAGACTAATGCCTTCTCCATAGGACTGGGAACAAGATAAAGGTGTCCTCTGTTACTGATTTTATTCATAAAATAAATTTTATTCAGAAAATCTTCATATTCATTTAACATAGTTAACTCAGAAAGGATCACAAACTTAAATGGAAAACTATAAAACTTTTAGAAAAAAAAAAAAAGACAAAATCTTTGGGACCCAGAGTTAAGAGAAGAGCTCCTAGTCTTGGCCTCAAGACCACTATTCATGAAAGGGAAAGTTGATAAATTACACTTCATTACAACTTGAAAATTTTGCTCTGCAAAAGGTCCTGTTAAAAAGATTAAAAAAAAAAAAAAACAAGTGACAGACTGGGAGAAAATATTTATGAATCATATATCTGAAGGACTCTCAAAACTCAACTGCAAAAATCAAACAATCCAACTAGAAAATAGGAAAAGACGTGAACCAATATTTCACCAAAAAAAAAAAAATACACAGATGACATGCAAGCACATGGAAAGATGTTCAAAATAATTTACTATTAGGAAAATGCAAATTAAAACTACAATAAGATATCACTACATACCCTTCAGAACACATGGATAAAATTAAAACCAATGGCCAGAAACTGGATTGGTCTCATACATTGCTCTTGTGAATATAAAATGATACAACCACTCGGAATACAGTGTCACAGGTTTTTTTTCTTAAACTAGGTATGCAACTACAATACGACCCAGTAAATATGCTCTTGGGCATATAGCCCAGAGAAATAAAAACTTGTGATCACAGAAAAACCTGCACAAGAATGTTTATAACAGCATTATTCATATTTGCCAAAAACTGGAAACTACCCGGATGTTCTTCAGTGAATGAGTGGTTAAGCCAACTGCAGGACAGCCCCACCATGGGCTACTCCTCAGCCACGAAACGGGAAGAAACTACTGATTCACGTGACAACTCGAATGAATCTCAGAGAATTATATTAAGTTTAAAAAAAAAAGGGCAATCCCAAAAGTATGAGATTTCATTTATACAACAAATAAAAACTTATCAATAACAAAGAAAATTGAAATAACACAATTAGAGAGACGATCAGAGTAAGGAAGCAGGTATAGCTACAAAGAGATAACACAAGGGACCTTGTAATGACGGAACATTTCTGTATCTTGATTGTGATGATGGTTACTATGGTTACATAGTTACATACATACATATGGTTACACACACACACACACACACACACACACACGCAGGAGTTTATGTAAAAATGGTGAATCCTGAATAAGCTCTGTAGAGTACACCAATGTCGATTTCCTGGTTTTGACATTGTAGACTGCTAATACAAGACATCAGCATTGGCAGAAACTACGTGAAGGGTACATAGGACCTCCTTGTATATTTCTTTATGCAACTTGTTATAAATCTATAATTATTTCAAAATTAAGAGTTAAATAAACCCAGCTATTTTCGCAAAGGATGAGGCACACGGGAGAGTAAGGCTGGGGATTGGGGAGATCTTTCACTTTTTACCTTAAAAGCTTCTATAAATGATTGAGGTAAATACACAATAAAAATGCAGACGGACCTCAGGGGGGATAAACACATAGATTCCTGATTCAGTAGGTCTGGAGTGGAGCTGAAGAATTTGCATTTCTAAGGGCGCCTGGGTGGCTTAGTCGCTGGGCGTCTGTCTTAGGCTCAGGTCATGCTCCCATATCAGGCTCCCCCTCTCCAGCTCCCCTGTGTTTGTGTTCCCTCTCTTGCTATCTTTCTGTCATAAATAAATAAAATTAAAAAAAAAAAAGAATTTGCATTTCTAATTGGTTCCAAGGTAAACTAACACTGCTGGTCTGGAGCCCACACTTTTAGAACCAGAGATTAAAAGACTATGCTCAATTAATTCAGTCCTCCCTTGCTTGGTCTGATCTAAAAATGCTCCTTAATCCAGTGATTAGATAGCTGCAGAAACTAATCTAAGCTGTCGTGTCAAATTTCACAGAGGCCAGTCCTCTCGAATACACAAATACAGAAATACAGACAGATAACGGTTCAGATCAAATGTCTTTCAACTCAAACAAATGGCCACTCAACACGGTCCTAGAAAATAAATAGGTTACCCAAAATTAAACAAACTCCGCTTGTGAAGGGAGATATCCCCACCTAATCTGTATCTTAAAACAAATCAATCCTTCTGAAATGCCAGGCAAAAGCAGCCTGTGAAAATCTGCTCGGCATACACCCTCCGTAACCCAGAGCTTCATGTTTCTGGATCTACCACCCGAAGGAAGGACATTCACCATCTATCTCACGGAGATGGAAGCCGAGTGTAGCTCAGTGAATAAAATGTTACTTTCTTTTTCAGTTCCTTTCTCAGTCACATTTCATGCCCTCTTCTCAGAATGTTTATCACCACCCAGAGTCATATTTCTGTTTGAGTGTCTAGCAAGTGACTCCCCGCTGAACAGGCAGAGGAGAAGCCCCATAAATCAGAGTCCGGGAGCCCATAGGCAGCCTTGCCAGCCGGCAGTGGGACCCCTGAATATTCGTCAAAGCTAAGGACTTCGGAGCAGCACTCTTAAAAATAAAGATCCAATTACTCAGAGCTGGATGGCATTAGAAACATCCCAAGTCCCCAAGTGAGCAGGCCCCTGAGGGGTTCTGAATAGTTCCCTTGGCTCCCAAGAGGTCTAATCAGCACAGACCCAGTGAGTTCAAGGAAAATGTGCTTGTCTGCACTGCCTGCTTCTCCGGTGGGAGAACAACATACCCACCAGGACGCTAGGAGATGGAAATCAGGTCCAGAATCACGGCTCGGTGATTGTCAGTAAGAGATTGTGACCGTTCAGTGTAAGGAAGACTGGTATGTCTGTAGGACTTCTACTCTTATAACACCATGGAGCAGGGCAAGTTCTTCTGAATATTCCTACATCCTTACTACTTAAGACAGTTCTGTTTTACTACTTAATACTACTTAATACAATACTGTTCTCCAGACAAGCGGCATTGGCAACATTTGGAGCTTCTGCTGAGCCAGATCCACCCAATCAGTATCTGCGCGTTAGGATCCCAGTTGGTTGGGGTGCTTGGGTGGCTCAGTGGGTTAAAGCCTCTGTCTTCGGCTCAGGTCATGATCTCAGGGTCCTGGGATCAAGCCCCGCATCGGGCTCTCTGCTCAGCAGGGAGCCTGCTTCCCCTTCTCCCTCTTGCCTGTCTCTCTGCCCACTTGTGATCTCTTTCTCTCTCTGTCAAATAAATAAATAAAATCTGTAAAATAAATAAATAAATAGATTAATTAATTAATTAAAAAAGATCCCAGTTGCTTCACAGGCATGGTGAATTTAGAGCAGCTCTAGGGCCAAGTAGCTGGGAACGCAATGAACATTGAGGCAGGGATCTCATGACTGGATCACCACCACAAACACTGTAAGACCCCACTGGAGAATCAAGCGGTGTTGAGGCCAGGCCTGAACAACCAGGAAATCTGTCATAATCTGGGACACTCTGCCCTCATAAAATGCTCCCAAAGGCTAGAAAGCTCCGAGACTCAAATTGAAACCTCACATCTTCCCAAAGAAGCACTAGTCAACCCCATTACCATTTCCTAATTGAACTTCTCACATTTCCCAAATAACTGGTAGCTTGATAGTTTGCAGAGATTTGTTCCTGGGGAAAGTTTGAAATAATTGAATAAGATACCAGGTGAAGTATTCTGGGAAGGCTGAAAAATTTATCACAGAATCATTACAATTATTGCTTGCCTTCTCTTTACTTTCAAAGCTCTGTTATTAGTGATGAAACCATAGGCCTTAATCAAGGAGAGAAGCTGGGCAGTAGAGATGGTCTTCAGAGACCTTACTGGAGCCAGTGTATTCTAGAGGGCTGCGTTTGGTGGTGTTTAGAAAGTTTCTTGCTTTCTTACATTGTATGAACTTTTGTGTAAAGCTCTAGCTTCATAAAAATCATAGTAACCATACATATATTTGAACGACTATACTGTAGGCTTTTCAGACAATTTCAACACTCAGTTTAAAATCTCTTACCTAGGGCACCTGGGTGGCTCAGTCGTTAAAATCTCTTACCTAATTACACAAATATTTTTAAATATATACTTAATGATGATTTTGATATTGGATTGGGATAACCCTGCAATATCCTTTGCTTTTGAAATGACATTCTTTTAAAAGAAAGATAAATTAGTCCTCCGTTCTCATGGAGAGCTATTGTGTAAAATATTAGAGGAGATTTTCTTACTTATAAAGGAATATTTGAGGGTCTTCTCTTTGCTTAGACTTTGCAAGAAGCCAGGTTCACATATGCACCTTGCCTTTCAGGAGCTTACCATCTAGGTGAGGAGGCAGGCATGAGAACATGAGATATGTTTTACAGGAAAAATGGATAGAATTTTAAATGAGAATATCGGGGCAGACAAATTAATTTGGCTGAGAGGTGGATTGTGAATGGGAAGATGATGAACTTAGTTTTGGACCAAGGAGTAGGAGACAGCCATGAAGCACAGACTGCCACAAGTCAGTGTATGTTTCTTTTCTTTCTTTCTTTTTTTTAAGATTTTATTTATTTATTTGACAGAGAGAGAGAGATCACAAGTAGGCAGAGAGGCAGGCAGAGAGAGAAGGGGAAGCAGGTTCCCTGCTGAGCAGAGAGCTTGATGCAGGGCTCCATCCCAGGACCCTGAGATCATGACCCGAGCCGAAGGCAGAGGCTTTAGCCCACTGAGCCAAAGTGTATGTTTCAGTGTGAAATTGAGAATGAGGACTAAAGGAACAGAAAGGAAAAAACTAAACAGACTAGTCAGCCATGAGTAGTGACTCAAAACTCCACAGAGCTATGACTTGTATCGAACCTTAAAAGAGAGATGAATTCATGCACGTAGAGTCAGATAAAAGAGGACTGTGGAAGTACAGTAGGCACTTTGTATGTAAATGGGTGGGGAAAAAACACTAATAAAGATTTTATGAAAGAAGTGATGAAAACAGTAAGGAATGTTGGAGTAGGCAAAGTTTTTGTTCAAGGCTTCCAGAGTTAAAATCCCTGTTGGGATGGATAGATGAAAAATATATTTTGAAGGACAAATAAATAAAACATTGAGTCAGACTATAAAGGAGTTGGCAAAGGAAAGACTGGATCTGATAAGTAGATTGGTGGTGCTATTGACAAAGACCGGAAATGTAGATGAGGGAAGAGAGAAGGATTGTGAACAGAATGTTGATGTACTTGGCATTGGACATCAATAGGTTGGAGGTGACAATGAGATAAGCAACATGGTCACATGTACAAGGTGGCAGGCCTGGGATTAGGGTAGGAATAACAAGGAGCCAAGGGTGCGAAATTTAAGAAGGTGCTTACTCTCAAGTCTCAGGTCGCACAACTCTGAGAGGGAACGTCTCCCTAAATTCTATACCTGGGACCTAACTGCTGTGTCCTAGTCCCTGCCATGCTGGGCTGGTGGAAATATGGAACTATGAGTTTTGATGGAAATACGAGCTTAGATGGCAAATAAGATCAGAGATACAGCTTGAGGTATGCAGCCTAAGAGCAACTGTATTCATGATGTCTTCAGAGTAAACGGCAAAGAGAATGCAGGACATAAGGCTGAGCCTCAGAAAACTCTCTTTTGGAAACCAGAGAAGAAAGAAGAGCAAGCAAGTCTAACATAGGAAGGACAATCGAAAAGTTTAGAAAATGGACATTTCTATTTAAACATGGTTAGATTAGCAGATGCTCTTGCTGTTATTCCCTTCTGAATCACCACTGATAATTACCACTGGTAATTAAATAATTTTTGAAAAAGCATTCACTCACGAGGATTAAAAGACCAGGTGAGGAGAAGACAGTAATAACATCATGGAAGCTTGGAAAGCAGGTAAAGAAGTCGGAACTGTCTAGGCAGACTCAAAGCAACAACAACCAAAAAAAAAAAAAAAACCAAAACCAGAAACTAAAGCCAGCAGTGGAGCAAATATATTTGCACAACAGAACCCTGAGAGGCACAGGAATTGGAGGCACTTGATACGTCTGGAGGTAGGTGTGTGGCTGAAGTGAAAACAGAAGGATTGATAGAATTCTCTCTATTCCACAGCAGTCAGATACAACAGATTCCTTTCCCCAGCCAGCATGGTTAGACAGTGCCCTAGTCCTAACCTGGCAGAATTCTAGAGGCCTATTCTCTAGAAAAGTTGAATCAGAGCGATTTTGAATACAGGATTACCAATCACAGCAAAGCATAGGATTTCCTTACCGGAAACAGGACTAAGCGAAAGTCTGCATACGAAATAAAACCCTTCCCTAACTGAATTCCCAGAATGCAGGAAGCCCCGGCAGGATTCCTCTCTGAGAAAAACCAACCAAGCTCAAGAGAAAATCTGTGAATGTGAGCAGCCTCAGACACTCCCCCGTGGGAAGAACAGAAGTTTCCTAACAGTGAGGCTTACCGGTCATCCGGTACTGACCCGGGCACATGCACACACATGAACGTAGCCTCCAGATCCCATGGTGGAGACGCTCTGCCAACTGAACAGTCAGAAATGATTAGACAATTAGGAAACCCTTCTAACATGAAAGACAGAAAAGGGAGAGGAAAAGGAAGAAAGGGTGAATCCGACTTGGAGAAAATGAAAATAATATAGGGACAGAAGAAGACATCAAAAAATAAGTGAGGTCTTCAAAAATGTAAGTTATTTTAAAAGACATATGCAAATAACAGTAAAGAATTCTTGCAAATTATGATCCCTGAAACGGAAACAAAAAGCAGTAGAGTGACTGGAAGATGCAATGGAGGAAAATTCCCACAAATCAAATAAAGAAAATAAATATATGACTATGGAGGAAATAAAATGAAAAATTTTAGGTAATTTATTCAGGAAGTCCAACTTCTGATTATAGCAGTTTAACAAAGAAAGAACAGGGAATGATGTGGGGAGGAAATCATCAAAGAAATAACACCAGGAACGAACCCTCAGAGAAGTACGTAAGTTTCCGTATGAAGAGGGCTTTTCAAGTACCCAGTATAGTAAATGAAAAAAGGCAGATATCAAAATTCATAATCATGAAATTTCAGAACTCCAGAAACAAAGAAGAAATCCAGGAACTCTGGTGTAAGGGCCACATACAAATGATGGCATAGGAAATCATAATGGCAACATTGGAAACAAGAAGATGATGGAACAATGCCTGAAAAATACTGAGGGGAAATCACTTGCATAAAAGAATTCTATTTGCAGCCAAACTATTGATCAAATGTGAAAACATTATAAAAACATTTCTGGAAATGCAAAAACAAAAAATCATTTTCTCTGCATTTTTATCAGGAAGCTACTAGCCTAGGCTTACTATCCAAAGGGGTGATAAAACAAGAGAAAAATATGGGATCCGGGACACAAGGGGTGCAACAGAGAGAAAAAGGCACAGAGAGTCTACACAGTAATGGTAAAGGGAGTTTGTTGGACATCAGCCAGGAGCCAGCCAAGGTGAAAAGGGATTCTGGAAGGATGTATCTTAGAGAAGGACTACCTGATTTGTCTGATTGTCATCCGAGAAAACTTACCCCTTTGTCCAAGATTTGGGGATAAACTAGAAAAAAATAAATAAAATAAAAAAATAAAAGCAAATGAAAAAGAGAAAGAGACTTATTGATTCCAGGGAGACTAACCGGAACAGACAATAAAGGAACTGGTATCATCATTGACAGCTGTGAAATGATGAACATAGTCAAAGACTTTGAATATTGATCTAACCACAATGAGCGAAGGTGTTTGCAGGGAGGAATGGTGTGAAAGCTAAACCTCGCCATTAAAGGTAGGGAACTCAAAGGTAATACCTAAAGGCCAAAAAGAAAATTTTAAATAACGGTGTAAGGATATTATTCAGAAACACGATCACACATACTGGAACAGGCTAGAAGATTTAAAACTTGTTGCCGCTGAAGAGGATTCAGGAGACAAAGGCTGTCAGGGGCGGCTGTTCTTCATTTTAAGCCTTTAAAATAATCTGTCTTTTTAAAAAAATTGTATCTACATATACCTTTATAAAAGCTTTAAAAGTAAAAGGATAAAAATAAGAAGAATCAAGGGGCGCTTGGGTGGCTCAGTTAGACGCCAACTCTTGATTCCGGCTCAGGTCTGGATCTCAGGGCGTGAGATGGAGCCCGAGGCAGGGCCCCAGGCACGGAGGCTGCTTAAGGTTCTCTCTCTCCCTCTCCCTCTGCCCCTCCCACCACCACACGCAGGTGTGCACTCTCTCTCTCTAAAAACAAATTAAAAACAAAAAATAAGTAGAATCAAGGCATCGAAATAAATCCATAATCTAGAATCATGCATTTATGCTAATAATGCATATTTCAAATTTAATGACAACACCTGTTAATCTATCAAGTTTTATCATTTCAAGTAGATGTACTTTCTTAAGGAAGAGAAATGAGAGAATTATGATGGAATTATATAACCATTGTACTAAAAAGTGGTTTTTAAGACAGTTTCAAATACATTAAGTACACTTCAAAATCTTAAGTATTGGGGCGCCTGGTTGGCTCAGTGGGTTAAAGCCTCTGCCTTCGGCTCAGGTCATGATCTCAGGGTCCTGGGATTGAGCCCCGCATCAGGCTCTCTGCTCAGCAGGGAGCCTGCTTCCCCGCCTCTCGCTGCCTGCCTCTCAGCCTACTTGTGATCTCTCTCCTCTCTGTCAAATAAATAAACAAACAAACAAATAAATAAATAAAATATTTTTTAAAAAACAAAGCAAAACAAAATCTTAAGTATTTTGTATTCCTCTTTACAATGTGTTTCAATTGCTCTTTCCCAAGCATGTGTTCATTCTTCTAAGTATTTAGAAACAACACTGGGTAGATGACATATAAATACAAAATCTCCTGTCCTCAGAGGTTTAAAAATTTTGTTTCCCATGTTTTCCAGAGGTCTATCTGGTAGAATCCATCATTGATTTTTTTTTTCAATTCACTATTTGAATAGTTTTTCCCATTTGTAAATATGAGCATCTCCAAACAGTGGCTCACAACACATTTCAACTTAAACATAAACATTTCAGTGGGACAGAAAACTGCACTTTATTCAAACAATAGATTAGAGATGAAATAGTGGTTTTAAGGTTGTTTTTGACATTTAAAAAGGGCTGAAGTATTTTCATCCCTTCTCTGCCTGTTGTTTCGTGAGAGACCTAATAACTTTGAAGAGAAGGTCCCTGCACATTATATACACTGAAACCCTGTCCAATGCAAAGTGATATTTTCCTTTCTATTTTTCATTTCTGGATGCTGACTCCAGTCAACAATATAATCATTTTCTCTTATTGATTTTCTTATAAAATGTATCCTTGTTAGATTCATTGATGACTATAGATTACAGAAGCACCTGATAAAATTTCATTGTGTTATTACCACCACACAGGAAATGTTTTTTGCTGGATGAGAATAACTACTTCTCAAGGTGAAGATGAAACTATGTTTAATGCAGCATTCCAGAGAATGGCACCCTTATTTGAAAACTAATCATCAAGAACTCCCCCCCTCCAATCAATTCAATTTTATTCTTGGCTGAAAAGAGGCACTGTATCACTCTAGCTTGACCTCAGTTTTCCAATTTCAAAAAAAAAAAAAAAAAAAAAAGATGAATTTTCCCACTTTAAACACTTAACAACTTAAAGCTTTAGCTCTTTAAAAAGAATTCTGACTCACTCATCACTGACCTGGGCAGCGTGCTTCCTAAATTACTCTGTGTGGTTCTCGGTGGCCTGTAGCTGATGAACTTGGATTGATTTGGGCTAGATCTGTCAAACAACTCAAGTCAAATAGTGACTGTGCGTTTGCAGGGTCGCGGAAATATGTGACCCATGGTTATTTTTTTCCTTTTTTATTTAGGGGCTTCATACTAAAGTGTAACATCATCAGGTCCTCTACTTAAGTCTTTTCTTTCATTTTACCAGAATTATAGGCTTCCTGATATTCCTAAAGCATCTCAAAAACAACAAAGGATACATTTTTAGAAATCTGTTGAAGGGTTATGGATTATTCCTAGGAAGTCTAGCTAAAAAGGAAATAACATGTTAATCTGGTCACTGAAAAATTTGAAAAGACATACTCTTTTCAGTTAAATTTTGTCTCAAGCTATGCAGCTACTGATAGACTGGCTCATGAAGACACTGCTTAAAAAACATTAGACTTAATTTTCTTTCTTGGTGGGGGATGATTTTTCAAAAGTAATTTCATATTGAAAATTAGAATGAAAATTAGAATAGCTCAGGTCATTATCAAATAAATAAATAAATAAAAATTAAAAAAAAAAAAAAGACCCTTTTTTCCTCCTTACTCAGAGGGCCAAACCCTGGCAGTTCCCACTGTTATAATCTCTCATTACGTATCTCTTAGGGACCCTTATCATAATTTAAATTTATGGCATAAATAATAATTATTTATTATTTAATTATGGCACCTGAGTGGCTCAGTCGGTTAAGCGTCTGCCTTCAGCTCAGGTCATGATCTCAGAGTCCTGGGATGGAGCCCCGCATCGGGCTCCCTGCTCGGTGGGAAGCCTGCTTCCCCCTCTCACTCTGCAGCTCCCCCTGCTTGTGCTTGTGCTCTCTCTCTCTCTCTGTCAAAGAAATAAAAATCTTTAAAAAAATTAAAATGATTGTTAAATTTAAACAATAAAAGTATTCAGAACCCCACACCCACAGGTTAGATGACAGCAAATTTATGAATGAAGCTAATTTTAAAAATTAGGACACGTAAAGCTAGCACTTTGCTACTTAAAAGATGGCATAAGGTACTGTAAGACTTTCCAAGTCAATGTTCTCTGAATCAGAGAATATTTTAAATCAATGCCGTTTTATTTGTTTAAATCACACACAGTAACTAATGCGGCTTACGGGACACTGCTAATAAGAGGTAACTTGGGCACCTGATTAACACATAGAGAAACAATTCATAATCAGCATTCTGATTGTACACGATCAGCTGCTTCCCCAGGCTTAAAATAGCATGTACACTATGGCCTTGGTCGATTATTAATTTGCTTGACAGATCTTTTCTGCAGTCTCGAGGTAAGAGCCCAGCTCTTATCTTGGTTATCAGAGCTCTTCTGACTAAGGAGGTTTCACTCTAAGTTTATAAGCAGCACAGTGGCTAGATTTTTAGATAACCCAACTTTGCCCCTGAATACCTGACCGCCGTTGGCTCACACTGGAGCAAGCTATTTGTGTATCCACGAACCTTAGGGTCCGCAGTTGAAAAGGGAGGGGAGGGCCGGAGTCCGTGCAAGTTCAAGCGAATCAAGTGTTAAAATCGAATTTGATCCCGAAAAAAGATGACCGGGCCGATAGCACTTTTCCCCATAAATCACTTTGAGGGAGTCCTGACCACAATAACATCCCACTTGGCCATTGTATTAAATGTGTGTAAACAAAGCGACTCTCTTAGCCATTCTAAAAAAATATGCACTTGGGGACTTATAAACAGCATATTTTTATTCATTAAATCATTTTTAAAATAGGCTGTGAATGAGAACTTAAGAGTGCTTAAGAAAATATTATTCATTCTGCAAAAGAGTTACTAGGGCTTAGAATGCAAACTGGTCACTTGGGACTATTTTAAAACTACAAGCAGGAGGAGGCCGAGGCCATTGCCCTCCTCCCTCTAAGACAAGCCAAACGGCCTCACACTTGGCCCATCCACTCCTGAGTGGGGCTGGGCCGTCCACTGGGGCTCTTACAGTCTGGACATGACCAAGATTTTTTTAATGTCAACAAGGCAGAAAAATCACAAAACTAGAAACAAATTTGTTGTAAGAAAAAAAAAAAAAGTACTTTGTGTTCCAGATTTTCTTTTAAAACATTTATTCAGGCTTCTCTATGATTTCAAGCCCCACAGCCCAAAGGCATTAAACTGTATTGAAGCTTAATGGCCTGAAAAGTTTCCTTTTGAATTAAAGTACATCCAGTTACGAAAGGGGGAGGGGATGGCATCTGCAACTAATCTAAAAGTTCCATTTCTAGTCCAGGACTCTGAGGACATAAAAATAGCCAGCAGAAGATTTTCAAATCATACAGAAGGGAATATGATTTCTGGGAGCTGGTTTTCTCTACCAATGCCTCGCTAAGGGAATTTTCCATCAGTGCAGAGTGACCTAGTAGAGAGGGTGAGAAGAACATCGGGAAGACAAAAACTGCCTACCTAAGCTTGTTCAGACACTGCTCCTTCTCACCTGGTGATTCTCTTATCGTAGAGACAAATTCTAGGAACTTGCCTTTTAGGAATACAATGGTGCCTTTGTATTCCGGGATCGGGGCAGAAATTTTTAAATTTTTTTTTATTTATGTGTACTGCTTCGATCATCTTCAATTTTCTGTTTGATGTGCGTAAAGAACGTGGAACCTCCTATAAATAGGTAAATGTACGTATGATCAGAATTTAGAGACAATTCCTCTAGACGCTATGCCTGAGACACAGCCTCGGCTGCCCCTGGGGCTGAGGGAGGGCTGACACTGGTTCTTCTAAACCTTCGTCCAGGAAGGAACCCCTTGAATGTTGCAGGGCCTGCAACTCCAAGAACCTGACTGAGGACAGCTCTACCAATGGGATTCTGTTACTGCTTCCTGCTCTTTCGCCCTTCATTTAAAAAAAAAAATGTTACTGTGCATATTAACAGTGGGACTATAACAAAAGTACAAATAGTTGGGTCCTGTGCATGTCTTTATTAGCAACCGTCAGTGTAAAACATCTATATTTGCATTAGTGCAACACAGAGCAACTCCGACACGATCGTGCTCCATTCAACACCCCATCTACTGTTATAGCGGACCTTATCTCGGAATAGAGAAATGCTCGCTCTCAAAGTGGACATTTTTATTATCAACTTCGATCTGCTATTTTTGAAGAGCTATTTTCGTCTCCATACAAACAGGATACGGAGTACAACTTTCTTTTGTTAAGTGTCAGGGTTTCCTTTCTGAGTGTAAGTTGCCTGAATGGTTGTTTAGAGAAAAGGAGAATGGGGAGGTCTCTGAGACATACCAATTCATTTTCTAAGCTTCAGGACGTTCAGAGGAAGAAAGGGTAACACAAAATGCTAGTTGAGGATTTGAAAAAAGTATTTTTAAGTATCTAAATGACTTAACATTTCAAAGTAAGAAAGAATCTCCACCCTCCAATAAAATATACCCTTGCTTTTAGAGATTCCAACAGACATTGTATTTAAGCAATTTAAACAGTCGTTGCTTTTTAAAGTTTACATCCATGGAGCACCTGGGTGGCTCAGTTGGTTAAGTGTCCAACTCTTGATTTCTGCTCAGGTCACAATCTCAGGGTCATGGGATTGAGCCCGTGGTCAGGCTCTGCACTCAGTGGGGAGTCTGCTTGAGATTCTCTCTCCCTCTCCCTCTGTCCTTCCCTATGCCCTCCTCATGTGCTTTCTCTAAAAATAAAGAAATCTTTAAAAATTTACATCCTCATAAGATTTAAGATGCCTAATATTAAAGATAAAATGCCTGGCCAAGTCCTCCAAGTCTCAAAGAAAACGATCAATATGACCAACTGACCAATTTGCTTCATGGGCAACAAGTATACTCATTCCTCAAGACCCTTTTTTCCTCTGGGGCACCTGGGTGGGTTAACCCAGTGGGTTTTTAAAGCCTCTGCCTTTGGCTCAGGTCATGATCTCAGGGTCCTGGGATCGACCCCCACATCAGGCTCTCTGCTCGGCAGGGAGCCTGCTTTCCCCTCTGTCTCTGCCTGCCTCTCGGCCTACTTGTGATCTCTCTGTGTCAAATAAATAAATAAATAAATATTAAAAAAAAAAAAAAGACCCTTTTTTCCTCCTTACTCAGAGGGCCAAACCCTGGCAGTTCCCACTGTTATAATCTCTCATTACGTATCTCTTAGGGACCCTTATCATAATTTAAATAATTGTATACTTCCAATTTTAAGGTTTTGTAGATTGACTTTTCTGTTCCCTGATATCTGATCTGAAAACCACCCATAGAACAATAGGAGAAACAAGAAACAAAGACACAGACTCGATCTCTGATGAGACCGGGAGTCATCTGAAACCCCCCGGCCACAATATACACATGTGGAAAGCAGGTGAAAGTAATTGACTTGACCAAGCAAAAAAGGTAAAAGCTAAGTGCCCACAGAGGGGCGTAGTGAGGAGAAGCCAGCCCAGCCAACAGAATCCCCAAACTGGGAAAGCCTCGGGAATGGGAAGCACTAGGGGCTGGGAAGTGGGAATTAAATGCCCCAGGAAACCAGAGCACTGGGCTGACATCGTCCACAGGGCAGTTACTCACTCCCTCCTCTATCCTGGATCCTCGCCTCTACCCTGCAAGGCCAGGAGATGGGAAGTGTACTCCCTGCGGAAACAGAAACAGACTTAGGGACACAAGGCACAACAGAAAGCAATGGAGGCTGTGACTACCCATCTTCATACTAAACGAGATGCCTAGCTCTCGTCCCACCTCCCTTCTGAATGCAGCAGTCCGATTTATACACCCTTCAAAGAGATTCCAGCCCCTAATGGAAAGCCCCAGAGAACAGACCAATATGGAGCTATATCTGGGGACTTGCCAACGAAAAGGCGATTCACAATCTGATTATTCTACAGTGACTCTCACCAGCTAAGTTTCCCACGTACAGTGTTTCCAATCTTAAATATGTGTCTCCCTATGTTCTCAGCAATTTTCCTTTAGGAATTTCTTCCTAAGGGGGCAGTCAGACAAATGGACAAAAATGTGTATACAGCAAAACCTAGCGCAATATTACTTATAATAGTAACAACTTGGAAACCTAAATGTCTCCAACAATAGATGGCTGGTTAAATAAATGTAACCATTAAAAAGGGTACAGTATATGTACTGACATAGAAAGATACTAAGGGCCTAGTGATAGTAATAAATGACAGGTTTCAAACACTGTGTGTTATAATTCCATTTATATAAATGAGTTTATATATGCATAAAAACATGAAGGATTTTTTTAAAATAGTGGTTCTCTCTAGAAGGCAGAATTAGGAGAGAATTTTCTTTTTTTTTTTTTTTAATTAATTTTTATTAACATATAATGTATTATTTGCCCCAGGGTACATGTCTGTGAATCTTCGGGCTTACACATTTCACAGCACTCAACAGCACATACCCTCCCCAATGTCCACAACCCAGCCACCCTATCCCCCCCCCCCCCCCCCCCCGGCCACCCTTAGTTCATTTCTTGAGTCTAGGAGTCTCTTATGGTTTGTCTCCCTCCCCATCCCTTCCTGTTTCATTTAGGAGAGAATTTTCATTTCTCTGCCTTATTTGAATATTTTATCAAACTTCTATCAGAAAAATCAAAGATGATTCCTATTTAAAAAATGTGATTTATATAAATATAAATTCCTATTTAAATGTGGCCCTTGATCTTAATTATTAACTTACAGCCAAGAAATACCAGACATTTGAGAAAATTCTCAAATATGCCAGACAGAAATGTAAACCAATAAACACGGTGGAGGGAAGAGAGGACCTCTAAGGTAAGGGAAACCAGTGCTCGCTTCGGCAGCACATATAATAAGGTAAGGGAAACCATACAGGGAGCTCAAGAAGACATCCAAAAAACTACAATTAATGTCCACAGGGGTCCGGGAAAAGAAAAAATGCTGCTTCATGAAACAAGGTGAAGCTCTAAAAAGGGAACAAATAATAAGGAAAAGCTTTACAAAAGAAAAACAGGGTGACCAAAAGAAAAACTCTAATAGAAGGATTGGAAGATAAAGTCAAGAAAATCTAAGGAAATAGACAATGAGAGAAAAACATGAGAAAATTAGAGTATCAGTGTAGAACACTGAACAGCTGATAATTAGAACTGACAAAAAGAAAGCAAAGAGAAAATTCTCAAGTAAGTAAGATAAACACTTCCAGAACTGAAGTTTATAAATCTGAAAAATGAAAGGCCTTGAGAGCCTAGTATCATGAATGAAAAATGTCCACACAGGGAAATTTTAGAACAATAAGGATAAAGCAAAGATCCTAGTAGCTTCCAAATGGAGGAGTCTAGACTCAAACATACAAAGGATCAGTAAGAATGGCATCAGAGGGGCACCTGGGTGGCTCAGTTGTTAAGCGTCTGCCTTCGGCCCAGGTCATGATACCAGGGTCCTGGGATCGAGCCCCGCATCAGGATCCTTGCTCGGCAGGAAGCCTGCTTCTCCCGCTACCATTCCCTCTGCTTGTGTTCCCTCTTTTGCTGTGTTTCTCTCTGTCAAATAAATAAAATCTTTAAAAAAGAAAAAAAAGAAAAAAGAATGGCATCAGAGCCGGAAAGCTGCATTAGAACCCAGAGGACAATGGAACAATGAAGAGCATGTTCAGTTTAGAACTCCATAACTGAACTTACAGAACTCCATTATAGATTATAGAACTTCCAAATATAGAACTGCCATTGCTAATAGAACTTAAAGAACTTTAGAACTCTATAACTGAAAGTTCTAAACTGAACTCCAAAACCAAATCATCATTCCAATGTGAGGGCAGAAGAAATATCATGTAAGAGATGCAAAATATTAAAATGATTGCCTCTCCTACTTCTCCTTCTCAGGACCTTTTTTCTCACAAAACAAGTGAACAAAACAAGGATGAGGAAAACATGTGCTTCAAGAAAATAGGGAATCCAATGTAGGCAAGAGGCAAAAGAAAATCCCAGGACACACTCTTTAGAGCAACTGGTTCAGATTAGAGCAAGAAGACCCAGGATCCAGGAAAGATGTTTTTAAGGAAAGAAAGTCAGAAGGGAGGGTGTAGGGAGAACCTGACAGTATCAGATAAATTAACTCTGAGGGAAACGGAACTGAGCAACTATAAGAATGGAAAGACCCAAAAATGGGCACAAAGAAAACAAATCCAGTGACAGTCAAGGGAATTAGTAACTCCAGGGAAGGTGAAAAGTTACATGATGGGAGAAACGTAATCATGGTATACTACTTGGCTCAGACAACGATGCTGACCATCATAGTTTTATACATTCAGAAATGCTAATCTAACCAAAAATAATGGGGAAAGACTGGCAGGTGGTGTAATCGAGTTAGGTCTTCAATAGCTATGAGTAAGAGTGATGACTCAACAGAGAGAAAAATACACTTATTTAGAAATATGGAAGTTCTACCAGAAGAAACAAACCAAAAGCTGAAAGTAGTTGAAGGATGGGGACCAGAGCTTCATTACGTAGTAAATGAGACCATTCCTCTCCATGGAACACTTTTATAGCTTTTACCTGAAGACGAACATCAGTCCTGATATTCTACTATGAAAATTCAGCCTTAATTCTATAGTTTAAAAAGTAGACTATCATGTCTTCAGCATTTTGTATCCAAAGGCAAAGAAATTCCTCCCATCCTGCCCCTTCATCACAGGCCTGCAAAGCCTTCTCCACCAAGATGGATTGGCTCAGACCAGACACTCTACTGATCTGAATAAAATACAGATGTGCGACAGTCTCCAACTTGCATATGGATTTGTTGCACAAATTCCTAGGCCAGTTAGTCGTCTGGAACATGGGAGTGTTTTTCTTCTCCACCTCCACCCCAGAAGATGTGTTTTAGATGATTATTCCTCTTATAATTCTGGATGGTAGCTTTCTAGGGTCAAGGGGTTGGGGGAACCAGAAGTCAGATGTAGACTGTTGTTAAGACTGAGCTTCTGTGTTGGATGGTGGGTTTATGGACACTTGGTATAAAATTATAGTATAAATCACAAAGGATAAATGTAATATAAATCATATAGTATAAATCATAAAATTATGAGGAAGCAATAAAACTAGACCAGTGATAAGAGGGTGTCATAAACCAAAAATTGTCAACCCATTTCTATGTACCTAAAACCAGTGGAGACAAAAAATATATTAGCCCCAAATCCTGTTTAACTGATGATATAACAGATGGCACATTTGCCCATAGATTCAGCAATTAAATGCAACACATATTTATTTTTAATAATATTGTTCAGTATATTTTTTGAGGGTTGATTGATTTTATTTAAAAAATTTTTTTATTGGAGTATAGGTGATACTCAAAGTTACATTAGTTTCAGGGGCACAACATGGTGATTCGACCTCTCTGTACTACGCTATGTTCACCACAAGTGCCACTACCATCTGTCACCGACCACACAATGCTGTAACACTATCATTGACTGTATTCCCTGTGCTACACCATTTATTCCTGTAACTTATTCCTTCCATAACTGGAATTCTATAACTCCCACTGCCCCTTACCCATTATACCCAACCCCACACCCCCTTCTTCTGGCAACCATCAGTTCATTCTCTGTATTTACAGATCTGATTCTGCTTTGCATTGGTTTATTCATTTGTTTTGTTTCTTTGAGTCAATAAATATCTATTAAACATCTCCTAAGGGGGAAGGCACTGAGCAATCCTCTGGTTTTGGTACTCAAGAGAGACATGGCCTGTGCCCTGTGGCACTGAAGAATCACCTTTATCTTTCAAAACTCAGAAATTATATTTAAATATATAGACCATTCCAAATGTGTTCAAAACACACACGTAGTAGTTCTCTTATGCCTCCCATTGCTGGTCCTCAAACACAAATGAAAAGCAACAATAAAACAGATTAGAAAAAGTGTATTGGTTTCAGCTTGATTGTGGGCACTTGTGAAAAGCAGATTTAAGTAGGAAAATGGAGAGTTCCAAGTAGGTCCCAGCAGGGACCCCTTTTGAGGTTCTGAGGGCTGAGGATGCTGGTCTTTCCCCTTCCCTTGACACGGACATCCTTGAGTACTGCTTTAAGTTTATTAGTCAAGATCAGGGACATATTTAGGTCACAGATACAGTGAGTATAAGTTAATACTAAGAAAGTAACCAAACTTGCTAAATTCTCCCCAAAAAGCAATTTTCTCCATGATTTCTTGATTTTTTTTCTCTCTCTCTCATACACCTTCTTTTTTAGGGTTTCTCTCTAATTCTCTTGAGTTGCTTCCTCTCATCCTAAAAAATGTGTCTGAGTGTCCAAATAGGTTTTCACCCGGAGATCCTGGTTTATACCATACCCCACACACCTCCCAGACCACACACACACAGATACATGGTGATCTACACACTGTACGAGCATGCACGTGCACACACACACACACACACACACACACAGACACACACACACACTCCACATGCACCTGATGGCTCCCACAGCCAGCAGGACCCTGTGTTTGGTAGGCCCGAACCCGCAGTCATGATCCCACGTCAGGGCTAAGACTTCACATGAGCTCGTCCCGAGAAAACGTACTAACCATGCAGTTATGCCTTTGCCACAGGCTGCAGGCAGGAGAGGCCCGGTTCCCAAGGCCAACACATACAACCCAACCGCCCCGCCGCCCAGAGTAACAACGTGAAAGGAAAAGGAAAAGGCAAGATAGAGGGAAAACTGGGGAGGAAAACATTCACATCTGTTGAATAGCACTTACGTAGCATATACTCTTTGCCAGGCCTGTTCTGAGTGCTTTACAAAGTCTAACCTGTGAGGCTATTATTTACTATTAATATTAATAGTAATTAATAAAATTAATTAATCAGTTTTAATTAATTAATTAATTAATTAATTAAGATACTATTATTTACACTGAAAGATGAAAAGATGGAGGCCAGAGACATTAAGGAACTTGCCTAAGGTCACGCAGCTGTAAAGTGCTGGGTTTGATCCATGCAGCGTGGCTCCCAAGTCCTTAATTAGGACTCTGTGTCACTCCTTGAGCCTGAGATAGAGAGCCTGGTCTCTACCTTCCTAATTCCCGGGATAACCAAGAAGCTGTTTTTCTATCAGAAGGCAGAGGAGTGTGGGTGGCGGAAGGGCTTGAGATAAGTCGAGAAACTTGCCAGCCAGAGGGACAGAAGCTTAGAACAGGGATCAGGGAAGGAGAGCCCTGCGGGACAGGATCTTTAGACAGTGAGAATCAGGAACTCTGGGGCTGGAACATACATGGGGGTGGACAGTGCTAGAGGCTACGGTAGGGGAGGGGACTGCAGTCCTGGAGGCCACTCATAAATAGGAAATAAGCCAGAGGGGAGGTTAAAGCCTGCCTGAACTGATAAGAGGACACTGGCTATCTGTGGATGTAGCACTTTGGAAAATGAAGCCAAATCACTCTTTGCAGAGAAGCATATAAATAGCATACAGACTTTGGCTTCTTTTCAACTCAGTGAACGTCCATAAAGGCCGTTTACGAAGAAAGCACAACATTTGACAGAATGAATTAAGGAGCAGGGCCCAGATTTTTCTCACCTCAGCGAGGTGTTTATAGTTAACTTGACCATGGGCTTGGTATGCATGAGACATTCGGTGGGGACCTCGGCTACCAAGGGCCCCTGAGAGCAGCCTGCGACACCGTCTGCAAACTGAGAGCAGCTGGCAGAAGCATCACCAGCTGGAGGGGAAAGAAATAAATAAGAGAGGGGAGAAACTGAGGAATCAAAGTTAGCTAAGATAAAAGAAATTCACAGCAGGGAGGTCAGCCACTCTAACAATAACTGTCCTGCAGAAACAAAACCAGGGCAAACATAACGTCTCCTACCTCAGCCCAAATCATCTGCCTTTGGAAGTCAGTGTGATGTTCTGGTATTTTTTTTCTCCTTTATTCCCTGTAGGCTCTTCCAAGGTAGGCCATTCTCTGTGAAAAGATATATGTGAGCAAGGTTTCCGTTGACATCTGTTTTCCAACTATTAAATGTGTGGTGGCTATTTTTAGAACAAAAGATAGTTTAAGAAATAATTAGGTGCCCATATGTGATGCAGGCTAGATAGGAGCAAATGTTTTTAGGATTATGTCTAAAAAATTCAAACTGAAGAGTAGAAAAAAAAATAATGTAGATTTGAAGTTGATCTAAAGGGTCACTTTTTTAAAATTCAGCAATATAATGTATCTGTACCTCAATTTCCCCATTTGCAGGCTGCACTATTGTTTGCATAAAATGACTTCCCTGACCCCTCCCCGCCCCCAATCTGTGAGGCCAGCATGATCAGTTGGGTTTCCAGTAGTGGTGATGGATTTGCTCTGATCCACCCTCACCCTTTCTCCCGTTTCCGCCCATGATGAATGGGCACCATTACAAGATGGCGGCTGGGGTTAGGAGTGCAGCCTAGAAGAGCTCATCCCCATGGGGGAATCAAACACTGGACCTTGGCCTCTTTTGTGTGGTGCTTTAACCTACTGAACTAATCAGCCACAGAAAAATAAGGATGCTTATTACTGATTGCCCAATAGAAGTGCTATGAGAATATATTTTAAAGAAGAAGAAGAAGAAGAAGAGAGGAGGGAGATCTTAGAAGCTTTGTTTGTATAGAAAAACAGCTTTGTAAATACCAACTAACATTACTATAAGTCAGAAACAGGCAGTGGCAATAAAAGCTGTTTCTCTAAGTCAACAACTGGCTGGAGACTACATGTGTCTACAAAATGAGTTTCATAAGATCATGCTTATTTTAGAAACATCAATACTAAAACAGCAGTAACAGAAAGTGTTTTTCTTCTTAGTTTAAGCACTGCTTGGATATGCATTATGTCCAGCCAAGCAATAACTAAACAAATTCTACTCTTCAATTTCCTCCAAGTTCAAGTATATGGCTTTGAGCACACCACAAGCTTTATAAAACAGCCTGGCTTTAAGTATGCAATAATCGCTCATTTCCTGGCCATTAATTCAGACATCATGCAATCACTCAAAGGCATCCATTTTCCTTTGCTGCTATTTTGGGGACTGCTGCCCTATTGTCATCCCTGCCTTAGACCCCTGACTTAGTCGTCTTTTAATTAGAGCCAGCGAGAGCGACAGGCGGAGTCAGCCCGCTGAGGGTGATCCATCACATGGCTCTCGGCTCCCTAGCCTCCTAGGTGACAGTTTATAAACAGGACATCTTGGGTAGCAAGATAGCTGCTTAAGGAAACAGAAGAACAAACGGTGACCATTTTGTAAGCTACTTTCCTGAGATAACTCTAGTCCGGTGCTGTATTTACTGACTCTGTATTTTGACTGAACATCCAAATAAACTTTTTTTTAAATTTTATTTATTTTTTTCAGTGTTACAAGATTTATTGTTTTGCACTACACCCAGTGCTCCATGCAGTACGTGCCCTCCTCAATACCCACCACCAGGCTCGCCCAACCCCCACTCCCCTCCCCTCCAAAACCCTCAGTTTGTTGCTCATAGTCCACAGTCTCTCATGGTTCATCTCCCCCTCTGGTTTCCTCCCATTCACCCCACCCTTCCTTCTCATAATGCCCTCCATGTTTTTCTTTACGCTCAGTACGTAAGTGGGGCCATAAGGTAATTGGTTCTCTCTGCTTGACTTATTTCACTCCGGATAATCTCTTCCAGTCCCATCCATGTTGATACAAAAGTTGGATATTCGTCCTTTCTAATGGAGGCATAATATTCCATTGTATATATGTACCATATCTTCTTTATCCATTCATCTGTTGA
>CM053605.1:48004170-48019994 GCA_028646535.1 Procyon lotor
TCCAACATTTGTTGTTTACTGTCCTGTTGATTTTGGCCATTCTAACTGGTGTAAGGTGGTATCTCAGTGTGGTTTTGATTTGAATCTCCCTGATGGCTAAAGATGATGAACATTTTTTCATGTGTCTGTTAGCCATTTGTATGTCTTCTTTGGAGAAGTGTCTGTTCATGTCTTCTGCCCATCTTTTGATGTAATTATCAGTTTTGTGAGTGTTGAGTTTGAGGAGTTCTTTATAGATCTTAGATATCAGATGTTGGTCTATAGTGTCATTTGCGAATATCTTCTCCCATTCTGTGGGTTGCCTGTTTGTTTTGTTGACTGTTTCCTTTGCTGTGCAGAAGCTTTTTATCTTGAACATCCAAATAAACTTTAGCACTGATGAGTCTTGAAAGATGGTTGGTCTAAGCTTGCCCTCAAACACACTGATGTCATAACTTAAGAGTTGCCCAAGGTGTTAGCATACATACTCCCAACTGAGCAACTGGGCCTATTTTTAATCAGTCTGCTTTTTAGCTAAACCCTGACCATGTTGATCAATAGCAAAGGTACCAGTCTTGGAAAAGAAGAAAATAAAAATCAACTCAATGCTGGTAGGCTCTTTCACTCAAATCACTACAGAAATCACTACTTATTAGCCCACAAAGCGCTACTGTTCAATAGTAGTTTCCAGACAAAACTAAAAAGACTGACTTATGTCTGCTGAAGTCTAACCCTGTTTTCCCAGAGAGAAGACCTATAAGACCCAAAGTTATATTGGACTGTAATTCAACTCTACAACCCTGGGGAGAGCTGATGCACATTCTGGGTGCTGGGTTGGACAGCAGTCCTGCATAGGGGAAGCTCACAGCTAGAGGGAGTGGTGCTGGTGAGGCTGAGGGGAACAGCATGACGGGTGCAGAACCAGCTGTGTGCCGCAGAAGATTCTAAGAGGCTAAGGCTGGAGCTGCATGGGCTAGATTTGACACAGCTCCTTCATGTACTGTGCAGTGTGATCTTGGGTAGTTTACTTAGCCCATCTGTATCTCAGTTCCATTACTGTTCAGTGTATTTCTTTACAGTCCTCTGACTCTGTGTGTGTGTGTGTGTGTGTGTGAGTGTGTGTGTGTGTGTGTGTAATCTTACACACAACAGAGTTGAAATCTTAATTTTTGCATATTTATATCTTATTTGATACACTTAAGAGTATAACAAAAGCATTTTCCATGCCAATATTATTTCTCACGTTTGGTCAATAAAGGCAAAAAACAATTAATATAAGAATACAACATACAAATATGCATTAACTTGCTGGACACCTAAATTGTTTCCATTTTTCACTATAATAAATCTTGGTAAATACTTTTTTCCTGCCTTCCAAAAGAGCTTAATAGTACTGTATTGAAGTAGTTTATGAAATACTTTAATACTTCAAAAAAAGTGTCTAAAACCCAATCGTTTAGGAGGTCATTATGCCATAACCATTTTATTCTTCCTTAGTTTGGTCATGTTCTTTTCATTTTTAATAATAATGCAGATTTTACAAAGACTGTACAATAAAATCCAATTTAATATTAAACAATGAATGTTGATTTTACCTCCTTCTGCATTTTCAGGCATTGATCTAGGCATTTAGGATAGAGCAGTGAACAAGAGATACCAATCTCAGACAGTAACTACATTTGTGGTGAGTGTACCATAAGATATAAGCTTGCTGAATCACTACGTTGTATACCGGAAGCTAATAGCACATCGTGTGCCAATTTCTCTTCGGTTAAAAAAGAAAAAAAAGACGACAACCAATCTCAGTCTTTATGGAGTTTACCACCTAGCAGGGAAGACAGAAAAACAAATGCCCAAGTAAACATAAAGTACATCAGAAGCTGATATGTGCTATAGAAGAAGAGCTTGAGAGAGAGACAGGTAGGACCTACAGGTTGGAGGAGGTACTACTTTTTTATAGAGTAGCCAAGGAATAACTCACTGAGAAGGTGAAATTTGAGCAGGGATTGAAGGAAAAGAGGTGGGAAAGTGGTCCAGGCTGAATAAACAAGAAAGAGCATGAAGGTCTATAGGCTAGAGCAGAGGGGTGAAGGGAGTATGACAGGAGATGTGTTCCGAGAGGTAGCAGGGGCTAAATCATATGTCTGGCCTGAAGGGCCTTCGTAAAGACTTTGAGTTGAGTTGGAACATGAGTTCCTAAAAGATGCTTTCATACACATTCTGAAAGTATCCACTTCTTCCCAAGGAATGGCTCCCAAAAATAACATTACTTGCTATAAGTTCTAGTTGATGTATTTTTATAGGCCTTCTTCCCATTCTAACCCATCAATATATGTCCCATTGGACTCATTTTTATCCATTTTTATCCAAGTGGCTCATAAGCTCAAGATCTTTATTCTTGAAAGTTCTGTTGTTTTGTCAACAAGAGAGAAGTACAGTAGTCCCTTACCTACAGTCTCGCTTTCCTCAGTGGAAGATACTCATAGTCAACTGCAGTCCAGAAGCAGATGATCCTCCTTCTGACCTTTTATCAAGAGGTCAGAAGGTCAAGGGGTGCCTGGGTGGCTCAGTGGGTTAAAACCTCTGCCTTCAGCTCAGGTCATGATCTCGGAGTCCTGGGATCGAGCCCCGCACCGGGCTCTCTGCTCAGCAGGGAGCTTGCTTCCCTCTCCCTCTGCCTGCCTCTCTGCCTACTTGTGATCTCTCTCTCTCTCTCTCTCTGTCAAATAAATAAATAAAATCTTTAAAAAAAAAAAGAGGTCAGAAGGTCAATAGTAGCCTAACACCACATCACAAGGCCTATGTCATCCACCTCACTCATCTCATCAAGCTGGCATTTTATCATCTCATATCATCACATGAAGAAGTGATGGTGAGTACGGTACAGTAAGATATTTTGAGAGATACCATAATTGCATAACTTATTATAGTATGTTGTTATAATCATTCTCTTTTATTACTGTTGTTAATATCTTACCGTGCCTAATTTATAAATTAAATTTTATCATGGCTATGTATGCATTTTAAAAAATAGCCTATATAAAGAGAGTTCAGACTATCCGCAGTTTCAGATATCCACTGAGGTCTTGGGATGTATCCTCTGTGGATGAGGGGGAAGAATTACCGAATAAAGGCAAAAAACAAAAAAACACGTAAAAGTAAACATTTTTCTGAGTACAAAATTGGTTTCCGTAGAGATCAGAATTGAGACCATCTGATGTTTTATAAGTGTTCTGCAAGAGAGCACAAGAGAAAGCTCCCACGGTATGGACAGCACTAAGAGAGCTAAAATGTGAAGTGCTGATAGCAAAATACTAAGAGGATCTCTCAAAACCCTGTGATTTGATATTAAATTGAAAGAGGAGTGTCAGCATTGAGAGAAGTCATGCAAAAAAATGTTTCTATGAAGCGCCACAGTCTGGGCTTCGAGTCTTGCCAAAAAGTCGAAGGGCTCTTTCTTACACACGCTGCCCCCTGCCATCTTCCCGCAAGTGAATAAACGTGGATGGTATCAGAAAATATAACAAATGAACACTATTTCTCTCAATAAACATGTTCTGAACTTAGACCACGTACAAAGCACTCTGCTTGCTATGGGAAAGGCAAAGCTGCTGGTCATACAGGGCAACAACTTGATGGAGTGGGATGAATTCTCTCCCAGGTGCACATGATGCTGTACGGAGAGACCATGGGGGTCAGGAAGGTAAAAGAAGGGGTGGGAGTTAGTTGAATGGAGATGGCCTAAAAGGGTTTTGTGTCCCAGAAAGAGAAAAGACGACAAGAGATGAGGGCCATGAGGAGGCTTTGGGGGTGTTGATGAAGCTGTTTGGAATGACTGGAAGGCAGAGATGGTGAGATGGGGCCTGGAAGTGATCAGGGGTGAGAGGTAAACACTGGCTCTTACCCTCTTGGGTACAATGGCACATCCACCTCTGGAAAAGTGTATACAATTCTGGCCTCAGATTCAATATCCACACATGACCAGAAGCTTAGATAAAAGGCAACTAAAATGATCGGGTGGGTGAAGCATTTCTCATAGAAAGAAATAGTAAAAAAAAAAAAAAAAAAAAAAAAAAAATGGATTCCCTCGCCAATACAGGCTAAACGGAAAAATGTACCAAAATGTATGACATCGAGATAAATAATGAGTAGGATAGCATGATGTGCTTGCTCATAAAATCCCAGAGATCAAATTCTAGACAAAATCCAGCCAACCAGGGCACTTCATACATAAGCCCTGTCTAAAGTCAATGTCTCCTGAACTTGTTGATCATAAGGATTACCTGAGGAGCTTCTTAGAAACACAAGGCCCAGACTTCACTGCACAGCTCGCCGGCCCACCTCACCCTCCTACCAGCCTCCTGAGTCAGAATCTACGAAAGATGTGTCTTGGGATTCGTATTTCAACAAATGGCTCAGATGGTTCTTAACACTGTAACAAATTTGGGAAACGCTGTTCTAAAAGTATAGATGGGAAACTCCTAGGATCAATAGAATTAATTGCAAAAATTCTCTCACCTGGCCAGGGGTTCATCTCGAATATGCCAATGAGCACTACATTAGATAGCTTGAATCCCCCTGAGCCGTGGTACCAATGAAAAGTACAGAAGGTTCTCAATGATCCGGGGTGTTGTGTGATGACCGGGGCTATTTGTGGATAACTTGACTGACCCCAGATCTCACCACCCTCCCCAAGCCTCTAGAGACCATGAAGGTCTAAGTAACAATATTTGACTGTGACTAGCACAGTATCCCAAGAACTTATGTAAAATTTCAACCTCCTTCAAAATTTCCTTTGTGGTTTCTTCAAGTTCTGCCCTGTGGAGCAAGTCCATTCAAAGTCTTCCTCTCAAGAATCATCATGGAAGGTGACAAGCCACACGCCATTCAAGGGAGCCACCTCCTGTCAGCTGCAACTCCTGGTCCTCCTGTGTCCCTCTCCTGTTTCCCTCCAGACGCCTTTCTCTACAGCTTCATTCATTCCTATAGCTTTCCTGGCCATAAATGGCTGAGAAAGAGATGGGACTTGCACTGCACCCCACTCTGGGCTTTTACTCACCCAGCACCATGCTGCTGCAAGGCAATCCCCCTAAAAAGGCATGGTTTTCACCCACTTGTCAAAAAATGGGTTTTAACATTCATGGCTATCATTTTAAGTAGCAACCCAAGTAGATAAAAGATCTAAAAATATATGTATGTAGAATAGAAATGATTTTGCCAAATTTCAGCTTGAGAGCATTTGAAATACTTAGTGTCTAAATCAATAAAATTATGGGGTTTCTGCATCCTAGGAACCACTAGAAAAAGACAACGTCTTATCTTGGATTTGTATAAATTGCCAGTAGGTGGAGGACATATGAAGCTTAATAAATATGGTACCTGGTGCTTCTAAAACATACTCGTATTTCAATAGTTTGTGATAAGTGAATATGTTCTAAGTAAGAGCTCCATTAGCTAGACTCAAAAATACATTTGTTCTATGTACCAAATCCCAAACCCCAAAGGTTAAGGACAAGGTTAATAATTTCAAAAGTCTGAGTCAAATTTGAGCCCTTGAATGTAGTCATTTCCCTGATTGCTAAAACCTTCAACGAAAGGCAGAAGAAAGATCACAAATCAATCAATGACCAATGTTGATTCACTATATGGGGACACTCAGTCTGAAAAGTCTGGGAGGACCTCTTCTTGGATAACACAAGGACCAAGAGAAGTTTCTTCTGGGCAGAAATTTCTCACATCCTAAACAAGTACAACCATTATAAAAATTATGTTTACAACTTAATAAATGTTGCCAGCCAAGATCAGAATCAGCTCACGACAGTAAGAGACTTCTTAAAAGGATTACATGAATGTCACAGGGACTAGAAGCCATCACCAGGCGAGGCACTCCCATGCACAACTCATTATTTTTAAAACACATGTTGCCTTCATGAGACAGTGTAGAGGCCTTTGAACATGGTAATTCTCATGTTCAGATGCTTGCCCATTAATAGGATGTGCTCACTCTATCATTTTTGTTTCTCCATATAATTAAGGACTGGCCACTTATGATGTGGACTCTTATTTGGAAAAAGGGATAGTTTTCTAAAGATGTCAGCCTTAGTCATGGGCACCTATCAACCACTTTTCATTATTCAACATTTTGTATTACAAGACCCTTTTCAAAATAAATTATGAGTCAATATATTTGTTCATCTGGTATGTTTGTGGATCCTAGACATACATCAATGTTATTTTCTTATTTCCCCTTCAATTTACTGGATAATAGATCTTATGCTGAAATGTTCCTTTCAATTAAACTTGCAGTAGATCTAAAGATTCAGGATTGTAAGCTCATTACAATGGGAATAACACAGGAGAACAATACCATTGCTGGTGGCCCTGGATACCCAGATGTAAGGGGGGGAATTCCTTATAACAAGTTTCAAATTGAATCTTTGTGTTGAGTGGATTCAATCTCCTCTGAAAGAGACAGAATCAGACATCAAAATCCAATAAAAGGAATACTGGCATGCAAAATCAGTAGCTGTGAAATATTTAACAAAAGCCAAATACTGAACTTGGACTTGGGGAAGAAGACTTTTGTTCCTACTGTGACCTGTTAGAGGTGAAATGGAAACACCCAGCCTCAGACTGAGCCAGAAAACAGAAAATGGCTGTGTAATCCAGCTCAGAATAACTCCCTACAGAGTAGGGGTAAGAGAAAGGCAAATATCCCAGGGGTGTTTTCATTCCCAGAATATTTTACATTATGATTTAATCATTCTCAAAGTTCTAAATGTGGAACAGGTAAGTTATACCTGGGTCTGGACAGAGATGCTTGTCTGTAAAAACAAAACAACATGTATTTGGGGCTTATTTTAGACACACTTCGGTGCTAAATTCATAGATGTGTAAATATGAATATTATAAGAATGGTCTTTTTCTAAAAAGCCCAAACACTAGAGTTGCCAGATTTAGCAAATCAAAATCCTGAACACCCATTAGATTTGAATTTCATATGAATGATAAATAATTTTTTTAGTGTATGTCTCATGCACTACCTGGGGCATAATTATACTAAAAATATATTCATTCTTTAGCTGAGATTCAAATTTCACTGGACATCCTACATTTTACCCAGTAACTCTACCAGCTCACTGTTACAAAAGGAGACCACACTTGAGTCTACAGATTAGAAACTAAATTTGAACTGATTTACCTGGTTCGATATTACCTGAACACCATGAGCACTTAGGCAGAAAGCAGTAGATTTGGTACAGAGGAAAACCCTCAGTGATAATCTTGTTCTTGCTTAAAGTAGAAGGACATTGCATGCCATCTCAGTGCTCTTTTGTCCTTATTAAATTCCCTTGAGTTAATACAATACAAAACCTTAAGGCTTTGCATTTTGTAGTAGCCTTCCAAACTGGAAGATGGCCATGTCTTTGGGAATCTATGTGCATTTCTTTTTTTTTTTTTTCCTCTTTTTTTTTCTATGTGCATTTCTAACAAGACCACGTTGACAAAGGGCTAAGTATACACCTCAGTTATATTTAACTGAAAGAAAGAAGGAGTGTCAATGTGGCACTTACGCGTTGAGATGGGCAAAGTTGGAGTGGGCTTATTACTGTTTGGGGTTTAAGGTCTGGTGTGTCTGTGGATATACGTGTGTTTGAGGGTTTCCCCCTTACGATCAGACTGCACTGATATAAATAGAAGAATTTTTAAAGTCGGCAATAAAAAAACAAAATTATAGATATTTTGGGCAATGCCAAATACATAGATCTCTTTTTATAAATAGGCACCTGTAAAAGGCACCAAACACCTCTGATTGAGCATTTGTTTAAGTTAAGAAATTCATTCTAAAAATACCAAGGTGACCCAAGATCAAAAATTATCATGCCTAACCCATTCTCAAACACATGGGATATCTTAGAGACTATAGAAATTGTTCAGCCGTCTCCTATACTCTCGGATGTTTTCTGATTGTTCTGATGTTTTTTAGTATACGTAGAATTCCATTACTTCCCATTACACACCAGGAAATCAGAAACTGATTCCAAAATACAACTGAAATTGAACTTCTTTATTACACACATTAGTTTCCCTCTATTTATCTAGAAATCACTTTAGCACAGGAAAGTCACCTCGCAGTAACTGACTCACCCTAGGTGCTCAGGAAGTTGTGTTCAATGAATGAAGCAATGATTCCAGCAAGATTTGTCTGGAAAATAGTTCAGATGGTACATACGATATTAAAAAGTGTTGAATGCCCTTTAGCATAGGTTTCATTGAGTAAGGTTTGAAATGAATTTTTTGAAAAATCTATATAGTTGGGAATTTAAGAAAAACGCTTATCAGACCCTAGCTTGGCTTTTCGCTCTAGTTCTAAGATCTCCAAAACCGTGTACTGGTTTTCTCTGCATCCGGGAAAGATCCCATTTGTGCCTATGGAAGGAGAGCAACAGATATTCCTGGATCCATTCACACCTTCAAGGAGGCTGCCCAGGAGACTGACCTACTACTCTCTACTTTGCCAGCTTTGGTTTCAAATACCATTCTAGCAAAAAGAAAAACACATTCTTTATTTTTTTCAAACATTCTAACTCCAAAGAAAATGAAATATAAATTTAAAGATTCTTCTCCAACAGAGTGATAATAAAGCCAAGATCACTGTTTTAACCCCTGGATATATCAATCGGCGTACTACAGAGAAAGGCCAAAGCATGAAAATAAATCGTAGCCCTCTCTACTCACACCTGCATTAATGATGCCTTAATAAACGACAGGAGAAAAATGAGACTATTATGCATTTGACATTTAATCAGCTCAGCACCTATAGTGTAAGTATTAGATGCTCATTTTATAATTGGAGAAACTGCCTTCCCAAGGTCACATGACTAGGAAGCAGAACTGGTAAGATTTGAACCCAGTCTGATTGATTCCAAAGGCTGCACTTTTGTTAAGGCATCGTGATGCCCCCCACTACACCAGAAGCAGATGGCTTACAGCAGATCATCTCTGCTAGTGGCTAGTCAATCTGATACACATACGATTAAGACTGGATTGGGGATGTCTTTTCCTATCCCAAAGG
Source organism: Procyon lotor (assembly GCA_028646535.1). Lineage (NCBI taxonomy): Eukaryota > Metazoa > Chordata > Mammalia > Carnivora > Procyonidae > Procyon > Procyon lotor. The sequence goes on from CM053605.1 coordinate 48,013,226, forward strand.
GCAGCAGACAATTCTGTTCTTTTATAGGGTGAGAAATGTCAAAGTTTGGACAAATTAGCTCTCACTAAAAACTGCAATGGGACACATAAAATCAGATTAGTATGAAAAGAATACGCTACATCATCATTTATTTCATTGTTATTTTTGGATTTTTGCCCTTTGTTTTTTCATACATGCTTGCTAAAACATCAAGGTTAATGTCTTTGTCAGGTTCCAACTTTCCGAGTGACCTTATCCCAATTACCCTCCTATACAACACCTGCTTCAGAAGTATTGACCTTCAAAATACTCCTGAAATGCAACTTTATCTATAGATCTGTACCCTCTGAACAACAAGTACCTCCCACTTATCTTCTTCTCACTTCCAGAGTTAAACAAGTTGATTAAAGTCCATTTGAAGAACAAACCAGTAATAGAAGGGAACTTTCTCAACCTGAGCAAAAGAAGCTATGAAAAAAATAATGCAAATAATTTCATGTAATGGTGAACACTTGAGATCCTAATATTGAGAATAAGGCAGTGATATTTCATCACACCATTTCTATTTGACAGAGTACTAGAAGTCCAAGCCAGTACAATAAGGCAAGAAAAAAGTAATAAGGGGCATACAGGTAGGAAAGGAAGAAGTAAACTGTCTTTATTTGCAGATGTAACATGATGACCATGTATGTGATAAACTAATCTAACTAATTAGTAATATTAATCTAACTAATAAGTAATATAATACTTATTATATTAATAAGTAATATATAATATAATATAATATACTATATTATATTATTATATATTATAATATAATATATAATATATATATTATATATAATGTTCTTGCTTAAAGTAGAAGGACATTGCATGCTATCTCAGTGCTCTTTTGTCCTTATTAAATTCCCTTGAGTTAATACAATACAAAACCTTAAGGCTTTATATATATATTATATTATATTATATTATATTATATTATATTATATTATATTATTAATAAGTAATATTAAAGTAATATTAATTAGTAAATACTAATTAATTAGTAATTAGTAATAACTAATCTAACTAATCTACAGAAAGCTATTAGTACTGACAAGTAAACCTAGCAAAGTTGTACAGTATAAGAGAAATACACAAAACTTAATTAAATGTCTATGTATTAACAACAAATAATTCCAAAATGAAATTTAAAAGTAATAAGTACAACATTATCAAAATCATGGAATTCCTAGGGATAAAATTAGCAAAATATGAGTAAGAACTACCCACTAAAAACTATAAAATATTACTGAGAAAAATTGAAGAAGACCTAAATAAATACTATGATAATTAGATGGAGGAAACAATATTGTTTAGATGCAAATTCTCCCTAAATTTAAAGAAACCCCAGCAAAGATCCCAGAAAGTTTTTGTGTGTATGAAACACTGACAAATGGATTTTAAAATTTACATAGAAATTCAAAGGACTTAGAATCACCTGAACTTTTTTGTTAAAGAAAAATAATATAGAAAGATGTTCTCATCCCAATTCCAAGACTTACTATAAAACTACAGTAACCACAACAGTGTGGTATTGGCATAAGATTAGACATATAGATTAGTGGAACAGAATAAAGTGTCTAGAAACAGATACATATGTGGTCAACTGATTTAAAACAAAAGGACCAAAATAATTCTGTGGGGAAAGAACCGTCTTTTCAACAGATGGGGCTACAACAACTGGATATCCATACGGGGTGAAAAATGAACTCTACCCCTCACACCACACACAGAAATGAATGTGAAAGCTAAGACTTTAGAAAATCTTTGTGGCCTTGGGGTAAGAAAGATGTTTTAAATGGGACACAGAAAGCACAAACCTAGAAACAAAATAGTAATAAATTGTACTTCATCAAAACTTACAACTTTTGCTCTTCCAACAATACTCTTTATAAAATTGAAAACACAAGTCACAGCCTGGGAAAATATATTAACAATATTGGCAAAAGACTTATAGCCAGGATTTTTTTTTTAAATAAACTCTTAGGCTCCAATTAACATTGGGCAAAAAATTTAACCAGACACTTCATCACCAAAGACATATTTACTGGGCAGTAGGTCTACAAAAGGTGCTCAACATCACTGTCATCGGGGCAATGAAAAATAAAATCACAATGAGATACTACTACTCATGCACTAAAATGGGTAAAATTTAAGTGAGTGCCAACACCAAGTGATAGCAAAGATGTAACACAACTAAAATTCTCAAATACTGCTGGTAGGACTACCTTAGAGTACAACAACTTCGGAGAACATTTTGTAGTTACTCATAAGGTTAAATACATGCTTCCCATACTACGGAGCAATTCCACTCCTAGGTATTTAGTGAAATGAAAACATGTCCACACAAAAATTTACACGTGATCATGAATATTCATAACAGAGTTTCTCAAAATAGCCAAACACCTAAAACAATGCAAATAACTACCCAGAGGTGAGTGGATAAACAAAGTGTACCCTTAGAACTTCTAAAAGGCATCTCAAAAAATGAACTGATCAATGCAATAACATGGATGGATCTCACATAGAATCTCAAATTCCTACTAATTGAAAAAAGTCAAACACAAAAGTGCATACATATAATTCCATTTATATGAAATTCTAGAATAGGAAAAATTAATTGATAGAGATACAAAGGAAATTAGTGGTTGCCTGAGACCAGGAGTGGGGTAGGGAGTGAGGATTGACTACAGAAGAACTTTAAGGGATGATGGAAATGTCCTATATATAAATTTTGGTGGTAGTCACATGGATATATACATTTTTCTAAATCTGAATACCGTACACCTAAAGTTTACATTTACTATGTGTAATTTATACCTCAATAAAGTTGATTTAAAAGCTAGATTGAGGGGTGCCTGGGTGGCTCAGTCGTTAAGCATCTGCCTTTGGCTCAGGTCATGATCCCAGAGTTCTGGGATCAAACCCCGCATCGGGCTCCCAGCTCTTCAGGAAGCCTGCTTCTCCCACTACCATTCCCTCTGCTTGTGTTCCCTCTCTCGCTATGTTTCTCGCTGTCAAATAAATAAAATCTTTAAAAAATAATAATAATAATTAAAAAAAATAAAAGCTAGATTGAGATATTATTTCTCACCACTCAGATTGGTAAAAATCAGAGTTAAAAAACATACCAAGTTGATATGGAGGGACTAGAAACTCTCATATATTACTAGTGACAGTGCAAAATTAGATCATCCATAGGGAATTTGCCAATAGTGACAAAATGACATAGGCATTTACTTTTAACTCATATATCTCACTTCTAGGAATCAATTCCAAAGGTGTATTAACAAAGGTATGGAAAAAATATATACACAATTTTTCATTAAAGTGCTGTGTTGTCTGCAACAGAGAGCAGAACAATAGGAAAACACCCAAATACCTAAGGACCATGATATATTCAGGACAGAGATGCAGGTCACACTTCTCTGAATATGCCTCATGTTTCAATCATGGATATGAATATACTTACATTATGTTTCCTAATTCTATTCACGGAAAATGCCTGAAGTAAAGATCAACCCAGTTGCAATGAGCATCTCAATTGTGTTCTCTAAATACCATTTCGCATCAAAAAAAAGTCAGAGTTCTTAAGCGAGACAGCTCACCCCAGCCTGAGAAAGGAAATGTTTAAATGGATCAAAATAAAAGCCAAATAAAAATTGGAAGCAACCAAATACTACCCGAGTGAAAAGGATTCAGAACCAAACTCGAGAATCTCTCACTGGCTGAAGACGGGAACATTTGTGCATCAGTGAAGATTACAAATACATGGGGTGAACGAGCAAATTTTTAAAATCCTTTTGTTCATAATGGTACTAAAAAAAAGTACACTCATTGGTCACTGAAGATCATTAGGAAACCAATTCATTAATCTGAAAACTGGTAAATAAAGGAAAAGAAAATGCCATCAGCAAATCCGGACGGCAGAAAAAGCTGTAGGGCAAATACCTAGTTTTTGCAACAACTAAATGCCAAGAGAAAGAGTTGGGGGAGTTCTTTATAGATTACAAAAGATTAAGTAACTCACCAACCTGACAATGTGTACACCATATTTAGATAGTTATTTGAACAAAAATAATTTTTAAAATATATTTTATGAGACAATCAAGGAATATGAACATTGACTACATAGTAAATGATGGTAAGGTGTTATTGTCTATTTTGCTAAGTGTGATAATGGTGCTTAATAAGGTTTCAATGGAGTCTTTATCATTTAGAAATATATAGTGTATTTAAAGGTGACAGATCATCTAGGATCGGACTCAACCCAATGAGGCACAGAAACAATGGGAATGGATACACGGACAAAAGAAGATTGCCCATGAGTTCATTACTGTTGAAGCTGGACAGTGGGTACAGGGAGTTCATTATGTTATTCTCTCTAGATTTTTGTACATTTAAAATTTTTCAAAATAAAAAAAGTTTTTTTAAGCATCAATAAATGGTTGAAAGGAAAAGAGAAATCTAATCTGGTTGTATGAGCTAAAAATAGATATCACAGAGAAGAAAGATCAGACTTGGTGAAAGCTACAACTCAACATAAAGAATTATATCCTAAAACCCAATCTATGCAAAAAGTTAATAGTAAGCTAATATTTGGTAAGTCCTGACTGGTGAAACATAAATAATCAATCCTATAATAATCAATCCTGTAAGTCCCGGGAACAGCAAGACAAAAGCAACATGGGGAGCACCCGGAAACGTGTATTCACCTAAAGCAGAGACAGCAACGGAGGACTTCAGTCTGGACAAAATAGCTAACACAAAGTAATAGAAGGACAATGAGGATCTGAAACCAGGACCAAAGCAATGGAATGAAGATGGTGCTATAAATTCTAAAGACAGTTCATAGGAACAACTGACGATATTTGATACCGCCATAAGGGGAGAAAGAGGAGCCAAAGATGATTCAATTGAATTCAACAACTATTTACCAAACAGCTGTGTGCCTGACATGGCTTTGAAGACCTGGCAGTCTAATTAGAGAGATAATTTTAATTTAAATAATTAACTATGATATATACAAATGTTTTATGGCAGAAATGAGCATGAAAGTTGTAAAAGAACACAGAGGAGCAACTGAATAGATGGCGACATTAACTGAGATGGTGGGAATGCTGGAGGAAGAGCAGTTTGGAAAGGATTGTAGAGGGGCGCCTGGGTGGCTCAGTCCTTAAGCATCTGCCTTCAGCTCGGGTCATGATCTCAGGGTCCTGGGATGGAGCCCGTGTCAAGCTCCCTGCTCAGCAGGGAGTCTGCTTCTCCCTCTGCTCCTCTCCCTGCTTGTGCTCTCTCTCTCTCTCTCAAATAAATAAAATCTTAAAAAATATAAACTAAGAAAGGACTGTAGCACCTAAGGTGCTTAGGGGACATGCAATTGCATGGGTCCAACAGGTTAGACGGAGGCCATATCAGCATCTAGGCAGTGACTTCCAAAATAAATAGACTAGTTAAGTTGGTTGGAAGAAAGCAAAAATTGCCATCTTTACACTTTGGTCCTGTAAATGCAATATTTTATTTTATCAGCATCTGTATCGAGTTTACATTTTTATTTATTTAAATCTTTCCTGAATGCTAAGTAAAGAATATTCCAATTGAATGCTACTAGGAAGACTTCGAGAAGACATCTGAACCTAATGTCAAATTCTCTGATGCCCTGTTTACGTGCCCCATTTAAGATAGATTAAAGCAATTTATTTATGAATGCTTGCCTCACTGCACTTATCAGTATAGATATAAAATGGTATAATGATAATGGCTGCTTTCGGTGAGAAAAAAATGTTACCTCAAAGAGGGAAATGCAATAAATCTTTGTTTCGAGGGTTGTGTACTGAGAGAAGGAAGGTAGACACGGCTCAGTTAATGTGACTACATAGAGCTAACTTTTCAAAATGAAAACAAATCCTATTTATTTCCCTTTAGCAATCTTTGTCTTCAACTTCGGAAAGCCCTGTTTTGGAATTGGGAGTTTTCTCAGAAACTCTGGGAAACTGAGAAACTCTAAGTTGCATGTATCACTCAGTCCAAATATAGGCAATAGAACAATGACTCAGAAGGGCGTACGTTGGCTCTGCGTGGTTGAACGGTAAGACACGGTCTTCAGCATCACGTGGCTTGCAGAACTCAGTAAGCCCAATGGGTCGTGTGGCATTAAGTTCATACTGCAGCAACTGGGACCACATGCCGACTTTTGAAGCCCCACCTACAGTCATTTCCTTGGGTTGAGAGAGACATCCGATAACACCCCATATAAAATGAAAGGTCACCCAGAATGGGAGAAGATATTCGCAAATGACATATCAGATAAAGGGCTAGTATCCAAAATCTATAAAGAACTTCTCAAACTCAACACCCAAAGAACAAATAATCTAATCAAGAAATGGGCAGAAGATATGAATAGACATTTCTGCAAAGAGGACATCCAAACGGCCAACAGACACATGAAAAAGTACTCAACATCACTCAGCATCATAGAAATACAAATCAAAACCACAGTGAGATACCACCTCACACCAGTCAGAATGGCTAAAATTAGCAAGTCAGGAAGTGACAGATGTTGGCGAGGATGTGGAGAAAGGGGAACCCTCCTACACTGTTGGTGGGAATGCAAGCTGGTACAGCCACTCTGGAAAACAGTATGGAGGTTCCTCAAAAAGTTGAAAATAGAGCTACCCTACGACCCAGCAATCGCACTACTGGGTATTTACCCTAAAGATACAAATGTGATCCAAAGGGGCATGTGCAT
>CM053605.1:48020494-48036921 GCA_028646535.1 Procyon lotor
AAGTGCTGTGAAATGTGTAAGCCTGACGATTCACAGACATGTACCCTGGGGCAAATAATACATTATATGTTAATAAAAATTAATTTAAAAAAACAGAAATTAGAAAAAAAATGAAAGGTCACCAAGAGCTATCATTCAACACTTGCATATCAACTTAAATTTACTAGAAACCGTAACAAAAATCCTCCGGATGGGCCGTTTTCATCCTGTGCACATTCTAGATATCTTTATAGCGAGAGACGCGAGTCAATATTCTCAAAAAAGAACCTCACCAACGTGACAAATGAACAGAAGTTGAAGAATGGTGCCGCCAGAGACGTTTATTTAACCCCCACCTCCCAGAGATAGGGGATGGAAGACCGCCTCAAGATCCCCGACCCACAGAAGGCGCGTTTTTATTTTTATCTAAGCAACGGGCACGATACAGTACATGACTAAACATAATCCGATTTGATTTGTGTTGCACAGGCTCTCCAAAGAACAAATCTGTAAAATTACAGCATGTGAAAGCTTAACACAGTGATATAAAATGGCAGTGGCACGGTTCATATCTTAAACTGACAGACTGATGGTGATTATTGCAAGGACAATGCCCTGCATATGTCAAACGATTTGCAAATAATTTATGTCACCTTCTCCTCCATTATTGTTTTTGCAGAGGACATAAACTGTGTCACCAATATTAAGCTGTCTGCAGAAAGAGCCGAGCTCAGCTTTCCCCTCTCCGAGAACGCACGGCCATCTGCACCCAGACAAACACGCATATGGCCGTCATTTGTCCAACATCTTACACAGTGTGAAGGTTTTTTACTTGAAATGCCAACCTGGGTGGCAGATGATGTATGTGTTTCCCCGGCCCTGTGATTACCGGGACCGCGCCGCTGTGCCGCGCTCTCACCTCATCAGCTCCACAAGCTGCGCTCCAAGGTGGGTGAGGCATTGGCTGCCATATGGCTTCTGACACGCGGGGAGGCGGCCTGCTGGGGGGTGCTGAAGAGTGGCCCCGGGTTTTGTTCCAACCCGGGTCAGAGTCCGACCTGCAGAAATTAGTGCGGGGAGAGATTTAGGACTCAGAAACAGCGACTTGAAAACGGGAATGGATATATTTTGATCAAGGGGAAAGCTGAGGGCACTCTTGCCCTCCCCTGGTTAACTGCTGTGCCATCTGCCTTCCAAACGGCCCGGGTTCTGTCTCCTTGGGAGAGAAGGTGGGGGAAGGTCTGCTTGGTGTCATCAGTTGGAAATCGAAAGGGTCACACCTACAGCTAGAAGGTGTAATTGGTTATAGGGATTTGTCATGACCAGAGACCAGAAGAAGGAGAGGGAATGGTCATCCCTACCACGACAGGACGAGGCAGCTCTTCGGAGGTCTAAAATTTTAGGAACACAGAAACAAGATTTTCTTTTATCCTTTTGTCTATATGCACATCCCCACACACACAGGGTACAAGTGAGATCCTAAAGCATAATTTCTAAACTATCAAGACAGGATTATTTCGTTATTTCCTTCCTTCTTTTCTTCCTTCCTTCCTTCCTTCCTTCCTTCCTTCCTTCCTTCCTTCCTTCCTTCCTTCCTTCCTTCCTTCTTTCCTTCCTTCCTTCCTTCCTTCATTTCTTTAACATGTAAATGTTCCCTAGAATCCAGACATTTGATTCTTTTCTTACTATGATCCTCTGTTTTTATCAGGGAGGGAGAGGGAGCAATAAAGAAGAACTAAAATGTTTAAAGATTGTCCCAAAGGGATCTGTTTAGACATCAAATAGTTTTTACAAAACCACACATTTTGATGAGTTAAGTGTAAATTCATCAGAAACATATGGATTTATTTTCCTATAAAATTCACATGGACATAAAATATCTCCCCAGCTGCCCTCTTTCAATGGCGGGTTGTGTGGGGGCGAGGGGTGGGGGGGGGGGAACTAAACGAAGACATGTGATATTTAGTTCTTGTCCTCTATCATTTAACAAAAAATTTTTCAAACATAGACTTTGAAACCTTGAGCAAAAGTACCGAATTTCAATTAAAAGGAATCATTCCTCAAAATCAATTTCCAAAACAAAAATCTGTGTACTTACCAAAATGAAAAAAATCCCATTTAGAACCAGTTATGCTTATGGGAGTAAGTGAAATAAAACCCATCAAGGCCATGTGAGTAGAGACCCAATAGGATGATTTCCAGAAAATGAATACTCTCAGTTGAAAAGAACAGCCAGTTAACAGAATTTCTATCAATATTTGCCATTTCTGATTACCCGTAATTCTTTCAATTAATGACAAGAGGGAAGAAAATGGAAAATGCATATGTTAATAATAAAACGATAGAAAAACAAGCAAGATGTATTTAGTGAACTCACATTTGGGGGAGTTTTAAGATGTGGCCCACAGCCCCGAAGGAATTTATTCTGACAAGTTTAATTTACATGTTTTAAAATGAGCATGGTCAAGGTTGGCAGAGCTAAATGACACCCAGTTTATCCCTCCTCCGATCCCCAGGCTTTTTGTTCCCCTACACCCTACAAATACCAAGCACATGGTTAGTAAAGATCTCTCTTATGTATAGAAGATTCTTCAGGTGACTTGTTAAATTAGAATTGTAAAAGTTAATGTCTTTTTAAACTGCCTACTGGACACTACCATTTGGACGCCCAACTCATCATGTCCAAAACTGGCTTCCAAACTGTCAATATCTCATGAATACGCTTTTTTATCAACTGGGTTTTTTTCTGCCATTGAGGCTCCAAATTTAGACACTACTTTTTCTTCCCCCACATCTCATTAGCTATCAGCCCTGTACCTCCTTTCTTCCAAGTTTTTCTCAGATCTGCCCCTCTATTTCCTTTTTCTTGGCAACCTTCCTAATCCAAGTACTCATTACCTCAACTTAAATTAATGAAAGAGGCTTTCATTTTTTTGTCTCCTAGCTACAGAGACATAGAACATGTCATTTCCTTATCAGTCTTGCTCAAGGGCCAATTTAATCATAGCTTATTCTTCTCTTCAATAAAAATAACACTTTGGACTTGTAGATCACTTCATAGTCCACAAAGAACTTTCACATCACTTAATTTGTTGGATCTTCACACCAAATCTGTGAGGTGGACAGAACAGGTATTAACACTTCCATTTTGTAGATGAGGAAGATAAAACTTGGAGAAGGCATAACTTGCCTGAGACCATTTAAACAGTTACCGGTAGAAGCCAGGAGTCCAACCACAAGGTTTTTGACTCCAAGCCCAACGCAATTTCCATCACACCATACTGTGTAGGATGACTGCACGTTGCCTAAATGTCAAAATTCCTTAAGTGTGCTCAAGGCCATTTGTTACCTCATCCAAATTTATACTTATAACTTCATCTTTCATGGTTATCCTACAGAAACCTTTGATCCAATCACACTGATTTACCTACCATCTGTGAATTTGCTGGGCACTTTTTACTCATACTGTAACTTTATAATACTTCCCCTATTCAAAGTCTACCTTCCTACCTTTTAAAATGCAATTCGGGGGCACCTGGATGGCTCAGTGGGTTAATGCCTTCAGCTCAGGTCATGATCTCAGGGTCCTGGGATCGAGCCCCACGTTGGGCTCTCTGCTCAGCAGGGGGCCTGCTTCCCCCTCTCTCCCTGCCTGCCTCTCTGCCTACTTGTGATCTCTCTCTGTCAAATAATAAATAAAATCTTTAAAAAAAATAAAAACAAAAAAATAAAATGCAATTCAAGTTTACCTTCTCTGTGAAGCTTTTTACAACCATTCCACTAAATGTCAATAATTTGGGGGGCACCTGGGTGACTCAGTGGGTTAAAGCCTCTGCCTCCAGCTCAGGTCATGATCTCAGGTCCTGGGATCGAGCCCCGCATGGGGCTCTCTGCTCAGCGGGGAGCGTGCTTCCCTCTCTCTCTCTGCCTGCCTCTCTGCCTACTTGTGATCTTTCTCTGTCAAATAAATAAATAAGAATCTTTAAAAATAAATGTCAATAATTTTTCACATGTTAAAACTCTGTCATTTTTTTTGAATACTTAATTACATATGGCCTTCTGTCTCTTCTTAAATGGTTGCTTTTTTGCCTTCTCATTTAACTTTGCACAAATCTTTGCCCCTATAGATTATAATTTGCTAGAGAACACAGGCTGTGTCTGTCTTTGTATCTCCTTCAGAGTCTACCAAATACAACATAAAAGATGTTCAGTAAATATTTGTTTAATGGAATTAAATTCATTTGGATTGAGTTTTGTTAGTAGATGGCTTTTATATCTGGCATTATTGTTATGAGTATTATAGCAATATTTGTAAGTATTATCATAGTATTCCATATACAGGTATCTTGATTACCCTCTCCTAGATGCTTTCAATTTGATTTTTTTTAAATTTTAGTTACTTTAAATTATTAATCATTATCAAATGAGGAGTTTAAAATTATTTTTTCTTGGTCTCTTTTGGAAGTCAAGTTTTCATGTGACACATTATTTTCTGATTCAGTTTACAAAGAGATGGTGTTCACTGACTCCTATTAGAAAACCATTTGAAACAACTTCTATGACAGAAATGTGTCATTAATCAATAGTAATTATTGAATAAATTGTAAAGCTTTGACAGCATACCAAATGAACTGGACATCTGCCTTCACTTTATTCCTTTATATATTTATTAATCATCTTAAGATACTCTCTAACACAAGCATAAATACAATAAAGTTCAGCACTTCAATTTGCTATTCAGGATAATTTTCTTTTCCTATTGTTTGAAAATACAAATAACAACTTTTTAAAGGTTTTCTGTACTTACTGAAATGATTCTTTTTTTTTTTTTTTCACTGTTTAATTACTGAAATGATTCTTCTGAAAAGCCAATCATATGAATCCTGGCTTTTTAGCATGTACTGGGTCCTTAGCACACTTTCAGAGTTCTAACATCAATTATATATGTAGAATAACATTTATTTTACATAGGGCTCTCTCGTTTACTTTCTTGGACATTTGGAGTATATTTATAATAGCTGTTGTAACATCACTGTGTACTAAGTCTGTCATTTGTGTCATTTCTGGGTCTGTTTCTACTGATTGATTTTTCTTGTGTTTCTTTGCATGCCTGGTAATTTTTTTTGGATGCCAGACATTGTGAATTTCATATTACTGGGTGCTGGAGATTTTTATGTTCCTTAAATATTTTAAGGTTTTGTTCTGGAATAAAGTTAAGTTACTGGGAATTAATTCGATTCTTTTGAGGCTTGCTTTCAAGCTCTCATAGGAAGATCCACACAGCCTTCAGCCTAGGCCTGATTTGGCCCTAATCCCCTTCTGAGGCAATACCCTCCTGAAGACCCCATTTAATGCCATATGTATCAGGTGATCCTTCCACTCTTGACTGATTGGAACACAAACTATTTCCAGACCACTATGAGCTCTAAAGATCATTCTGCTTGTTTTTTTCAATAGTTCCTTGAGTCTTGGTAGTTTCTTCTTAGGCATGTGATGAGCAACACTCACGACCAGAAGTAAAATCTTTTACAGATCTCTTAGAGTTCTCCATGCTGTTGTCTCCTCTCTGGTACTCTGCTTTTTGTTTTCTGGCCACCCTAGGCTTCTTGAACTCTGAACTCTTGTCTTCCCAACTCAGGGAAACTAGTGGGCTCTGTTTGGGTTCCCCTCTCTTGTGCTGCAACCTAGAAATGCTCATTAAGCCGAAGCTGGGGCAATTGAAGGGCTCATTTTTTTTTCCTTCATGCAAAGATCACTTTCTTGAACTGGCTACTGTTTCATGTCAGAAAACCATTGTTTCCTATATTTTGTCTGCTTTTTTTAGTTGTTTAAGGCAGGAGAATAAATCCAGTCCCTGTTACTCCTATACTCCTATCATGACTAAAAGTGGAAGTTCTTACATCACATTTGAAAGGTAAAGATTACTCTAGGGTACAGAGTAAAAATGAGCTTTTTTTTTTTTTTTGAAACTGTCAAAAACAAAACAAACACAAACAAACAAACCCAGAAATGAAAATTTACCCTTTCTAAAAGAAACCCTTCAACAACGGTATTCAGTTCAGAGTAGAAAAAGTAAAATATAACAACTCTTTAGAGTAAAATCTTTGATTTATACAGGTAGGAAGAGGTAATCCAACATTTTAAGTGTGATTTACCCAACCTCTTCTGAAATCACTTTAATTTCTTAAAGGTCACAAAAAGTATTGAATTGAAATGGCTGATACACTATTAAAATTTAAGGTATTTTTCCCTTTGTCTTATTTGGTAGCAAAAAAACAAAAAATAGTGTGACTGGCTGTACAAATCTGTTCATAGTCAAAAAGAAAACAAAGAGAGCAAAAAAGAAAGAATAAAACAGAAAAATTGGACTGAGCAAGCTGGTACTTTTTTTTTTCTTTACATGCCCCACTTTGTATTGGTAAGACCAGATAATGAGTAGCACTTTTTCTTTGTAACAATTCATTAATCAGAGAAATGATCCTTGCTAGTGTTTAGATGTTTTACTTAATTTGGTACCTCTGGCCTGCTGCCCCACTAGTGCCAAAATTATTATTTCTCACCCAGCAGGTGATAAATAACAACTTCAGTCGTGATTAATACCATGAATTCTTCAACCTGACTAATGCAAAAAAACTTGAGACCTACAGAACAAGTGGGTGATAATTGTTGTGAGGACTGTTGGAGCTCCGCTCAGCCTGTGAGGAAAGAAATCCACAGGAAATGAAGCGTTTGCTAGCAGGCCAGCTGATCCTAAGAGGCTTCATTAAGCCCAACTCAGCGACATTCGCCATTTGAAAATCAGTGCTAGGTTTTCTCCCTCCCAATGCTAAGTTTTAAGTATCTTCAGAGAAAAGAAGCCACTAACTCATTTTTGCATGCATTTAAATATTTATTGGATGGCTGAATGAATGGATGAATGAATAATAAATAATAAAATAGAATTTTGCCCAAGTACTCGACATTGTAATATGGGTCATTTGAGAGCTACATATGATTATCTCTTGTCATTTCTCTAATAATGCAATTGTGCACAAATGTAGTTTTGCTCAAACCCATAGCAAAATTACCATTCTCTGTTGGCAAAAAGAAAACTGTTAGCAATGGCCAGTAACTAAAGCCACAGGATGCCATCAACTTGATTATTATCATTTAACAATAGATACCAAGGTAGTAGTATACCAGTGGTTCTCAATTAGGCAGATGGTAAGGGGAATGTGTATTGTTTGAAAAGCTTCCCACAATATTCCTTGTCTCCTAATTGAGAAACTTCTTTGAGTGATACTATATATTTTAAGTCACAAGTCAATGGATTCATAATGGTGGTCAACCAGTTTAGTATGGCCTATAGATATATTTGTTTGGCAGGCAAGTTGTTATCATTTTTTTTTAATGTTATTTTAATGCTGAATTCTCCAGTTTGGCATGGCCCCCACTATTCCCTATTGTCTTATTATCCAGTCTGTCTCATTGTATTCATTATGAGCCTGGCTTCTGAACTGAATTTGTCATTCCTGGCTAAATGGAGAAGCATTAAATGACAACTGAGAAAAAAAAAAAAAACTAAAAAAATAACTTGGATCGGGATATGTGGCTAAATACATCAAGAGACTTTCAAGATTCACAAATTATATTAGCATCAATTTCTTCAGCTAAGAAATATTTTACTTCTGCTCTTTCTAAACAAGCAATGCCTGGCATGGTATCAAAATCACTAGAAAATTGCACAATGTTGGAAGTGATGTGGAAACACAGAAGAGGGGAAGGTAACCAAACCTAGATCTCAGGCTGACTCTTAAGAATAGTCTTAACTAGGATTTGAAGTAAGTGGAGAAAGAGAATGAAACAGAAGCCTCTTTCCTCACTAATATCTCATAATTCTTAATAAAAAGTAAAGAGAAGTAGCTTAAATTGGAATTTAGAGTACTGACTTATTTATCACTGATTTCTCTTTAAGAAGAAATAGAAAACCTAAAGAAATAACCGAAAATATAAGTTGAATTAGTAGTCAAAAATCTACTCCTCCCCCAAATCCAGTAACTTTCGAAGAATGGTAATCCCTAGGTTTCAGAGAACAAAGAGCAAGTGTCATTCAATTCATCTCTTTAAATCAACCTTATTTAAGTATAGTATAATTTTCATAGAAAATATAGTTTGATGAGTTTTGCCAAAAGTTGCTATACATCCTATAAACAACACCATAACCAAAATATAAATTTTTTCCATTACTCCAAAAAGTTCCCTTGTGCCCCTCTGTATTCAATTAAAAAATAAATAAGATGAAAATTAAAAAACACTTCACCCCAGGCAACCACTGATCTCTTATCACTATAAATTAAATCTGCCTACTCTAGAATTTCATACATAAATACATAGAGTATACACTTCCACTTCTGGCATCCTACCCTCACTAAGGTTTTGAGATTCATCCAGGTTGTTGCAAGTAACAGTAATTTGTCCCTTTTTATTATTGGATTGTATTCCACTGTTTGAATATACCAGAATTTTTATCAATACTTTTATAGATGGACTTTTGGATGTCTCTCAAAACCCAGGCTATTACAAATTGAGTTGGAATGAACATTCGGGTACAATTCTTTATATGAATATGGTTTCATTCCTCTAGGGCAAATACTTAGTGGATTTGTTCAGTCATACAGTAATTGCATGTTTAAGAAACTGCTAGTTTTCCAAAATGCTCACATCAATTTGTATTCCTACTGGCAGTGTATGAGAATTCCAACCATCACTACACATCTTTGCCAATACTTGTTAGTGTCAAACTTTTCAATTTTAGCCATTTTTATAAGTGTGTAGTGGCATCTCTTTGTGGTTTAATTTACTTTTACCTGATAACTAATGACCTTAAACTTGTTTTCATGCATTTATTGGCCACTGACAATATTTTTTGTATAATTTCTGTGTAAGTCTTTTGTTCTAACCTGGCTTGTCTATTTTATTAACTTCTAAGAGTTCTTTATATGTTCCAGATAACAAGATGTTTCTCAGATACATTTTTGCAAATATTTTCTCCCAGTCTGTGGCAACCTTGTTCATTTCATAGTGTCTCTGGGAGAGCAATGGTTTTTAATTTTGATGAAGTCCAGTTTTTTAATAGTTTCTTTTTTTTTTTTTATGTGTTTATGTCCTACCTACAAAATCTTTGCCTACCCCAAGGTCATGAAGATTTTTCCCAGTATTTTCTTTTAGAAGTTTTAGAGTTTTAACTTTTACACTTAGATCTATAATATATTTTGAGTTCATATTTGTGGGTAGTTGAGGTAAGATTTTTTAAAATATGATACTGAGTTGTTCCAGAACCATCTGTCTAAAAGGCTGTCCAGGGGCGCCTGGGTGGCTCAGTGGGTTAAAGCCCCTGCCTTCGGCTCAGGTCATGATCTCAGGGTCCTGGGATCGAGCCCAGCACTGGGCTCTCTGCTCAGCAGGGAGCCTGCTTCCCCCTCTCTCTCTGCCTTCCTCTCTGTCTGCTTGTGATCTCTCTCTCTGACAAACAAAATCTTAAAAAGAAAAAAAAGATTAAAAAAAAGAGTATTAGTCTAGCAATGAAATAAGAATATGACACCCAGGGGGCACCTGGGTGGCTCCGTGGGTTAAAGCCTCTGCCTTTGGCTCAGGTCATGATCTCAGGGTGGAGCCCTGCATGGGGCTCTCTGCTCAGTGGGGAGCCTGCTTCTTCCCCTCTGCCTGCCTCTCTGCCTCCTTGTGATCTCTCTTTCTCTGTGTCAAAATAAATAAAATCTTTAAAAAAAAAAAGAAAAAAAGAATACGACACCAAGAGAAAGACAATGTGGTTATTCAAGAACTTAACAAAATGCTTCCTGTGCTGTCCAATGAGAAATGCAACACTTCTAAATTCTCCAAGGCAGCAGATAATAGATGCCTAATCTGTTATTGCTTTTAGTCAGAAAAAACTTTTATCATATATAGTCAAATAACTGGCAAAAAATGATTACTGTAAATCTACATCATATGAATGTTAAATTGTTTACATAATTAGGGCCTTATATCCAAGAATATATCATAGATTAATCTTCCAGTCTATTTAAAACATCAATTATTTATCATGATAAACAACTAGAGAGGAAGTGATCTTTCCTAGTGAGAAGACAGGATATTTTTTTTAAATCATTAATGGTCTTAATTTCATTATTAGCTTTTTGTCTTTTTACTTTGAGACTCCATGTATTGTCAATAATGAGACTTGCTTATATGTTTTTCCTCACAGTATTTTCTTTCTAGTTTTCAGTTTCTCTGCTTGTTGTACTAGTTCTGATTAATATTCCTGTGATCATACCTTGCTTATTCCAACAGAAAAAAATAAATAGGACCAGGAGTTCAAACTGAAAACAACAAAAACCTAAACATAGCAATATCCTTATTGCTTTGTTTTTATTTATGTTTTGTTTTAAATTCTCTCTGGTTTTATAGGAATGACACTTTACACTAATGAAAGTATACTGCATTAAGTTCAGTATAGCAATATTTCTGATTTGAAGAAAAAAACAGCATATAATTAATAGTTTTAGTTTATAGTTCTTTTACACGTTATTATTTTTAAAACAATTTTGTTAAGTTTAATTTGAAAACCTAGGCAGGGAAAAACAATAAGGAGCTAATCACCTAGAAAAAACTTCTTGCCTGTGAATGATATTTCTTTCAAATATATTATTAAACCAAAATGAAATAATTGCATGTTGAGCCTTAACAAAATATACATGTAATATGGGAGCAGAGTACGTTCTCCCCTCAGGAACACAATTTCAACTCAATAATCATTGAAAGTGCACATATTAAATACTTGGGTGTAAAAACCACAAATATACTGAATAATATCTAATAAGCCAAACTTAGGACATTGATCCAACAGTCAGGAGAATCACCTAAGTTCATATTTTAATAATTTGACATATTTGGTAGAATTTTCAAAACAACAAGTGTTTTTTAAGATACAGTCTTTGACTATCTCACAGTAATGGAAGATGGTATGAGTCATGAGCCAAAAACATCATTTTTCAAATTAGAATAGTACTTTCTCCTCCAACACAACCTCATCGGTAGGTAGGCGAGGATAAAATGAATATTATATATCTTTAGTGTTTTTATAGAATGTGAATGCTAGAGTGACATCACCAAGATGGTGACATAGGTTGATCCTGACTTCACTCCCCCTCACAAGAACAACAACTATTCAAGAGCAAGACACCATCTGAGGTGCCTGGCTGGCTCAGTGGGTAGAACATGTGACCCTTGATCTTGTGGTCATGAGTTCAAGCCCCATGTTGGGCATAGAGTTTACTGAATAAAAGTGAAAGAGACCATCAAGAATCCTAGAACATGGGGTGAGACCAAAGCAACCCCAGTACCTCAGAGACCAAGACAGATTGCATTAGAAGATTAAGAAAAGCAGCTACACACTGTCCACTTCGCCCCTCCCCAGGCCAGTGCAGCACCACTCAGAGAGGTCTCCACTGAGCCTGTGATTCCCCCATTGGGAAAAGAGAACCCAGGGGGAACAATCAGCACCTCCTCCACCACCGCATTGGGGGTCACTTTGTAGGCGCCTCTACTCTGATCTTGCATCACAAAACTGCAGGGGGATCTGCAGGGCCCAGCACCACTGGGAATCTGACTGTGACAGAGAAGAGGAGAGAGGTTTGCGACAACTAGCACACAGATCTTGGCAGACCAAGTGCCTATCTGCAATGCTCAAGTAGTAATCCCAACCAGTGGCTTTCCTCATCTTTACAACATGGAGACTCAGTGAGGTGCAGATCTGCTTCTCCTGATCCTCAAACAAGGAGTTTTGCTGGCTGTTTCCAGGCAAGGTGCTAAGTCATAGCCCCACTCACTGTGGAGTGTCTTCCAGTGCCATCTGACCAGAAGGGCAGGTGACAACTTTTGAAAGCTGTGCCGGTCCTGCAGGACCTAAGCTCAGAAGCAGGTAGAGCCAAGAGTTTCCGGAGCAAAGCCAATGGTACTGCTTGGTCAGGGAACTTGAGGTGTGGGTTGGCTTGAGTTAAGACAACATCAAAGAGCTTTACCAGCTTTAAAGTTATTTCTCTCACTGTGCCACTATTTCTAATCATATTCCTGCTCATTGCTGAATACAACCTTCAGCTTCTCTGCTCAGGAAACCTAGTCAGCACACAGGAAGCTGTGAAGCCCATTCAACAGCCCTAGGTACAGAGAATGCAGCCCATAGCTTTCCCTGTCTTTAAAGCAAAACCAATGGCTTCACCTGACCACAGAATTAAGTGCACACTCTAGACTCAACAGGGTCCCCAAACAACAAGTTGTATTCATCCTTGGTCCTGTCCTGCAAAGCCCTATCTATTACTGATTATGGTACCCAGCCCTGACCATCTAGTAAGCCTAACCAGAGAATCCAGGCAACCATGGAGCCCATTCTATAGCCTTACATGGGTAGAGAACCAAGCCAGCAGTCCAATCCAGCTGCTCCTAGTCAAAGGCATATCCCCCTCCATCCCTGTCCTCAGAGCTCAAATAGGTGCCTCATCCAAAAATAAATAATGGCAGACCCTACCTGCCCAAGGACTTTACCAGGAGACACACCTAGAAACCCCAAATGAGCTGAATGGCTAGGCTACCAAAGTAAACCTGTGAAGTCTAAGAGAAAAGCCCGGTTACTCAAATGTGTATATAGCAATGTAAGGAATCAAGGATATGAAAAACCAGGTAAACAGGACACCATCAAAGCAAATTAATAAAGCTCCAATTACTGGCCCCAAAGAAACAGAGATCTATGAACTGTCAGACAAATAATTCAGACTAATCCTCTTAAGGAAGTTTAGTAAACTACAAGAAAACAGACAATGAAATGGAATTAGGAAAACAATACATAAACAAAACAGTTCAACAAGGAAATAGCAACCATTAAAGAAAAACAAAACAAAACCAAACCAAAAACAGACATCTTAGAGCTGAAAAATAGAGTAACTGAAGAATTGAGTAGTTACAAAAGTAGTCAACCATTCAGAAGAAAGAATCAGTGACCTGAAGGAGAAGACACTGGAAAGTACCCAGTCAGAGAAGCACAAATTAAAAGGAATAATAAAAGAATGAAAGCCTATGGGAATTATGGGACTCAAGGAAAAGAAATGATATTTGCATTATGAAAATTCCAAAAAAAGAGAAGAGAAAGGGATAAAAAAGTATATTTAAAGAGAAAAAGGCTGAAAACTGGGGAGATGAACATCTAGATCCATGAGGCTCAAAGGACACCAAATAAGTCGAACTTCAGAGTTACACAAAGACACATTATAATTAAATTGTCAAGAGTCACAAAGAAAGAATTTTAAGAGCAGCAAAAGAGAGAAGTTATATACAAGGGAGCTCCCATAAGACTATTGGTGGATTTCTCAACAGAAACTTTTGGCCATAAAAATTGAGGAAATCCTACCAAATGTGACCACATGATTGGACCTTGAGGGTATTATGCTAAGTGAAATACATCAGAGAAAAACAAATCCCATGTGATTTCAATTATATATGGAAACTAAAACAAAACAAAAGCAAAAAATAAAACTCATAGAAACAGAGATAAGACTTATGGTTACCTGAGGCAGAAGGTAAGGGGAGGGAGGATATGAAGAAGGTGGTCAAAAGGTACAAACTTCCAGTTTAAAATAAATAAGTATTGGGGATATAATGTACAACATGATGACTATAGCCAATCCTGCTGTATGATATACAGGAAAGCTATTAAGAGAGTAGATCCAAAGAGTTCTCATCACAGGGAAAAATTTTTTATTCCCTTTTTTCTTTCTTTTCCCTTCTTTAATATATATGAAAAGATGGATATTAGCTAAACTTATTGTGGTAATCATTTCACAATATATGTAAATCAAGCCATCATGCTATATGCCTTAAACTGATACAAAGACATAGGTCAATTATTTCTCAATGGAACTAGAAGCAAATAAATAATAATGATGTGGGTAAATCAAAGTTTTGGAATTTTATAAAGATTAATAATTATAATATAAACATGTATCTAGCATCCTGGCAATTACATATATTAATTAGCACTAAAATTCTTCATCCTATTTATAACTTCCTTTAATAAAAATAACCCTAAAGCATTACAATATCTTTTTTGTTGTTTTGTTTTGTTTTTATTATTAACATATAATGTATGATTTGCACCAGGGTACGTGTCTGTGAATTGTCGGGCTTACACATTTCACAGCACTTACCATAGCACATACCCTCCCCAATGTCCATAACCCAGTCACCCTATCCCTACCCCCCTACAATATCTTAGAATACTTTGATTCATTCTGAGGAATTCAAATTATGCCAGATGCAATTTCACTATTAAGTACATTCTATTGCATTTTACTTACTTGAAAACTGATAATCCATGTAACAGGAAAAGCTATAGCTTACTATAATAACTAAAGTTACTATAACACTTCTGAATAAAGTTTCACATTGCAATTTAGTATGATAAATATGAATTCATAAAATGGTATTGGGACAAGAGCCTAGCCATTTGCATAAACAAGTAAATAAATAAATATATAAACAAACAATAAAGTCGAGTCCTTAACTCTCTCATCTCTTGCCTCACAATTTCTGGATAGACCACAAGAAGCACACAGATCAGAAAGCCATAATGAAAAAGAATGATACAACTCAACACATTTAAAATTTTTAAATTGACTTCTGGAAAAAATAAAGTCAAAAACAAATGGCTAACTGGGGACAAATATCCACAATACCAATGGAACAATGGGTCAATTTATCTATGAAACAAAGATCACATGTCATGTAAATTAGTAAGAAAAAATCCAATTGGCAACACACAAAAACCAAAGATTACAAATAGCCAGTAAAGATACGACAATGTTAAGCCTCACTTACATAACTGGAGATACAAAATCAAAGAGTACTGAGATATTATTTTTCACTTAGATTGGCAGACATGTTTCACAGTAAAAGTTTTCTGGGAATATAAATTGATATAATTTAGCTATGTGATCTTGAACAAATTTCTTAATCTCCCTATACCTTAGTTTTCTTATCTTAAAAAAAGGTGATATTATATCATAGGGTTGTAAAGCATAAGTTATTTAATATCTGTAAAGGAGCTTAGAACAGTGCCTCATACACTGTAAGCACTATATGTCTTCATTAAATAAATACATTTTAAAAATTCAGACTTTATTTTCTAGAGCAGTTTTAGATTCATAGCAAAGTTGACAATAAAGTACAAAGATTTCTCATATACTCCCTGCCCTCACATATGCAGAGTCATTGTCAAATACATCCCCCACCAGAGGGGTACATTTGTTACAACTGACAGACCACATTATGATTGTGACATATCAGAATCACTCAAAGTCCGTAGGTCACTGAGCATTACAGTTCCCTCTTGGTATTTGGACATTCTATGGGTCTGGTCAAATGTAAATATAATTTTTAGGAGCATACTTTGACAATATATACTTTTTAAGATTTATCAAAAGCAAGAAGCACAAACTCTTTGACAAATTTCCACTATTAGGAATTTACCCTTCAGAAATGTTACATAAACATGTAAAGATATATGTTCAAGAATGTTCATTACAATGTAACTCATACACACTGTAAACCACCAAAATCTCTTAATGGCACATCTTCATATAATGAAATATTATGGAACCACTGAACACGTGTACACATCTCCTTCTACCCTATAGCCCATAAACTGTCAAAAAAGATATATATGTTTAAAAAATATATTCAAGAAAGAATATATTTCTTCTTGAAGAAAGAAAACAAGAAAAAATGTTCCCAGAGGGCCAGAAATCCTGAAGAACTCCTGATTTAAAAAATAACGCAGATGGCATTAGATCCACATAAAAATGTTCAGAAGAAACCAAAGCTCCAAAAGATAGCAGAAGGTTATCACAAAAAATGAGTCTAAGGAAATTCCATAGGTAAGTAGCACCTTATAAAAAGTGTAGGAAGGGATGTATTCAAGTGATTAATTAGAAAAATGAATTCTGAGAAGCCAGGCTGATGGAGCTCTTCTCCATCTCCAGCTTTAGCTAAGAATAAGAAGCAAATGTTCAATAGTAGTATTTGCTCCCAGGATGATGTAGTGAGCACAGATCTGGGATCAGAGAGACAGTGAAGTGAACAAGGAACAACTAATCCCAAGAATGAGAAACAAGACACTCACAAGACAAACTGCCACCAAACTCAATTTAAAAGTCTATCATGAGGGGCACCTGGGTGGCTCAGTCGTTAAGCGTCTGCCTTCGGCCCAGGTCATGATCCCAGGGTCCTGGGATCGAGCCCCGCATCGGGCTCCTTGCTCGGCAGGAAGCCTGCTTCTCCCGCTTCCATTCCCTCTGCTTGTGTTCCCTCTCTCGCTGTGTTTCTCTCTGTCCAATAAATAAAATCTTTAAAAAAAAAAAAAA
>CM053605.1:48037421-48108604 GCA_028646535.1 Procyon lotor
GGCACCTGGGTGGCTCAGTCGTTAAGCGTCTGCCTTCGGCCCAGGTCATGATCCCAGGGTCCTGGGATCGAGCCCCGCATCGGGCTCCTTGCTCGGCAGGAAGCCTGCTTCTCCCGCTTCCATTCCCTCTGCTTGTGTTCCCTCTCTCGCTGTGTTTCTCTCTGTCCAATAAATAAAATCTTTAAAAAAAAAAAAAAAAGTCTATCATGAAAAATGAGAAGAACCAGATAAGCTTATATTACTAGCATCCAAAGAAATATGTAACAATTCTCAAATGCAAAGAAAGATAAGCAGAGAACCAAGAATTGTCAAACACATGAAGAAAACCAATCCCATGAGAAAGTCTCCAAAGTCAAAAGAGAAACTATCATCCAAAAAGAGTGACTTATGCAACCAAAGATAAATTTAAAATAAGATCTTCAGAGACTCAAGAGAATAGTTATCTGTGAAACAAAAATAAATAGAAATCTTGGAAATTAAAAATACTCTTATTTGGATAGCAGCTTCTGCAAAGATAAGAGTAACAGAAACCAGATTTATCCTCCAATCTGAAATACTTAAAATCCAGATAAAAACATGAAACAATGGTTTCAAGACAACTGGATATCAAGCAACAAAGGACAGTAATCCCTGAGGGATAAGAAACAAAGTGATTCCTATGCTTGCCCCTGATGGTCTTGGGTTTCCAGGATAGGGCACAGGGAAGAGGAACCCAAACAGAGCCTAGCAGGTTCCCTAAATTGGAGAGATTGAGGGGCGAGTCCAGGGAGACAAAGGCAGAGTTTGCAGGGCAGAACAGTAGAGGGGAAAGAGAACTCCAGAGATCTGCAGAGGATCCCCTCTGAATAATCAGCAGGATACTGATCAGTGCACATGTATGGGGAAACTATCTGGGGTTGAGGTCAGGAAAACACAAGGAAAGGATTAGAGGGAACAGTACTCAGAAATCATACAAGGGTAAGAATAGCGCCTATTCCCACCATTGAGATTTTAAGATTTCATAATTTACAAAATGTTAGTGTTATTTAGAAGAGTCTTGTCTCAGAAAATAAGTAGCCCTAGACTAAATACTATTCCTCTCATGTCTGACAAAGATAAAATGAAGACCTAAAAGGATCAAACCATTTCCAAGTAATTTAACTGCTTCCTAGAACAAAGCTGGAAAATAGTCAAAGGAATACAAAAATTTCCAGGTCCTCAAAAGATAAAATTCACAATATCTGGCATTAAATGAAAAGTTAGTAGGCATGCAAAGAAGCAAAAAGATAAAACCTACATTAAGGAAAAAAATAAGTCCATATATAGCAAAACAAAAAACTTTCATGAAGTACACAAAAGAAAATCTAAATAAATGGAGAGATTTGCCATGTTTTAAGGGAGGAAACTCAGTATTTTTTAAATGTCAATTCCCATCTAATTAATCTGCAAATAAAAAGGTCTTTTATTTTTATTTAACATTAACTTAGAAATGCTGGTTACCATAATATGACAAGAAAAAGAAACAAAAATTTAAAAAGAAACAAAACTGCCATTTCCTGGAAATTGTATTCTTTTAATCCATAGAAAATCAAAATGGATCCTTAGAAAGATCATCAGAATAAGAAGGTTTAGAGATGCCTGGGTGGCTCAGTCTGTTAAATGTCTACCTTCAGTTAACCGTCCACCCCACGCCTGGGGGCTCAGTTGTTAAGCAGCTGCCTTCTGTTCACATGAGCTAAGGTCCTGATCCCAGAGTCCTGGGATCAAGCCCCACTCCCTGCTGGGCAGAAAGCCTGCTTCTCCTCTCCCACTCCCCTTGCTTTGTGTTCCCCCTCGTGCTCTCTTTCTGTAAGATAAATAAATAAATAATTTTTTTAAAAATAAATAAAATCTTTTAAAAACATCAACCTTCAACTCAGGTCATAATCTCCAGATCCTAGTATGGATGCCCTGGTATGGGGAGCCCTGTTGCTGTCTCCCTGCTCAGCAGGGAGCATGCTTCTCCCTCTCCTTTTCCCTCTACCCCCCACCCCACCACACACTCTCTGAAATAAATAAAATCTTAAAGGAAAAAAAAAAAAGAATAAGGTTCAACAGGATTACTGTATAGATTTCACACGAAAGTTAAAAACATTTCTTTATACTAACAACTTAAAATTTTAATTATTTATAACAACTAAAAAATAGAAAAAGTGTGCGAATAGCAACAAAATCAATAAACAAGATGGACGTCAATGGAGAAAAACTTTATTGAAGGATATTAAAGAAATATGGAAGCATGACACATTTATGAATATAAAGACACAATTTTATAAAGGTAGTGATTCTTCCCAAAATAACCCATTCGATGTAAATCCAATGAAAATCCTATTTTTTGCTTTTGGCAGAATTTTAAAAGTTGATTCTTATATTTGCATGAAAGTGCAAAGACCCAACTTCAATTCCTGAAGACAAAGAACAAGACAGGATATTTGCCTTATCAGATGTCAAAACTTGGTATATACTACAGAAATTATGAGCATTTGGTTTTGATGCAAAATAGGAGAGTCAACTTTATAGACCAACGTTAATGGGATAGTCAAGAAACAATCCTATGTGCAACAGGATAGGTAAAAGAACTGGGATTATATATCAGCCAAAAAATCTCAGACCAGTCAAGGTCAATAAAAAGTGCTGGGAAAATTAGTTACCCATTTTGAGAAAAGAAAGAAATTAAACACCTACCTCATACCATTTTAAAAAAAGAGAGAGAGAGAGAGAGAGATTCCAGGTACATTAAGAACTTTAATATGAGAGGCAAACTTGTATAAGAAAATGAAGAGTGGCTTTATAACCTCAAAGCTGATGAATATGATGAACTGATGTTTAACACCCATTATACCATCTTTTTAGGGTGCCCTTCTCTCCTGAAGAAGCCAGAAAGTTAAAACTTAACATTTTCCAGATGCCTTTACAAATAGGGCCCTGGATATTATTTAGGTTCAGTCATTCAGATGCATTTGTGAAAGATTTGAAAAGTGAAAGTAAGGTGCAAGGTACAATTCTGTTTCTGTAGCAAGTGTTTTCAGAAAGGTTCTGTTTTTTCTGTAGCAGCATCAGCAGAGGTCCCGATAATCTAGTTACTAGCTTTGTGAAGTTAAGAAGCAGGGTGTGGGCATCCATTGGGCCCATGCACATTCCAGCAGGCACTGTCTGACTCTTGCTCGATGCTGCAGCATAGCAATGGCATACCAGTCACGGCAGCTTTTGGACCACAGCAGTGATGGAATGGTTGGAGAGCCCATGGTTTCCTGATTATACGAGGCAGGAGCATCACTGGTGACTGAGTTCTGTGTAATCATTGCTGAAAGTATAACCTAGAGCATTTTTCAGTATGCTAAAAGATTCTGTAAGCCATTAATACCTTGTAATAAATTTCTTCTTGCTTAAACTACCTAGAATAAATTCTAGTGGGATTTTGTTGCAGGGCCAACTAATCCCCCCAAAAAGTGGGATTTTGTTTAGTTTTGCTTCGTAATTACTATTTTGGAAGAACTGTTTATTAATGTAGTCATCATAAATTGTCATCAAAATACCTTGCGAGGAACACAGGAACCAAGTAAGCAGAGTTTAGTCCTTTGTAGGACAATTCTTCTTCATGCCAACCAGTATCTGAAGAACTTGACTTTTTTCCTTAACTTTTACAGAGGTGGGCTATGCAGGTGAAAATTATGTCTTTCTCAGCATATCTGATTTCCCATTGTCTTCCTCTACAAATTTCAATGAAAAGTAAAGTGAATGTGTTTAGGCATTACACTAAGTGTTCTTTGCCTGTGTTACTTTGACATACAGTTTTTTTTTTTTTTTTTTTAGGTCTTCCCAAAGTTAATAAAGTAGGCAAAACTTACAAGGGAAACACTAAAATACACAGAAATATTTTACTCAATATCACACAATGCATTTAGTTTCCATTTATGGGCTCTATGACACTGAGATCCACCATAACCATATTGGTTCTCAAGACTGTGTCCACCTGACAGGTTAAAATACAGAAAATAAGTCAGCCTCCAGGGTTTAGGGTTCTCCTCCCATGGAAAACAGTAAGGCCTTATTTCCACAAACAATGGGACACCAAAACTGACCCCTGAATTATACATAAGGATTCAGAAGGGTTTCCTTTTTTATAAACGAGGCACAAAAAACTCAAATCATAAAGAAAAAGACTGACCAACACTTCAACTATATAAAACTTAAGAACTTCTGTACATTAGAACATACCACAAATGGACTGAAAAGACAAACCACAAACTAGGAGTAAATATTTGTAGCACTTATAATCAAGTAGGCATTAATATGTCTACAAATAGGACTCCTGCAAATTACTAAGAACAGGCAAATGACCCAACAGAAAAAATAGGCAAAGCCAACTTAAGTAGTCATATCACACACACACAAAAGCATTGGCCAATAAACATATAAATTTATACTAAGCCCAGTGGTAATCTTGAAAATACAAATTATAGGGACATCTGGGTGGCTCAGTTGGTTAAGCATCTGCCTTCGGCTCAGGTCATGACCCTAGGCTCCTGGGTTCAAGCCCCACATTCGGATCCCTGTTTGGTGGGGAGCCTGCTTCTCCCTCTCCATCTGCCTGCAGCTCCCTGCTTGTGCTCTCTGTCAAATAAATAAAATCTTGAAAAAAAAAAAGTACAAATTATAACCACATTAAAAAAAAAAGTAATAGTTCCAAATTCTGGCAAAGAGAGAAGTATAAACTGGATTCTGGCACAATATTTGTGAAAACAATTTGGAATTACCTTGTAAAGTTAATTATATACATTACTTGATAACCCAGAAATTGGGCTCCTAAGTATATATGCTCTGGAAAAGTTGTTGCACATCTATACCAGGACATATGTACAGGACTGTTCACAAGCGACATTTTTTATAACAGCAAAACTTTGGACACAACCAAAATGTCAACTGACAGGAGAACAGAGAAATCAAATGTGACATCTGCAAATAAAAGAACACTGTATAATTAACCACTGCTAAATGGAAGAAACAGAAAATGTAATATTGTGTGAAAGCAGCAAAACACAGAACACTGCATCCAGTATGATTTCATTTGTAGGAAGATCAAAAGCAACAAAATTAAATCATGGGAGTGATTAACACAAAATTCAGGAGAGTGGCAACCTCCAGTTAGGGTAGGGTAAAGAGCTGGGATTAGGGTAAAGAGGGTAAAGAGTTGGGATCAGGCAAAAATAGTGTCATATCGAGGTCCTCAAGATACTAGTAAATGTTCTATTTTTAAATTGAGGTGTGGATAAGATCTACATAGCAATGGTAGTAAGGAAAAGGAACAATTTGTAGATTATATGTGAAAAAGCAAACTTCTATGAACTTAAGTACAACATATATTAAGTAAATAAAGCAAATAAAAAAGAATGGGATTATAGACTGCCCTCAGTTGGTAGCATCTGAGGCAAGGGAGTGGTTCATGGGTACAGGGGAGTTTTTATTCTTTTTTCTCCTTTTTGCATGTTTAGAATTTTACATAATAAAACCTAGCTAAGAATTTAGCACTTTTAATTCTTAGAGCATTTATCTCAAAATTGAAAAGCAGTCTAGATTTCCAGGTTTCCATTTTCAGAATGTACAAAGCTGAAAAGAGCATTGCTCCCATCCTTAGAATAATGACAAACAACCTACAAATTCACCCCAGTTCTTGACCAGCAGAGAGCTGAGATTGCAGGGCCAACTAACCCCATCTAAAAAGAGAACATACAAAAGAATTTGTTCACTTTAAAAATACTGGTCAACGGTAAGAACTTAGCTAAAATTTCTAATTAACTGCTAAACGCTGAGTGTGGCCTCACAAAAGACTATTAAAACCCTTGGGGCCAAAGACAAAAGAAGAATTCACATTCACTCATAGACTCTTGTCCAAGGACCTCACAGGAAGTTTACCCAAAAAAATTGGAGACATGGTGGGAATCTAAGAAAAGTGTCCCTTGTGGTCCCTTGCAGTAAACACACAAAACCCCCACCTGGATCCTTCTCCTCTGTTTCTCACATGGAACAAAAAGTGTCAAACAAAAGCAATTGTGTATCCATATGCAAAAAAAACCAATTTAGACTCTTGCTTCATTCCACTGAAATTAACTCAGTATAGATCACAGAATTTAATGATGTAAGAGCTAAAAGAATAAAACTTCTAAAAGAAAACACAGAAGAAAATCTTTAGGACTTTGCATTAGGTAAAGATTTCTTAGATATGACAACAAAAGCATAATCCATAAAAGGAAAATGTGAGAAACTGGACTTCACCAGAATTAAACATTTCTGCTTTTCTAAAAACATCACCAAGAATATGAAAAGACAAGCCATAGACTGGGAGTAAAGCAGTATATATTATTTGAACATAGGCTCTGATTAAAGATATATATTATAAACTCTGGGTAACCAGCATAAAAAATTTTTTAATGTATAAGTAATAAGCCAACAGTAGAGATAAAATGGACTCATTAAAAAAAAAAACAAAAAAACCCAATCCAAAAGAGTAAAAAGAAACATGAAACAAGTAGAACAAATAAAAAGTACCTGGCAAGATGACATATTTGAATCCACCTACATTAATAATTACTTTAAATGTTAACATATTAAACACTTCAGTTAAAAGACAGAAACTAGCAGGTAATCCAAGATCCAATTCTAAGCTATTTATAAGAACATTCCAAATAAAAGGATATAAATAGGCTAAAAGTAAAATGATAAAAATAGACCTTGTAAATATTAATCTAAAGAAATATAGAGTAGCTATATCAAATAAATAACTAAATATCAGACAAAAAACTTTAGAGCAAGAAACATTACCAGAAATAAGGATAGTACACATCAGTAAAGGGATCAATTTTCTAAGAAGAAATAATAACCTTAAATATCTATATGCACCTAACAAGAGATCTCCAAAATGCATGAAGAAAATCTGATAGAAATGAAATGAGGAAAAAAAAAAGTTTTATACTCCTCTCAGTAATGTAGAACAAGTCACAGAAAATTAATAAGGACATAAAAGACCTGAACAACAGTATCAGCCAAATTAGACTAACTTAATATTTATAGAATACTGTTATCCTATAAAAGCAAAATACACACTTTTCAATTGCACATTTATCACATATTCAATTACTGTAATTTGATAAACATTCACCAAAATAAACTATATTCTGTACCATAACATAAACCTTAACAAACTTAAAGGAAATGAGATATACAGTATGTTCTAGAAATAGAGTTAAACTAAAAATCAGTAATAGAATGATATCTGGAAAATCCTCAAATATTTTCAAATAAAAGAATATATTTATAAATAATCCATGGGTCAAAGAGTAAATCACAAGGGAATTAGAAAGTATTTCAAAACTGAATGAAAACAAAACCACAACATATCAGACTTTCCTTCAAGCAATGCTTAGAGGAAAATATATGGTACTAAAAGCTTATATTAGAAAAGAAACTTTCCAAATTAGTCTAAGCTTCCACATCAAACTTTAAAATGTAGAACAAGCAGGGGCACCTGGCTGGCTCAGCTATTAGAGCATGTGACTCTTGATCTTGGGGTCATGAGTTTGAGCCCCATCTTAGATATAGGGATTACTTAAATAAACTTTTAAAAAAATGTAGAGCAAATAGAAGAAAGGAAATAAGAAGAAGAACAAAGAAGAAACAGAATGATAAAAGTAGACATAAAAATCAATGAAACCAAAAGCTGGATTTCTGGAAAAACAATCATTAAATTTATAAATTTCTAACCAGACTAAGAAAAAGAGAAGAAAAAAATTACAAATATGAAAAAGGAAAGAAGGGACATCACTACAGATGCTATAGACATTAAAAGGATAATGGAATACCAAGAACAACTCTATGGCCATAAATTCAACAATGTGGAGAAAATAGATAAGTTCCTTGGAAAAAGGCACACACCAAGGCTCACTAAAGAGGAAACATATAACTTAAATAGTCCTAAATCTACGAAATAAGTTAAAATTTTAAGTTTAAAATCTTCCAACAAAGAAATCTCTTAGCCTAGACACCTGCAATGATAAATTTAAGGAAGAAATAATACAAATGTAAACTCTTCTAGAGGAAGGAATACTTTCGGACTCATTTAATAAGCCCAGCATTTACAGGATACCAAAACCAAGGTATTAGAAGATAACTGGAGATCAACATTTCTCATGAATATAGACACAAAAATCCTTAACAACATCTAAGAAATCACATCTTATGGGCTTTATCCCAGGAAAATAAAGCTGATTCAACAACACCTGAAAATCAATAATGTAACTCTTCATCTCCACACACTAAAGAAAAAAAAATATGATCTTTCTCAATGGGTACAGAAAAGAACTTTGATAAAATATACCATTCATTCATGATTTAAACACACATACACAAACTCTCTACAAACTAGAAACAGAAAAGAACTTTCTCAACCTAATAAAGGGCATCCAAAAAAAGCCTATAAGCACACTTAATAGTGGACTGAATACTGTCCCCCTAAGATCATCAATAAGGTAAAGATGTCTGTTCTCAGTACTCCTGTCAACACTGTACTAAAAGTCCTAGTCAGGGCTATAGGCAAAACCAACAAATAAAATAAAACAATACAAGCAAAAGGCATATGGATTAGAAAGAATTAAATAAAACCATTCCTAGTCACAGAAAACAGGATTGTCAAAATAGAAAATCCCAAAGAATCTACTACAGTTTTATCACAAATCCAATTACTGTAATTTGACAAAAACATAAGGAAAAAACAAAACAAAACCTAAAGCTAGAAACCCAACCCCAATTCTTAGGAACTTAAAAACAGTTTAGGAAAATATTCATATCAGTCTAGATATAATCCACATTTTAATATTTCCTTTTAAGACTCAATAAAATATATAAATTAGCTCATAAGAGACAACTGGTTATAATTTAAAAAAAATAAGTTAAAGTAAATTCAAAAAAGTTACTAAGTTTTACTTTAGAATACAGTATCTTGAAATATCTCAATGTACAGCTCCATTCTACCCATCCACATTAAATGACAGTCATATACACAATAGTAAGAAAAATACTATCTTTTCATCAAAAAAGTATCAAGATGGGGGCAACTGGGTGGCTCAGTCTGTTAAGCGGCTGCCTTCCTGGGTTCAGGTCACGATTCCAGGACCCTGGGATGGGATCCCTATGTCCAGCCCTCTGCTCAGTGGGGAGTCTGCTTCCCTCTCCCCCCTCTGCCCCTGCTCTGCTCTCTCAAGTAAATAAATAAAATCTTAAAAAAAAAAAAAGTATCAAGATATATTAAGTGAATCTCTCAGACTGACATTTTATAATACTAGTTTTCCTGGATTTGGGTTCCTAATGAATTAATACAATGTCTACCTGTCCAATAGTCAACTAAAAAGTAACAAGTTGGATTTCTAAAGGGTTTCATAGAAGGTATGTTAAATTCAATAATGCACATCATTCAGAAGTCATCAAATGACACTGTGGACTGTATCTACCTTGATTTAAACTTTCTCACTACTCATGATTTAAATTTTATTTTAAATAGGGGCGCCTGGGTGGCTCAGTCATTAAGCTTAGGTCGTGATCCCGGGGTCCTGGGGTCCTGGGGTCCTGGGATCCAGCCCAGCGAGGGCATCTGGCTACGGGCTCGGCAGGAAGCCTGCTTCTCCCTCTCCCACTCCCCTTGCTTATGTTCTCCCTCTCTCTCTCTCAGTCTCAAATAAATAAATAAATAGACAAATAAATAAATTTTAATTTAAATAAAGGATCATGCTAGTTATTCTCAAATCCAGTTACACACGTTAAGTATTTTGGCAGTAAAACATTTAACTTTTTAGATAGCAAGCTAACTTTTCAGGGATCATTTTTATCTACTATGAATTGGCTTTGTGGACCCAAATTTAAAAGATAAAAGGATGATACTGATAGATAAAAAGAAGAAACTGAATCACCATAATGGGATAATCAAGGTTTCTACTTTCTAACACATTGTTTTGATGGTGATTCACTCAATGGTAGAGAAAAACAAGGCCTCCCAGAGTAATCCATAGATACAGTAAAGTCTTAAGGAAGAGTAAATAACTCAACTTGGAATAAATAACCATTATCTGCCAATGTTCCTCATTTTAAAATAAGAATACAGCCAAGTAGTAAAGATAAAAATGCCACAACTTATTTTGATGGAATATATTAATATCCAAAACCCAAAGAAAAAATTCTGAAGTACAAATGGTTTGGGTGCAATTAAATGTTATGATAAAAAGAAAAGGCATCATTAAGTACAAAACAAATCTACAAAAATGTAGACAAAAAAAACCCCACAAAAATCATAAAAGTTCTAAAACCAGAGGTAACTCGGCGGGGAGCCTGTTTCCCCCCTCTCTCTGCCTGCCTCTCTGCCTGCTTGTGATCTCTCTCCTGTCTGTCAAATAAATAAATAAAATCTTTTTTAAAAAATGACATGATTTTCACATTTTCACATACTTCAACCACGAAGCATACTTGGTTTTATACAGAATATTAAAAAATTTGAAAGGGACAAAACCTATGATCTTTAAGGCTTATATAGAAATTACTATTGGTACCTCTGTGAAAACTATACTCCCTTCCCCATAAGAGAAATAAGATATTATTAAAATGTTCTTGACTCAAAAAAATAAGGTCTCTGAAACTATTCATTTACCAAATATAAAAATATAGGTGCTCTGATGAATGCTTACAAATTCAATTAGGTTTAGATATGAAGAATGCTCTTAAATGGTAATCTGTTCTAGGATTTAATTGCTTTCCAATTATTTACATTTTCTAAGTGCATATTTGTAAAGAACATTTTTCCCATGCCCAGTTCACCATGTATCTATTAAAGTCACCTTAAAAGTATGGAACACAAATTACCTGCCTTAGAAAAGACAGTTTATTCCACGTATAAAAGCTCAGAGTGGCTTTCAGAAAGATCAAACAGAAGTAAATACACCAGCCATATAGTTCTTTGAGCTTTATTTTTATATGCACACATGTTTCAAGAAAACAGAAATTTCAAGATATTGAGTACAACATATCAAACGAAGTCATTCAGAATTATTTTAACAGTATAAAGTATGTGTATAGGATGCATTATATAATTTATTCTGAGGTTTCAAAAAGTATTGTTTTTGGTTTTAAAATTCTGACACCATTATTTACTGTAACTTTCAAGTAACATAGCTCAAGATAAGTTTTTTTTTTTTAAATAATGACTAAATTGAGATATTATCTCTAAGATGATCTGATAGATGAGCTGCCTTTACCACGATCTTCAAAATAGTGCTGTTCAATTCTTCTACAGAAAGCAAGGAGGTTGCTATAGTTTTTCACCTTCTCAGAAAGTTCATCATTGGTCAACTGTGTGGTAAGAATGGTATACAAATGGCCAAATACCAGTGCATCTAGTTCAGTAGGCCTAAAACAAAAGTAGAAATGAAAGTAATATGAATAGCATTTAACTTGTATGGCAGAATATACACTACTTTTTAAAACATTTTATTCATCTATTTAAAAGAAAAAGTCACATAAATAAATCCTACCTCAACTTGATAGGATTTATTGTTTTTAACTTGGAATTTCTGTTGTAAGATATAGGAAAAAAAAAACTTTTAAATTATAATTTGCTAGTTGTGTGACTTGCTTTTTAAAGCAGTAATGTATTAAAGTAATAGTGGTGTAACTGATCATATTCATTTTATTCATTAATTTATTCACTAAAAATACAGCAGGTCTCCAACATGCCAGGAAATGTGCTTAGATGATAGAAATGTAAGAACATGAAAGATATTCTAAGACATGGACACAAAACATAAATCACAACACAATTTAGTGTTTTAATAGAAGCAAAAACAAAATGGTATAAAAGCAGAAGATTTCAATGTGGTGCTGGGACAAATAACACTTGACTAACCAAATCATGTATTAACAACATGATTTAAGTTTAACTTTACCATTTTTAAAATTAGCTTTTCTTTTCTTTTTTTTTTTTTAAGATTTATTTATTTATTTTGAGAAGGTGGGGAAATGGAGAGGAGAAAATCTCAAGCAGACTCCCCACTGAGCTCAAAGCCCGATGCGGAATTCAATCTCATTGCGGAATTCAATCTCACGATCCATGAAATCGTGACCTGAGCCGAAGGAAGCCTTTCAATCGACTGAGCCACCCAGGCACCCCAATAATTTAGCTTTCTGAAGGAGAAATAAAGACGTCTTCAACAAAAAAATTTCTAGGGTTTTTTTTTTCTTTAATTATGTGTTAGGAACAAAAAATTGAAATTTTCTACCTCACCACTAATGGTCTATAGATAAGGCATCACCAAACTACATTATATTAAAATAATTGCCAATAACACTAAAATACTACTGAAGGGAGAAAACATCCCCATAATTATGAACTAATTATTGCTATCAGTCCCATAATGATAAAGTTTTTGAGAAAATATGTGTTAGCCTACCTAAATGTGAAAGTATGTTTCAGTAATCTGGTTTGGAAGGACAGATTTGGGGGTCCCTCAAATCTAAGTTTGAATCCTTACTGCCACTTACTACCTATGTGGTCTTAATCACTAATAATGAATGACCTCATGCTGCTGCATGGTTTTAAATATGTCTTTGTGCCACTAATTCCCCAATACTTATCTCCAATCCCAGTCCCTCTCCTAAAGTCCAGAATCATACATTTGAATGTCTAATTTGAATGTCTACATAACATCTCTACTTGAGGGGCGCCTGGGTGGCTCAGTAGGTTGAGCAGCTGCCTTCAGCTCAGGTCATGATCCCAGGGTCCTGGAATCGAGCCCCGCATGGCATCGAGCCCCGCATGGCACCAGGCTCCCTGCTCGGCAGGGAGTCTACTTCTCCCTCTCCTTCTGCCTGCCGCTCTTCCTACTTGTGCCCTCTCTCTCAAATGAAATAAAATCTTTAAAAAACAAACAAAAAACACATCTCTACTTGAATGCTGATTAAGCATCTCAAACTTGCTCATCCCATATTCCCAAAATAAAAGGCACCATTATCCACTCAGCTATTTGAGCCAAAAATCTCAGGGTTACTCTTGAGTCTTCTCTTTCTCTTACCCTCTCATATACGTTAGCAAGTGTTCTAGACACTACTACCATTTATCATCCACTCTGAGCCACCAGAATCTATCACCCAGACCACTACAATAGCCTCCTAATATGCCTTCCTGCTTCTATTTATTGTCCACATAGTAGCCAGAGTGATTTTTTTTTTAATGTCACCAGACCATACCACTCTGAGCATAAATTATACTAATGAATATCCATTCCACTTAACACTAATATGCCAAACTCCTTACCTGAAGCATAGAAAGCCTAGATGAACTGGCCCCTGCTTTTCTCTTCAGTCTCATCTCTTACCACTGTCCACACACAACCAATAATGGCCTTGCCTCCTCCACTTGAATATAACAAACTCAAGCCAATCTTGGGGCCTTGACCCAATTATTCCTGCTGCCTGGAAGACTTTTCCCTTGACATTGCTGGCTCCTTGTTTTTCAGAACAAGGCTTGAATGACACATCTGAACACCCAAACTAAAGTGGACATGCACTCACTTATCACCATGTGATCCTATCTGACCTCTCCATGTAGTACTTAAAATACTAATATTTGTTAACTGTCTCCCTCTACCAGGATCTTCTCTACTTGTTTCCTGCTGTGTCCCTAATGCTTAGAACAATGCCTGAGATAAAGCAGGGTTCTTAATAAATGTTTGAATGAATCGATAAAAAGGTGATGCATTTCTCATGCCACACTGTAACCGTGTCCACTTAACTGTTTCCCATCATTAAACTCTAAGCTCCTTAGAAGTGATACTGCATACACTGCATACATCTTTTATATCCCCACTTAGAAAAGGACGAAAGGAACTGAATTGGTATTCGCTGGATGCAAATAGAGAGTAAGCATCCTGCCGATGGTATGTAGGATATTTAATTTTTCAATAGTAGTTATTCACATTCTTTCAAAGCCTTCCTTTTCTGACACATTGATGATGAAGAATTATTAATCAAAGTCAGATGTGCAGTCAATGGTCATGTTTAAGAGGGTAGCCAACAGGATAGTTTTAAAAAAAAATTACAAGTGTCCTTGGACTAAATAGCACCATGAATAGTATCATTACAAATGAAGAATCAATAACAAATGGATTCTGAAGAGAACCAGAGACGCAGAAGGTGGATAAATGTAGAGCACTTCTTTGTGAGAAGTAATTAACTCTTCCATGTCCCTAAGCATATTCCTTAAAAGGTATAGCTTTATCTCACCAATTTAGGATTTTTTTTTCCTAATTTTTGGGTAGGGTTAATTACCCTTTGCTTTTTGAATTAGATCATTAAAAAAGTGAATTTATTTCCTGATGCAACTTCCAGTGATATAGATGGGCATCCTTTATCAATAAATGAAGGATCTGAAGGAGTTCAAGTATAAGTGTATACTCAAACTACAGTGGTCTAGAAGTAACCCTGAAGCGGTCAAAACATTACTTGCTGCAAACCTACATCCATGTAACTCAAAAGGTGCTGAATTATATGGGTAATGACCATACAGCAATTGACTTCATGTTAGTTACATAAAGACAGCAACTTGGTGGCAAGTTACTTTAGAACACCTAACAGGAATTAAAATACAATATACGAAATCAAATGAAACACACATATATAACTTCTAATGCATATTTTTTTAATCTTACAAATTTCAGCAATAAGTTTTATTTATATATATATGAAATATATAAATAACCAATTCCTAGAATTCTTTCTTTTTAAAAAGTACACTTGTGGTAGTTGTTCCACAACTATATACCATTAGTAAAACTCAGAGCTATAAACATAAAAGTGTCAATATTAGCATGTGTAAATACCATAATAAACCTGATTTTTTTTTAAAAAGCAATAAACTCTGAAAAATATTTGCAATTCATGTGAGACAAGAACAAAAACACACTTTGCCCAATAGTTGTACTGAATTGTTTAATCAAGAAAAGATCTTGATTAACACACAGTTTTAATTACCTTTCCTATACCACATAAAGGGAGAATTAACATTTCCACCCTTATGCTTACTAAGTAGTGGGTTGAAATTTGAATACTGATAACAACTCTCCTCCTAGGACTTTTAAGATCGTTCATCTATATATTACATCTATCTTTATAGACCTTTTATTAGAAAAATATTCCAGGATAAATTCATTTTTAAGAACCTAAGAAATGTGTTGACTTATCTTGCATTATCATTCTTTCCATATTTTCACTGGCTATTACTATTCCTTTTTCCCCTAGTTTTATTGAGAAATAATTGACATGTATCACTGTATAAGTTTAAGATGTACAACATGGTAGTGTGATTTACATATATTATCAAATGATTATACCAAAAGGTCCACTAATATCCATCAGTTATCTACTATTCTTTCATTTGAATATTAAAATAAAAAGACTATAAAATGTGAATGTTTTCCTAATCTTTCCCATTTAAGATTTTTCTATACTCAACTTTTTGCTTTCTTTATTATGATTGCCTATTTCTTTCTTTCTGATACCCTTTATAGTCAGTCTAGTTTCAAAAACATTAATTTTGGCTCAGTGTTCAGTAATTTTTCCTTCCCTAACACTACTAACTTGCCATGTCATCATACTACTAAAAGTAATTTACATATTCCCTCTTTATATACCAATCATTGATCTTAGGACTGTCATTCAAGTTTGTAAATCAAGTCCCTTGCAATCAACCTTTTTTATATTTGCCTTTGAAATTTTAAGCAATTTCAATTTGAGCAACAAATCATTCAATTTTCTCAAGTGGTAATTTATCAAATTATTATGAAAGTATAATTGATACACAATGTTAGATCAGCTTCAGATGTATAAACATTGATTCAACCATTCTATACATTATTCAATGCTCACCACAAAAACCACAGTCACCATACAACATTACTACAGTATTATTAACTATATTCTCTCTGCTCTACTTTTTTTCCATGACATGTACCAGACGGTTTTGATTACTACAGATTAGTAGTATATCTTGAAATCTGGGTTTATGATACTTCCAGCTTTGTTCTTCTTTCTCAAGATTGCTTTGGCTATTCGAGGTTTTTTGTGATTCCATCCAAACTTGGGATATATTTGTTCTAGTTCTGTGAAAAGTGTTATTGGTGTTTTGATAGGGACTGCGTTCAATCTGTAATTACTTTGGGTAGTATGGACATTTTAACAATATTAATTCTTCAAATCCATGAGCATGCTGTATCTTTACATTTGTGCCATATTAAATTTCTTTCATCAATGCCTTATAGTTTCACAGTATAGGTCTTTCACCTCTGGTTAAATTCATTCCTTGGTATTTTCATTCTTTTTGCTGCAATTGTAAATTCTTAATTTCTCTGTTAGTCTGTTAGTGCATAGAAATGCAACAGATTTCTATATATTAATTTTGTATCCTACGACTTTACTGAATTCATTTACAAGTTCTGACAGTTTTCTGATGGAGCCTTTAGGATTTTCTACATATATTATCATGTCATCTGCAAATAGTGAGTTTTACTTCTTCCTTAACAATCTGATGCCTTTAAATTCCTTTTCTTATCCTGATTGCCATGGCTAGGACTTCCAGTACTATGTTGAATAAAAGTGGTGGGAATGGTTTTTGCCTCACTTCTGATCTTAAAGGAAAAACTTTTAGTTTTCACCACTGAATATGTTAGCTAGATTTTTCACATATGGCATTTATTATGTCAAGGTATGTTCCCTCTATGCCCACTTTAAGTTTTTATCATAAAGAGATGTTGTATTTTGTTAAATGCCTTTTTTTCTTTTATTTATTTATTTATATATTTTTTTAATTTTTATTTTTTTTATTAACATATAATGTATTATTTGCCCCAGGGTACATGTCTGTGAATCATCAGGCTTACACTGTTATATGCCTTTTCTGCTTCTATTGAGATAATTGTATGGTTTTTATCCTTCCTCTTATTACTGTGATGTATCATACTGATTGATTGAAGAATAGTGAACCACCCCTGCATCCATGGAATAAATCCCACTTAATCCTGGGGCGCCTGGGCAGTTGCATCCACTCCTGATTTCAGTTTCCGTCATGATCTTGGGGTCAAGAGATCAAGGCCCGAGTCAGGCTCCACACTCAGCAGGGAGTCTGCTTGAGATTTTTCTCTCTCAACTCTCCATTTGCCCCTCTCCCTGCTCACATGCACATGTGCGTGCACTCGTACTCATGCGTGCGCTCTCTCTCTAAAAGAAATAAATCTTTTTAAAAAATAAAATAGGGGTGCCTGGGTGGCTCCGTCATTAGGCATCTGGCTTTGGCTCAGGTCGTGTACCCAGGGTCCTGGGATCGAGCTCTGTGTTGGGCTCCCTGCTCAGTGGAAGCCTGCTTCTCCCTCTCCCACTCCCCCTGCTTATATTCCCTCTCTCGCTGTCTCTCTCTCTCAAATAAATAAAATATATATTTTTTTTTAATTTGACAGAGAGATCACAAGTAGGCAGAGAGGCAGGCAGGGAGAGAAGGGGAAGCAGGCTCCCCGCTGAGCAGAGAGCCCGATGCGGGGCTCGATGCCAGGATGCTGGGATCATGATCTGAGCTGAAGGCAGAGGCTTTAACCCACTGAGCCACTCAAGCACCCCCAAATAAATAAAATCTTTAAAAAAAATAAATAAATACAGTAGTCCCACTTAATCTTGGTGAATGATCCTTTTAATATACTACTGAATTCAGTCTGCTAATCCTTTGTTAAGAATTTCTGCATCAATGCTCATCACAATACAAGCCTAGTTTTCTTTTTTTTTTGCCATATCTTTGGCTGGTTTTGGTATCAGAATAATATTGGCCCTATAGAATAAATTTGGAAGTTTTCCCTCCTCTTCTATATTTTGGAATAACTTAAAAAGAGTAAGTATTAACTCTTCCCTAAATGTCTGGTAGAATTCACCTGTGAAACCGTCTGGTCTTAGGACTTTTGTTTGTTGATTACTGATTCAATTTCTCAACTGGTAATTTCTTTACTGAATAAACTTCAGTAAAATCCAATTCTTCCCCGAAATTTTTTATCTTAAGATTCTTATGTATAATTTTTGCAGCATTTCCTCAATATCCTTTCCCACCAGTATATATTTGTATATTTTTAAGTTTTAAGGTATA
This sequence comes from Procyon lotor, assembly GCA_028646535.1. Lineage (NCBI taxonomy): Eukaryota > Metazoa > Chordata > Mammalia > Carnivora > Procyonidae > Procyon > Procyon lotor. The sequence continues at coordinate 48,055,648 of CM053605.1, forward strand.
TTTTTATTTATATATGTAATATATAAATATATTAAAATATATTTAACGTATATTTTTAAGTTTTACCATTTATTAGTTAATGCAGAATTCTTTTTCAAATGTAATTCCTCTTCCAATTTCTCAATTTAAGCTACTTTTAATCAACACTCATTGATCCTCTGCTGATAAGTAGGTTTTGTTTAGAAAACATACAGACCTGCAAGGAGCTCATAAATGCTTTACAATGGTATAATTCATTCTATCCTGATTACACGTAGGGGAAAAAAGGTAACATAACACTTTAAGAAAAGTTTTACTTTTCATTCCATGTTCATGCTCACCACATGACAAAGAGCAAAGGACCTAGTAACCTTTGGATAGGTATCTCAACAGACATCACATCAGTAAGATAGCCTGTATACAATAGGAAATACAGATTTTGTTATAGTTCCATTTCAGAAATATGACTTAAATATTTAAAAGCTACCAAACACATTATATATTATAAAAGATTTAAAAAAGCCCACCGGTGTTAGTATCTATCTTGTTCTAATTTCTTTCAATTTCACTTTTCTAAATTTTTCTTTCCACCATTTATCTTCTCTGTCTTCTTTTCTCAGTTCCTATTCATGCAGCAGTATCTCTCTCTTCTACCCATTCCCCTTCTCTCATCAAGTAAAACTACTAGGTTTCTTCCATGAGCCCTTTCAATATCCCCAGGAGGTTAGCTAGGAGAAAACTTTATTCTAATTTTAGAGGGAAAGGGAAGGATACACAGGGAAATAAAGTAATCTGCCAAAGTCTGGTATGTATCAGAGCCAAGAACAGAATTCAGGGCCACTGACCTGGGATCCAATACTACATTATCTCGACTTAAGCCAGTGCTCTAGTCACTAAAGTACAGTATCTCACAAAGTAATGACTCCTGACAGATAAAAGAATGAGAAAAATTCTGTCACATCAAAGTAAAAATACAAATGACTTTTTCCTAATTACAGCTTACTACTAATTAGACAATGGGATAAAACTAAAATTAAAAATGAAATCTATTTTTCAATCATTAGAGGAAAATGTTTATGTAAGTCTCATACAAGGTAAAATTATTTCAGAAACCTACATCTTAATATGGTTCCTCCGTAGCAACTCTTTGGTTTTGTGCTTGTTCTAAATTTTCAGTTTCTCATTATGAGTTTAAATATAACTGTAATCTTATAAGAAAAAATCTGTTTTGATACTTCCACTAAATCACATGCTGAATGATACCTGGTTATGAATGAAGTCTTTGACACTGAGTTTAAATGAGAAAAAGAAGTCAGATATATACTCCTGGCCTCCCATGAAGACAGCATGCATAACAAAACTAACTCCTAACACATAATGATGCACTTCAAACAATAAAATACACCTCTTCTGGGCCTTTTAAGCCCTAAGAACTCCTGTATCAGCAAGAAAAGGAACTTACTTGGCACTATATGTAGATACATTTCTTTTGTGTTAGAAACTAAACAAATAGACTCTGCATAGCAAACATCACTAGAACTAGTGAACATAGCTGGAGAAGCTTTACCTACCAGGATTTCATGGTTTGAATTCTATGACCTTTGTGCTTCAGTGATGAAGACCCCAAATTTAGTTATATGTAGTATACATTAATATAACAAATATTTCCAAGCTATCATCACTGTCATTTTTGCAACTAATATTAATATCTCTACCAAGAGATGTATGATATGGCTATAGAAGATGAATGCCTGTAAAGATAAAATAATTAATACCAAATAAACCTTTTAAAAAATTATCTAAAAAGGAAAATTTTTATTATAGAGCCAAGAAAAGGCTAGAATTTCTACGTAAAACATTAAGATTAACATGTTAATTTATGCCCATCTTAAACTGGATCACAGGATGATTCTAATATATTAAAACTTTACTTGTTTTAAAAAAGGGAAATTCATTCTTTGCCTATATTAGCTATTCTTTTCCAGATCACAAAATAATTGTCTTAATGAAACATGAATTATTCAACTTCGATATACGTACATATATATTTAATCGATATCCTTCATACTAATTTCTGTGCTTTACAAATATTTTCATTAACTTTTAAAAGATAAGTTCATAACAGTGCTTGTCCATCCAACAAAATTGATAATTGTTTAGTTTTATTCGCTTTTCTGGTCCCCAGGGTATCACCCTGTATAAACAAGTACAGTTAGATTTCATGTTTTAACAGCATTTTCCAAGTGTAGAATTTTAAGATGATGTAGTTCCGTACACAGCACCTCCAACTACTTCTAGTAGTACCTCTATCGTATCATAGAATAATGACTGGTTTACACGTCTGCCTTTAAGAAAAATTTTTAATAGTAAGAACTGCGTTTCAGAAATTTTAGTATCCCAGAGCCTAGAGCTGTGCCTGATAACCAAGAAGTGCTAAGTAAATGTTTAATGAGGGCAAAAATGAAAAAAAAAAAAACAAAAAACCAAAATCTTTTCAATATCAAAATCAAATGTTTCTTGATAAAATAATTCCTCTATGGCAAAATAAGTCTGTAACCTAACAATATAGAAAAGAAACTAACTGAAAAAGATAGTTTCTTACTGCTTATTGAAGAAATATGGTTGTGTTCCCAGTCTTTGAGAAAGCGCTTGACAGCACTGGTCTACATCTTCTAAGACCTAACGTAGGCAATAGACACAAAGGAAAATATTTAAATCAGTAAAACAATGCCAAAAACTTAATTTGTATCACAGTTTATAACGAAAATGTAAATTTAGGTAACCTTTTATCATATATTTAAAATCAGACTACAGAATAATATCATATAGAACGTAAGTAATACTTTCTAAAAAAGAAATAAGAAAATTTGAGAGCAAACTTCCTTTAAGCACAATTACATTTAAGTTACTTATAAGGATTACTATTAAGAAAGTTTCTATCTCAAAACCCTACCCCCTACAAAAATGTTTTCCTGAATCCACAGATTCAAATGACTTTACATATATTAAAAAATCTGCTTCATAACGATGACACTGCTGCTGACCCATCATGAGTAAAAGCATTTGAGTTGTTTTCCCAATAGTGGAGATAGATTTTATTTATTCAATCCCTATTCATTTACTCAATCCCTACTGTGGCCAATGGCACACATCAGTAAACCGGCTGGCTAGGACTCCAAGTAGCCTTGGAAAAGAGACGTTATTCGTTTAATGATTGTATTAGTTCAATCTCATGACCTTGAAAAGCTATATATTTTTTTAATTTTGCTATATCAGTAAATTTGAGACCAAAGAAAAATAGATATATTAAGAGCTGTATTTAACAGAGTTTTTTTAAGCCCTGATGCTGCAGATCTATATTTATTGACATAAAAGATGCCCTCAATATATTGGTGAATGGAAAAAAATTAGATTACAGAGTGCCAGGTTTAATATGATCCCATTTAAGGAAAATGTTATTCAGAGACAACTAGAAGAATGTTTTCCAAATAGTTAGCAGTGGCAATTTCTAGATGGTAGGATTTCAAGCAATTTCTATTTCCTTTTTGAACTTTTCTGTATTACATAGTTTTACAATAAGCATGTATGATTTTTAAAAAACCAATAATACCTACTTCATGTCAGAAAGAAAACATTTGCTCTTATATTTTAGTTTTTTCATTATGCTGAGATTTTTAAAGACTATCGATATAAAACACGAATTTCTTAATGCATTAAAGTTGAAGAACTTTGATCTGAATTATCTGAATTCACCTGGTCCAGAGTCTTGTTACCCCATCCAATAGCTTTCATCTTACGTTTGACTTCCCACTGTTTCTGATAAGCCAAAATATGATTCAGAGGCCAAGGGTAAGGAGATCCGTATCTGGCATGAGTGATCTACAGCAAAAAGATTTTGTGACAAACATGATTCTAAAAAAAAAGCCTGTTTTTACAAACAGAATTCTTAGGAAAATATATTTTCAGAACACAAATACAGCAATCTGAAAAAAACACATAGCTTGCAATCTAAAAAAATTAAAATTTCAAACCATTCCCTTTAAAAATATATAAACTTTTATGTACTTTGCAACCAGTTATATCAAACAATGACACATAGCTTCCCTAAAATGTATGTGCAAGCAAAATTAAAGTAAGTGAAAAACTATATCACTAATGGTATAAACCACAATGTTTCATTTATGAGCAGGGACTTACGATTCTGAGCAAAAGTGTTTTCTCATTAAATTTTAATTAAGATAAATGCTGCAGAACCACTCACCTCCCCTACTGTAGCTTCATCACACCACTGAAGATACAACTAGGAACAAAAGAACAGTCACTAAAACTTTAGAATACCAAAGAGAAAATGGATAAAGAAAATTATTTCTTGCCATGGTGATTTTTTATAAACCAACCTTATAAAAGTCACATATATGAGAGTTTCCCTCCTCTGGCTAATGTTGCTATACAAAGTTATTAAATTTAATTAATGGTAATACTTAATAAAACTATTTCCCATTCATAAAGTAGTATATCTCTAAATACCATTAAAGTATTATAGAGATATTATTTAAGTAAACTTTCCAAGGCCAAAGTTAAATAATGAGTGGACAAGAATCACTCCTTTTTACAAATAGAAAAACTAGATCTGAAAATGTCAGACAACTTGTTCAAACATAATAACCAAATTATTTCAGTAACCATCCTAGCCCTAGAATTGCTTGACTATATTCTTATTTCTCAATAACTTTAAAATAACCCATAAGAAAGATGATCGTTTCTAAGAGTTTCTTTTCAAGGCCTATTATCTTCTATTATACCTCTGCAGTCAACAGCATATTGTTGACTAATTCCATGTAGGCCTTCATTTCTGCTTTCTGGACTTCATCCAGCCCATCACTAAGAGAATGGCCCTAAAGGGAATTTAAAAAAATTTAAAAGAGCATCATATTAAATAGACAAAAACTTTCAGTTATCTTACTACCAAGTGAATATAAATGATTTTACTACATCAATGTTTTTACTATAAATGTCTAATAATCTTCTAAAATATCTCCTAAAATAAAAGTACATGTGAAAAAATAGTTAATAATCCATCACTACAAAACATTAATAAGCAGTATTTATATGCCATTATAAAAATGTTATCTTTCAATGGACAAAATTACATTATCAATTATTTCACAAAAGAAGAAAACAGAATGGTCAGTACACCTTATTTTTTTAAGAGACTAACCTTACTAGTAATAAAACAAATGCCAAAAAATTGACATATGTTGTTTATAAAGTGGTCAAAGGTGAAAAAAAAAATGTTAGTAAATGTATAGGGAAATAGAAACTAATTTTAAAATTCTAATATACTTTAATAATGAGTAGATCCATAAAATGGTATAACCCTTTAGTTCAATCCAGCCATCTGTGGTGAGATTTTTAAAAATGCATATCCTTTAATATTTCAGTATCACTCTTAGGAATTTATCCGGAGGAGATAATCTGACAGGTGTAGAAAGGTGTCTATAGAATACTATTTATCTTAACACACAATAAGAGCCAAAAACTGACAACAATTTACATGTCCATCAATAAAGGCTTAACTAAATAAATTACAATACAATCATACAATAAAATACTATACAACAACTTAAAAGGATGATATATTTCTATAATCATTAACACAGAATAATTTCCAAACATATTGATGATTTTAAAAGGCAGGTGGGTAAATAGCACATAATAGTATGATCTACATTTTTCTGTATATGCAAAGAGAAAAGTCTGGAAGGATGTTCCCCAAAATGTTAATGGAGGTTGTCCTTTATATTAAAATCTAAACTAAATTCAAATGTATATATTAATATGTTCAACTTCTAAATATATCCTGTATCTCCCTTCTCAAAGGTTAACCTGACATTTTATAACAACCTAAGTTTTCATTTATGACCAAAACTGTCATTAAGTGCAAGTTAGAAAATTATCTACCATTTTCTAAAGATCAAATTACATCTTGTACCATTGATTTACATTATGGAGAAAAAAACTTACACTTTAGAAATATTTCTCCACTAGTTTCTATTGGCATTTTTAAAAACTAGGTTAAAATCAATATAAATGTTAAGACACACTAAAGAATGACGAATGACTTATTTAAGACTAACTGTGATCAAATATATTTAATATCTTTTTTATTACCTTGGCTTTAACGAATTGGACTATTGGACCAAGTTCTGATACTACTTGATTTCCTACATGAATAAAAGGTACTTTACCTGTTGAGGGAAAAAAAAAATGTATAAAAAAACACTTCCAGTAAATTAATACAAAAATAGAATGTGTATTATTAATATACTGATTATGTAACCCTATAATTTTGAAAATTATAATTAAATGTGCACATTAAAATCTATATACTTTTAAACAATTACTAATTTTAAAAGAAAAAGGAAATTCATTTCTAGAGTTTTCAGTTGTATATAACAACTGATCACAATATTAGCTTTTCAGAACCAACACTAACAAATTGCTATATAATATAGCAGTAAATACTAATTACTGAAATTAGATGAACCAAGGCAGAACACTGGTTCTGACAGATTTGAAAGAAATGTAATGGGACTTTCTCTTCAGAGTACAATGAATCAATCCATATTTTAAACTACATTTAAGAAAATGATTTCTTTTTACTTCTACTTTTAAATCTCAGATACCCATTAAGTTCAATATTTTAAGGATATAATAGTATAATAATAAATGTATTTGCCTCAAAAAAATAGAAATTAAAAGAATTCGCAATCTTTGAAGATATGCTAGTTTATGAGTTATAATACGAAGTATGTTCCCAGACACATTTGGGGGAAAAAAATAAGCATGCTTATAAAAACTGGCTTCTCTAAATAAACGTCACATTAAAAAAGTTGCATTTCATTTTTATAAATACCAATAGTTGATGAAATTATCAAATAAGTCTCCAAATAGCAATAAAGTTCCTCCTGAAAGTGAGAAGATGAAACTTGCTCTCAAACCTAGTTCAAATAGAGTTCACACTAACAGCAGGCTTCTTCACAATCCTTTTCAACAGATTCACTCCTCTCTGTCCCACTCAGCCCAAGGGTAATGGATGAGGTGCACAGCACCAACAAAAGGTTCATCTACATCCCTAGGATAACACGCATTACAAAAGACAAGCAGGCCTTCAGGGAAACAACAGCTTAAGAAGACATTTCCATGTTACCAATATTAAAACACTGACTTCCACATTTCTTTCTTCTACTGCTTTATAAATCTTGCAAAAAAGAAAAAAATTTATCTGGGTATTAGGTCACAATGTTTTTTAACTTGAGTAAAAATCTTTGTAAGTACTCTAATGCTAGAAATAGTACAGGTCCTCTGAGATAAAATGATCTGAGAATGAAAACTATGTGTGGATACATGCCTAGACTGAAGGCTATTTTTAGGTTGTAACATTTTGAAAGGAAAGTGTATTTCTCATTTCAAAATTCAGTTTGGCATTCTTGGAAGAAGGAGTTTGTATTTTCTTTTTTAAAAAATACTTTCAGGGGCACCTGGGTGGCTCAGGTCATGATCTCAGGGTCCTGGGATGAAGCCCCGCATCGGGCTCTCTGCTCAGCAGGGAGCCTGCTTCCCCCTCTCTCTCTGCCTGCCTCTCTGCCTACTTGTGATCTCTCTCTCTCTCTCTCTCTCTCTCTCTGTCAAATAAATAAATGAAATCTTTAAAAAAAAATACTTTCAGTATTGTAGATTCTGAAGCAGGAAAGCAGGGCATGGTAGTCAAAGGAGTACTCATGTATCCCTAAATATAAAGAAATCTATAAACATCAAGGCAACAAACTGGAAGTGAATAATGTTTTTTGTCACTTGCCTGACTTAGAGTGGAGCCAATGTTATATCCTTATTATTGCAGGTATCAAGAAAAGCACGGAGAGATATTTATTCTCTGGCACCAATCAAAGATAATTTAAAAAAACAGAGGGCCCTATTTCTTATTTAAGGCAGAATAATCATTTTTTAGGACTTAAACCAAGGAAGCAAGAAGAAAGCAAGGAAGTTTGTAGATTCAGAAAATATTGAAATAAAAAGAGCCCCAAATACCATCTAATCCAACCATAACATATTACAGATGAAATCCCTGAAGCTCAAAAAAGAGAAGTGAAATTTCCCAAGGAAATTGTCAATATGTGACAAGGTCACAAAAGGATTAGAGTAAAAATTTCCTAACTCTTAGCCAAGAGTGACTTGATTTCTGATTACTCCACGATGTTCTCTGCTTTAAAAATCTACTACAACAAGATCAAGCGAACAAATAAAACATTCCCCTGACCCCCCCATCATAATGATAAAAGAGAATAATACTAGAGTTATGATGAAATTTAAATAAATGCCTTAACAGGAAGTGCCACTTTCATCCACCTATAGGAGACTCCTCATATGAATGTGTGTCTGTATTTGTGTGTTTATGTCCCGTAGCCTCTATAACAGTTATTTGTCTTTCATAGAGTCTATAAAAAGATATCTACCTGGGTGGTACTTAGTATAGTCATTTTAGGAAGCAGGGGGATGAACTCTATGGCTTCTCCTCATTTGCCAGAGATACCAACTTTAGTATTAGATTATTAACTTTTTTATATGTAGCTACACTCTTTTTGTATGACTACATAAAGGATACAGATGAACAGTGGTTTGTAGGGCAAACAAAAGTTTTGTGTTCATGTTATATATACTTTCACTAGGCTAACTATACTTTTGAACAGATGAACAGAACCCAGTATGATTCATCTCAGTAGAATTCAGAAAGCTTATAAAACCTACATCCAAAATTAACAGATAATGAGTCAATTAATGGCCTTCAACAATCTAAAATACGTTTATGTTTACAAGTCTAGAAATTCTTCTATGGAGATGTTTTAAAATATATATTCAAAACTCTGTAAGTGTAGATGTATTAATGTAGACTTTTCAGTGTGTGTGGAGGTTGTCATCACAGCTGTTGACAATTATTACCACCTTTAAGAAACAAAGATGAAAAGAAAAAAAATGTTTTATACAAATCATTTTTAAGTTATCTTCAAAGTGAGGAGATAAATGTCTCCCTAAAAAGCAATGTAACACATTTATCCCAATCATTTATACTCAATGGAGTTACCCATAAAGGTGTGATTCCTTGTTATTATTGCACCAGCAGAACCATAATTATAATCCATACCAATTCTAATTAACATTTATTTATCAGCTTTGTGGCACTCTATTTTTATATTAAAAATTACCTGAATCATATTTATTTAAAACTTTACCTTAATCTACAACACATGGCACATAGAAAAGGTAATACTGATTATAAAAAATAGTAGAAAGGATAAATCTTAATAGATATCTTAAAATTTGTTGAAATAAAAATAAAACAAAAAGAAAGAATTAGAAACGAAAAGCATTCAGAGATGAACTTAAGATCTTTGACAAGTACATTTAATTATTCCACAATCTCTCCTCTTTCCTGTATATAATAGGAGAACATAGTTTGGAGAAGTGTGTTTAATAATGAATGGATTCATTATTATCAAAATTTGTTTGCTGAAGTGGAAACAGTCCTATGTAAATAAGACTGGGGATATCTAAGATTATATATTTTCTTACTATTTACAACATAAAACAATTTCTGTAACTTTCCAGTAACTAAGACCACAGAGTTGAAACGAATAGCCATGTCCACCCAAAGACTATCAAGTTTACAAGTGTTACTTTACAAAACCAAAAATTCTTCCAAGGGTAAACAAAAATGGGCCTTTGAAAATAGTAGGTACAAACTGGACTAGCACTAAAATTTTATCAATGCAGAATATTAACAGAATTTTTAAAAACTTACCAGATGGAGACATATATTCTGCGTTTGCCCTACAAACCACTTTGACAGGCAAATTACACATTTGCAAAAAGGCCTGCAAAAATCAAGAAAAGTATAGTTAGCCTAGTGAAAGTATATATAATATGAACACAGCTTTTTATTTTCTAAATTTAAGTAATAGCTCATATAGTAAAACTTTATTAGAAGAGAATGAAACAATTTAACGTGAAAGATCTGTATTCCAAACAAAACAAAACATCATTTCAGTACTAAAAAAAATCAATACAATTTAGACACCAATAAATGTATACAGACACTTAAAGCATTTATACACTCTTAAGAAAAAAAGAATATAAATTACCTACACTTATTTTACCACATTAGTTTGTGTAAGCCAGCAATACTAAATATTGATTTAGTTTTCTTTAATGATGACTAAAGTCCAAATTGTATAAGGTATTGCTTAATTCCACCATTCTTTATGGGATCTTTACTTACTTGGCTTAGAGAAAAACTCTCAAAATGTTATTTCTGCTACTTCCAAATTCTCTCCTATAATACTCAGTATTCTAATGGCTTTTATGCCCACTAATTCACTTTTTAAAGACATTAAGTTGTTGATTTGTACTATATTATAGTAAAAAAATCTCATAAGCAACTTAAATGTCTAACAATAAGGAAGTATATCATTTATGGTGACTCCAAATCATAGAACGTTATGCAATCCCTTTTAAAAACCATGAGTTACATCTTCACACATGGCTGTCCGAAATAAGCTTATTTCCCAGCCTCTCTTACAACTGGATGTGACCAATATCTAAATTCTAGCCAATGGACCTTAAAGTTCTGGACCACTGTTAGAAGTTTCTTTAAAAGGAAGGGATATGGCCTCTCCTCTTTTTTTCCCTTCCCGTTCACTAGAATATGAAAAGGATGACTATAGCCACAGCAGTCAAACTGAACTATGAAAATAGAAGCTGAGAGTTGAAGATGGTAGAGCAACAAGAGTGAAGAAGCCTAGTTCCTCGAGAATCATGGGAGTCATTGAACCTGATTCCCTGTGCTTATAAGAAGAAGAAATAAACTTCTATCTTCTTAAGTCTCTGCTCTTTTGGGGGCGCCTGGGTGGCTCAGTTGTAAGTGTCTGCCTTCGGCTCAGGTCATGATCCCAGGGTCCTGGGATCGAGCCCCATTAGGCTCCCAACATGGCCGGAAGCCTGCTTCTCCCTCTCCGACTCCCCCTGCTTGTGTTCCCTCTCTCACTGTGTCTCTCTCTGTCAAATAAATTTTTAAAATCTTTAAAAAAAAAAAAAAGTCTCTGCTCTTTTGGGTTTTCTAGAACTCATAGCCAAACTGAATTTTAACTAATTCACCAAAAACTACTGCTTCTAGCTTTAAACACCAGCTCAACCAACCTAGAGTTGATTCTTCTCTAAGTATACACTGTCTTCTAAATACTATAACCTGTATTCCCAAATTAAAACAATGATAGTGAACTACTTGACTGATCCACAAGTATAGACTAGGATCAAAATCACATGGAAGGCTTATGAAAACACAGATTGCTAGGAATGGAAGAATTAGAGACAAGAAGTATCGGCAGCTCTTTCAAGAAGAATGGATAAGAAAAGGAAGAAGGGGGGCCCTGGGTGGCTCAGTGGGTTGAGCCTCTGCCTTCAGCTCAGGTCATGATCCTGTGCTCAGCAGAAAGCCTGCTGCTCCCTCTCTCTGCCTGCCTCTCTGCCTACTGGTGATCTCTCTCTGTCAAATAGATAAAAATAAAATTTAAAAAAAAAAAAAAAAGGAAGAAGGGATTAGAAGGGTCTTGCTTCTACTATGTATGTATCTGTACCTGATGATGAAGAAAGGCTGAACTTGTTAAAATATAAATAGAAAAGATAAAAACACAGTGGAAACATACTGAAATGACAAAAAACAGGTAGAATAACAGACATACAAGATCCATGAGAAGGTAAAAAGGGATGTAAGAGCACAGGTATAGGTATCTGGTCTCTTGTCAGGAAACAGGACACCTTTCCGACTCCAACACAAGGGGTGGTTGGATCAATAATGACTGCAAGTTGATAAGCAAGAAGGACAAAAAAATGAGAGAATGTTCACACTTGAAATGGGAGAAGAAATTATTTTCTGAGAATGAAGGAATCAAAGCGGATTGAGGCCTTCAGAGAAGAACAAAAAGAATCTGAAAGAACTACTTAATATTATCTTCTAAAATGTCTGAATAATATTCCCTTGTTAGTTAACAATTATACTACTATAAGAATAGTAAATATTGTATATTTTGCTAAACTAAATGTACAGTGGTAACTGTACTAACCACTATTCCAAAAAGCAATATTTCACTAAAAAAGATTAAGCAAAATGGTAATGTTCTGCAATCAAAGCCATGTTTCCAGTCCTGTGAATTTTTCACTTTTTTACTAAAATATAAAAGTCTCTATTTTTTGTGTTTTCTTTTTTCTTGCAAAAAACTGATTGCATTTTGACCAATTTAGCAACACTGAACTCACCACAGACCTCAACTGATGGCATAATTCTAATTAGCCAAAGATTAATTTTACATTTGCTACAATAACTCTTCATTCCCAGTTCAAAAAAAATTTATGTATTAACCTGCAATTAGTTCACAAAGAAGTCTGATGACACAAACACAATATTTTCATTCAAACATTAAAAATGCAAAACAGAACACTACCTATGACTGTCTTTGAGAATACAAAAATGTCAAATCTAAACCAGACTTTGATTCAAGTAGTACTTCTCTTTTCTTTTGTAGGACGGAAGAAAATTCCTGAGAGGTACCAAAATAATAATTTCAACTTTCACTTTCCATCTCTTATCAGCCCCCAAATAAAATAGCATCCTACACCAACCTAAAACACATTTTATTTTCAATTCTGAAATTGCAGTCTTCATATTTTTATTCTTATGTAAATCCAAAGAAAAAATGTAGTTCTAATTATAATAAGCAAATTTAGGATAACTCCGCTAACACCTTTTCTTCAGCTGGATACTTTATTCCAAACTAATTCGAGTGATTAAAAATATAAAATAATTTGCACTAAAAACTTAGCACATACTATCAGAATATAGAACTGTGCTGTCCAATATGGTAGCTACCAGTCACCTGTGGTTGTTTAACTTAAATTTAAATAAATTAAAATCGAGTAAAATTTTTAATTCAGTTTCCCAGTCACACTAGCCATATTTCAAGTGCTCTATAGCCACATGTGGCTAATGGCTACCGTGTTTACTGGACAATACAAGTAACTGAACATTTCTACCATCGCAGGAAGTTCTATCAGATAACACAGATCTACAGCAGTGATAATCAGCGCATGAACAACATCTTAGCAAGACATGCTGATCATCTGAAAAATGATCAGGCTAAATATTATAAAAATAATCTGTACAATATTAGAGTGTCCATAAACTCTGCAAAAGATCAATCAACTTTTGATAGCAGTGACACATTAAGCACTATAATATTTTCAATTTTAAAAAGAATTAATATAGGGCTTATTCTGCTGAGCAACTCCAACTGATAAAATGGTCAGATGAATTCATTAACTAACCTGTGAAAACTAGAAACTTCAGAATGAATAAATTAAAACTAGAGTCAATAAATACATTCATTCTTTGAATGGTAAGGAATGTTATAAACACGCATATATACACATAGAACACAGTACCCAGTACCAGACTTCTAAATCCTGAAATTTAATAAGCTTGATGTAGTTTCAACATATTGAATTCATGAAATTCATAACATCAAAAAAACTCATTGAAGGGAGGTTGACACTCTTTTTTATTTCCTTTAAAAAAAAAAAGTAATACCAGATCACGGATAACCAGTTAAATATGAAGAACTAAAGTTACACATTTACCTCTGCAATCTTTCAAAAATTCTACTAAAATAAGGGTGCCTGGGTGGCTCAGTCAGTTGAGCATCTGACTCTTAATTTTGGCCTAAGTCATGGTCTTGGGGTCATGAGATCGAGCCCCACATCAGGCTCGGCACTCCTCAGGGAGTCTGTTTGAGATTCTCTCTCTCCCTCTGTCCCTCCACCCCCATGTTTCTCCCACGCTCTCTCTCTCTCAAATATATAAATAAATCTTAAAAAAAAAAAAAAAAAAAAACCTCTACGAAGATAACAGTGAAGAAACAGAAAACTGATAAACCCAGAATGACACAAAGAAGGGGGAGAGGTGACCAAAGCAGACCAGAGCTGTCTGCCCATTTCTGTCAGACGGAGAACCGACTTAGCAGGGCAGAGGAAGCTGAAACCTAAGAGTATGCACAGGAAAAAAATCAATGCGTCCGCATCACAGAAACTAGGAGGTTCCAAAACTGGAGGCACCAAGTACCACAGAAGGCGGAGATGAGGTAAAGGACTAAAAATGAGAGGAGTGGTTGAAAGTCTGTATAAGTATCACACAACTAGCCCACCCCTAACCTGGCAGGAGACAGAGGTTCATTTTCTGAAGAAACCGAACCAGGGGGACTCCCGACTCAAGTCTCAAGCACAGCAGAGGGCCTTGGGTGGGTGGGGTGGGGTGTCACACTGCAAAGAGAAAGGTTACGGGAAAGTGCACACATTGACTGAAGAGACCCGCAGCACCCCTCTCACCCTTAGCTCCCATACGCAGGCAACCAATTAAGGCCCCCCCAAGTAAGAGAGGTAACTGTAGAAAAGCTCTACAAATGCTGACAGTTTAGGTAGGGGTTGGGGAGTGTAGGATAGTAGCTGACAAAAAGAGCAGCTCACTGTGCAATCAGTCTACAGCGAAGCCTACAGGTCAAAAAGTACCCTCACCTCCCCATCAGCTTTTGAGTGCATCATTCTTAAATATATTGTTAGTACAGACCAACAGATATTTGAGGAAAGCCTCGAACACAAAATTTAGAGCCAAAATAAGCCACAAAAAAGGAACTGACAGGAAAGAAAAATTGCAGAGAAAAGAAAACTTCAAAGAAAAATTACAACGGTTAATATTTACTGAGCGCTTACTACCACGTGCCAGGTAATTGTATGAGAGCTTTGCCCAAGAGGTAGGTATGACAAATATGCCTATTTTAATATGGGAACACACAAAATACAAAGAGTTTAAGGGATCTGATCACAGCATATAGGAAGGAAGGAACAAAAGGAGGGAGGAAAGAAGGAAGAGAAGAAAGGAGAGAAAGGAAAGAAAGAAAGGGGAAAAAAGAAAAATAAAAAGTGAAGCATACACAGGACTGAGCAAATACACGTCATTCATGTCTTAACAGCAACTCTGAAAGCTCGATGGTAATATAAGGCCTTCAAAATGCTAAGAAAAAAATCTTGCCAGCCTAAAATTCTACATGTGGCCAAGGTATTAATCAAATATGAAGAAAGAATAAAAATAGTATCATATAAGCAAGGTCTTTAAATTTTTATTTCCCGTGTACCCTTTCTCAGGAAGCTAATGAAGAATGTACTGCACAAAATAAAAATAGTAAGCCAAGGGGAAAAAAAAAAGAATATGGGATCCAGAGAATAAGGGATCCAACATAAAAGAAAAGCAAAAAGAATTGCCTGGATGATGATGAATAGCAGTCATAAGAAAACAGTTCTGAAGCCAGCAGAGAAAGGAACTGTTCCAATTAGAGTAGAAGGAACAGAAGTTTCAAAGGTAGTATTTCTGAGAAAAAAGAAAAAAAAGAATCTGATGTATTTGACCACTGTGAGGGAGAGCATTATAGTTCAATCAAAGTTTAGGAGAGAAACTACCCAAATGAATTAAATAAAACAATTACTAACCTGAGGAGGGAAAATCACACAAAAAGAACATGTTCATAATACACTGAGTTACTCAACTGAGACCAATATTTATATCCTAATTATAATGTAAATACTAAGTATTAGTATTAATTTAACAAAAAAAGTGAGAACACAATTGAGAAGAGGGGGAAGGAGAGAAAGGTGAGTTGTAAGAGGAGAATTTCATAGTGGAATTCAATAGATACTTTAAAATTTTTTAATGTAATAGTAACACAAGTATCTTAAAAATAGAGGTAAATACCTGGAAAAATAATACAGCTGAAAGAATTGAAAGTTGGTTGTCTCTGGGTATCCAGATTTGGGGACAGGATAAAGTTGGGTCAGTAGACTCTGTGTGTGTGTGTGTGTGTGTGTGTGTGTGTGTGTGTGTGTGTGTATGACAAGCCTTTAATACATTACAGGTGGGAGTATAAATTAATCCAACCATCCTGAAACTGTTTGGTAATTACTACTAAGCATATACCTACTCTATCAGCCAATAGTTCTAGTCCCAGAAATATACCCCACAAAAAAGCATATAGTCATTAACATACAAGTACAACAATGCTCATAGCAGTTTGATCCAAAATAATCAAATACTGGGAACAACTCAAATGTCTATTAATAAGGTAGCAAATCTGATTCTAAAATTTCTAACTTCAAGCTAAAAAGGATATATAATATCACCAACTGTTATTATGAGAAAGGAAAAAAGTAAACACAAAAGAATTATAATTTTTTCTCGACTCTGAATGCTTTAGAAAGAGCACTCACTGAGAACTTTTAAATCGGAGAAATTTTAGAAACGATCCCAGGAGATGACACTTAACGATACTCCATGAAGATTCTAAATTCTATTTCTTCAGTAATTACTTCTGAATCATATCTTCGGGGAACCATGGCTCAGATTTTTTTTGTAAACAATGGTTTTGAAAAATAAAATACATTTTATTTGCGCATAAGTGAAAGCAAAGCCAAAAGTAGAAAAAGAACAGGAACAATCTGTTACCAGTCAATTCAATCCTTACAAGTACCTTAAATCCTAGATTCAAAAGTTGTTATTGTAAATAATGCCACTGCTTTGATTAGATTATAAAACTAGCAGTTTAAATGTTGGGAAACCCTTTCTAAATGTTGTAGATAATGGGATATCAGGACTACAGACAGGGGTCCTATCACAGCAATCTTTCAGTAACATGGGGGCAAGCTTCTGATTCTTCTTGCTTCTCCTTTCAGATATCTGTCTTCTAAAACCAGCATTTACTATTTTAATTCGCAGTTATGTGCCAGATCATGATTATCAGCTCAATAAATGAACGAACAAACATGAAAATCTGAAAATACATCAAATCACAAAATGAAGACTAAAGAAATCTAAAACTTGGTAAATCTTCTAGTCCTAATCTTATGTCAATTTTTTTTTAATGAAGCAACAGAAGCTTCTGATAATAAAAACATTTTTTAAAAAACTTCTTGGTCAAATTTCAAAACATAATATTTATACTGAACCAGTGGTTGGAGTATAAATCAATGCAATCTTTTTCAAGGTTAGTTTGGCAATAGCTACAAAAGTCCTTAGTGTGTCCTTTGACCCCACAATTGTATTGCTAGAAACAGATGAACATATCTGTATGATATTTTATAAGATATATGTAATGATATTCATGCCTAAGCCCTATTATAGTATGCTTATATTTATACTTATAATAATAACAGTAGTCTAATACCCATGAATAAGAGACTGATTCTAGGGGCGCCTGGGTGGCTCAGTCGTTAAGCGTCTGCCTTCGGCTCGGGTCATGATCCCAGGGTCCTGGGATCGAGCCCCGCATCGGGCTCCCTGCTCAGGGGGAAGCCTGCTTCTCCCGCTACCATTCTCTCTGCTTGTGTTCCCTCTCTCGCTGTGTTTCTCTCTGTCAAATAAATTTAAAAAAAAAAGAGAGAGAGAGAGACTGATTCTATAAACTGCATCAATGGAATATTTGTAGTCTTCAAAAAAGAATGGGGTCACTCCTCAACTGAACTTCTCATACTAAACTCCAAAAGACATTTCTGATCTGGAATCTTCTGTAAGGGCTACTGAATGACATGAGGCAACAAACACCAAATGCAGAACTGCTTTTTGCGATATTTTTCTCCTAAAGCTCTGGAGCAAAACATTAAAACAAACTCAATAAGGCCTGCAAAAGGCTAATTTATTTGGTCCAATGCATAGCTTCTTGTGAATTAACTTGACAGGAAGACACAATTCTGATTATCTAGAAGAATGAATGGAAAGCATTCATCCACATACTCCATACAGATTTACTAAGCAGCTACTATGTATCACGACTGTTCTAGGCACTGAGAACAGAGCAGTGAACATAAAGTCTAGGCCTTCATGGAGTTAACAATCCAATGGAGACAGAAGATAAGCAAGAACCAGAAAATATGTGTAGTGATCCCTGCTACTTAGAAAAACAGTATGAAGGTCCTGCTGTTACATGTAGAGTGGTCAGAGAAGGGCTCACCAGTAAGATAACACCTGAGTATAAACCTGAAGAAAGTTAAGGAGCAAGCCATGTATATATCTACGAGAAGAGCAGTCCAAGTTCAAAGGAGCCGATGCAATCTTACGATTCAACTGGTGTGTCTGAGGAACCACAAGACCAGTGTGACAATGCAGATTAAGGAAGTGAGTGGTTAAATAAGAGATGACATCAAAGATAACCAGATCATGAAGGACTTACAGATAACTTTAAGGATTCTGACCTTCACTTTGAGTGAGATGAACAATTACAGGAAGGTGCTGAGCTGAAGACGGCTGGAATCTAACATTTTAAAGGATTACAAGCAGCTATACAGAGATTAGACTGTAGAGAGTAGAAGAATAGAAGCAGAAGCACTAGTTAGGATTCTGCAACAACCCAGGCAAGAAATGATGGCGGCCTGATCAAGACAAGAGTGCTCAAGGGAGCAAGAAGTCAGATTCTGGCTATATTTTTAAGCTAGGGCCAAAGGTTTTGCTGAGAACTGGATATAGGAAAAAAGAGAGGACTCCAAAGATGGCTCAAAGTTTCTGACATAAACAACTAGAATGATGGAACTGCCATCTACCAAAAATAGGAAAAACTGTAGGATGAACAGGTTTTGGTGGGAAGAGGGAGACTTGAGGGTCTTTAGGACGGACTTCTCTAATATCACTTAGCAGACAACTCTGCTCCCTTTTCAAAGACCTGGTCACTAAGGCACATTTACATGCTTTGAAACCATATAACCAATTCAACTCAGATGCCGAGAAACCCAACCTTAAAGACCATCCCCATTTTTTTGGTGGAAGAGGTGACAAAAGTACCTACAAATTAGTATAATCTTTGTCAATATTTTCCTGCAAGTATGGTAATATTGAGATGTTAAGAAAAGGGGAGAGATAGAGGAGACTGGGTGGCTCAGTCATGACGCGTCTGCCTTTGGCTCAGGTCATGATCCTGGGGTCCTGGGATCAAGCCCCGGATGGGGCTCCCTGCTCAGTGGGGAGCCTGCTTCTCCCTCTCCCACTCCCTTTGCTTGTGTAACAACCAAATGAGTTGTTATCTTTGACCTCTTCTGTCCCCTGCATCTATAGCCCACCAAGTTAAAAACTAAAAAGTCCATATCCAAAACATAAAAAGAACTGACATAAGTTAACACCAAAAAACGCCCCCCAAATAATCTGGTTAAAAAGTGAGCAGAAGGGGAACCTGGGTGGCTCACTTGGTTAAGTGTCTGACTCAATTTGGCTCAGGTCACGATCTCAGGGTCGTGAGATCGAAACCCATGTTGGGCTCTGCACTCCATAGAGAGTCTGCTTGGGATTCTCTCCATCTCCCTCTCCGTCTGCCTCTTCCCCTGCTCATGCATACACCTGCTCGCTCACTCGCTCTCTCTTTCTCTCTCTCTCTCAAATAAATAAATTGAAAAATGTTTAAAAAAAAAAAGTGAGCAGGGGACCCGAACCCAAATAGATATTTTTCCAAAGATGATATAAAAATGGCCAATAGACACATGAAATCACCAGGGAAATGTATATCAAAACCACAATGAGATTTATCACCTGTCAGAATAGCTAGTATCAAAAGGACAAGAAATAAAGTGTTGGTGAGGGTGTGGAGAAAAGGGAACCCTCATGTACTGCCGGTAGGAATGAAGACTGGTGCAACCATTATGAACAACAGCATGGAGGTTCCTCAAAAAACTAAAAATAGAAATACCATATGATCCTGGGGTGCCTGGGTAGTTCAGTGAGTTAAGCCTCTGCCTTCAGCTCAGGTCATGACCTCAGGGTCCCCGCATCGGGCTCTCTCCTCAGCGGGGAGCCTGCTTCCCCCTCTCCCTCTGCCCGCCTCTCTGCCTACCTGTGATCTCTTTCTCTGTCAAATAAATAAATAAAATCTTTAAAAGAAAGAGAGAGAGAGAGAGAGAGAAGGAAGGAAGGGAGGGAAGGCGGGTGGGAGGGAGGAAGAAAGATCCAGTAATTCCATTACTGGGTACCTATCTAAAGAAAACAAAAACACTAATTCAAAAAGATAAAGATATCTGTACACCTATGTTCACTGCTACGTTATTGGTAATAGCCAAGATACGAAGGTAACCTAAGTATCGATATATAAATGGATAGAGAAGATGTAGTCTGTAGACACACACACACACACACACACACACAACACACACACACATCATGGACTATTACTCAGCCATAAAAAAGAATGAGATCACTTAAAAAAAAAATGAGATCACTTATATGTAGACTCTAAAAAAGAAAACAAATGAACAACAACAAAAAAAACACAAAAAGACCCATACATACAAAGAACAAACTGATGGTTGCCAGAGTGAGAGCAGGAGACACAGGTTTCCAGTTATGGAATACATAAGTCACAGGGATAAAAGGTAGAGCATAGGGAACATATAGTCAATGGTATTGTAATAGAGTTGCATGGTGATAAATGATACCTACACTTACGGTGAGCATAACATAATATATAGAGTTGTGGAATCACTATGTTGTATACCTGAAATGAATGTAGCATTCTGTGTCAGCGATACTTCAATTAAAAACAAAAACAAGGGAGCGCCTGGGTGGCTCAGTGGGTTAAGGCCTCTGCCTTTAGCTTGGGTCATGATCTCAGGGTCCTGGGATCGAGCCCCGCTTCAGGCTCTCTGCTCAGCAGGGAGCCTGCTTCCCCCTCTCTCTCTGCCTGCCTCTGCCTACTTGTGATCTCTCTCTCTCTGTGTCAAATAAATAAATAAAATCTTAAAAAAAAAAAAAAAGGCGGTGTCTGGGTAGCTCAGTCAGTTAAATATCTGCCTTCAGCTCAGGTCATGATCCTGGAGTCCTAGCATTGAGTCCATAGGGCTCTCTGCTCAGCAGGCAGTCTGCCTCTCCCTCTGACCCTACCCCCTCTCATGCTTTCTCTCTCTCTCCCTCAAATAATAATTAAACAACAACAACAACAAAACAGGCCTCTAGGTCACTCAATCAATTAAATATCCAACTCCTGATATCGGCTCAGGTCATAATCTCAGGGTTCTGAGATCAAGCCCCATGTCAGGCTCTGCACTGTGCATGAAGCCCCCTTGAGATTCTCCCACTCTCTTTCCCTCTGCCCCTCCTCTCTCTCTCTCTCTCTCTCCCCCCATAATAAAAAAAATTACATTTTTTAAAATAAAAACAAAAAAACTAAACTGTCAATATAACAGCCAGTTAAAGAAGCAGCAATGAGAAGTTATCCAATAATAGTATTATCTTCTGAAAATATACTGAGAAGTAACACACATAGAAGCCACTGTCACCAAGAGTCCTTTAAAATCTGAGCAACTATGACCCAATCTTCAGGAAATTTAAAATAAGCATGTAGATCTTATAATTAAGACAAGATAAACAATAATATTAATGAGAAAATCCAATAAAACATCTCAAAAATTATGCATATCTAGGGGCACTTGGGTGGCTCAGTGGGTTAAAGCCTCTGCCTTTGGCTCGGGTCATGATCTCAGCATCATGGGATCAAGCCCCGCATCGGGCTCTCTGCTCAGCAGGGAACCTGCTTCCCCTTGTCTCTCTGTCTGCCTCTCTGCCTACTTGTGATCTCTCTCCTGTCAAATAAATAATTTTTAAAAAATCTTTTAAAAAAAAAATTATGCATATCTAGTTTCTTCAAGTCTTTATTTCCAAAGAAATATACTAAAAATATTTCAGAAAGAATCTGGAGGGGGCAAACTTAATTGAAATTAAATTTATTTTTTTTAAGATTTTATTTATTTATTTTGATAGAAAGAGAGACAGAGAGGGAACACAGGCAAGAGGGTGGGAGAGGCAAAAGCAGGCTCCCTGCTGAGCAGAGAGCCCAACGAAGGGCTCCATCCCAGGACTCTGGGATCACAGACTTGAGACAAAAATTAAATTAAAATTAAATTAGGGGCACCTGGGTGGCTCAGTGGCTTAAAGCCTCTGCTTTAGGTCATGATCTTAGGGTCCTGGGATCGAGCCCCGCATCAGGCTCTCTGCTCAGCGGGGAGAAAGAAAATAGAATCAATAACATTAAAAACAGGAGAAAGAAAATAGAATCAATAACATTAAAAACAGTGAAATACCAAACATCTTATTTGAATTGCATTATGTTAACCAAAAAACAAACAAACAAAAACAAACAAAAAAAGTAAATAAAAATATTCAGTTCATATAATGATGAGAAGGGCTCAACCCAGGTTGAAGAGAAACACAGCCAGCCAACAACAGGCCTGTGCTGGTCACTACATTTGCACAGGAAGAATGATACACATCTCACTGGGACTCTGTCTTTACCATCATTTAGAGTAGGGTGAGTTTCAGTTGCTGACTCATATGCCACACTACTCTTAAGACTGGGTCACCATCAGCACATTCCCACTCCTTGTCACTGGTTAAGTCCACAGCATAATCTAATAGATCCTAACAGAATACAGACTTAAGAAGCATGCTGTTTAAGTGGAACACTAGAATGTCTTTTGAAAAGTGAAAGTCCTTGGGGGCACTTGGGTGGCTAAGCATCTGACACTTGATTTCAAATAAGGTCTTGATCTCAGGGTCACGAGTTCAAAGCCCCGTGTTAAAAAAAAGAAGGAGAGGAAAAATTGAAATCCTCTTTATCAATTTTTTTTTATTTTTTTAGATTTATTTATTTGAGAGAGAGAGGGTGAGCACACAGATAGAGATGGAGAGGGAGAAGGAGAAGTAGACACCCCGCTAAGCAGGGAGCCTGATATGGGGCTCCATACCAGGACCCTGGGATCAAGACCCAAGCCGAAGGCAGATGCTTAACCAACTGAGCCACCCAGACACCCCCTCTTTATCAATATTAAGAGTCAGTATAGAATGTGCTATGTTAAGTGCTGTGAAATGTGTAAGCCTGACAATTCACAGACATGTACCTTGGGGCAAATAATACATTATATGTTAAAAAAAAAAAAAAAAAAAAAGAGTCAGTATAGAAAAATAAGACTTAAGTCTCCCAGTGAGACATCTCTGGGTAGAATCTTGCTGACTGACTGTTAGCTTGAGAAAGTTCCTTTACCTCATAAGCTTTCTCATTTCTGAAATGAAGACAATTAGGCAGATTAATTGAGGTATTAATACGTGCAACATTCCATATACTATCTGGCACATAGTAGTTCAATAAATATAAGATATTCTTAAGATTAACAGTAATAATATTAATAACAATAAATACTCACGTATCCACTTGCAAAGGAAGAAAGACTAATTAACCTTGGTGATTTCAAAAGAAAGCTAACTTCACTTATTACCCTTTAACACCTCCTTAAGAGAAAAAGGTAAATAATTTCCTTTATGGTCAAAACAGTAAAACTGGGCATAAGATAAAAAATCCCTAATTATGGCTCAGTGGGTTAAAGCCACTGCCTTCGGCTCAGGTCATGATCTCAGGGTCCTGGGATCGAGGTCTGCATCGGGCTCTCTGCTCAGCGGGGAGCCTGCTTTCTCCTCTCTCTTTACCTGCCTCTCTGTCAACTTGTGATCTCTCTCCTCTCTGTCAAATAAATAAATAAAATCTTAAAAAAAAATCCCTAAATAGATATTAAAAGGATAAATAAGGGAACAAAACCAAAAGTACTTTTTTAAAGAATAAGGTAAAAAATAAATGATTTCTATGATCGCAGTATTTATCTTATCTAAAATCTTTTAAACAAGACAAAAACAAGTGAATAAAGATGCTTTAATATTAACATGAATTTTTGCTTTATGAATAATGTTTCAAAGTTATACATACAGCTGAAACTGATAAATGAACTGATAACAGGCCTCCAGACTGTAAGCTCTGTTAGCACGCACTAACCACCTCCATCTCGTTCACTACTTTATCCTCAGCATTACTATAGGTTCTCATGTAATACTTGCTCAACAACTAAGCCATAGGTATTCACAATAATAAATGAAAACATACCTAAATTTGTAGAAAACTAGTAAGCTACAACAAAGATTAGTATTTTGTTATTTTATGGAACCAAAGCTCACTGCATTAAAAAGTTAGATGTAATTCCTATTAAATTTGGAGGTATTTCTAAAAATCAATAAAATGACATATCGATAAACAGATATAGTTTTTTTTTATTAACATATAATGTATTATTTGCCCCAGGGTACAGGTCTGTGAATCGTCAGCTTACATATTTCACAGCACTTACCATAGCACATACCCTCCCCAATGTCCACAACCCAGCCACCCTATCCTTACCCCCCTACCTCCCAGCCACCCTTAGTTTGTTTCCTGAGTTTAGGAGTCTCTTATGGTTTGTCTCCTTCCCCATCCCTTCCTGTTTCATTTCTCTCCCCCACCCCCCCAGAACCCCCCACCCTGCCTCTCAAATTCTTCATATCAGAGATCATGTGATAATTGTCTTTCTCTGACTGACTTATTTCGCTCAGCATAATACCCTCCAGTTCCATCCACGTCGTTGCAAATGGCCAGATTTCATTTCTCTTGATGGCTGCATAGTATTCCATTGTATATATATATACCCCATCTTCTTTATCCATTCATCTGTTGATGGGCATCTAGGTTCTTTCCATAGTTTGGCTATTATGGACATTGCTGCTATAAACATTCTAAGCAGATATAGTTTTAGAAAAATAGTAACAGGAATTTAACTTTAAAAATTATCAGAAACCACAATTCAGTGGGCATAAATAGCTTTAAATAGAGCAAATTTGGTATCAAAAATATGAAATACTATTAAGAGTACATATGAGACAGATCACATCAGAGAACAGATCTCCCTCAACACAACTTTCACCTGGGAACTACTTTTCGAATATGTGATTCAACTTTAGATACATCAGCATCTGACAGCTATAGAAAAAAAATCAAGTTCAGAAGGAAAGCAACAAAAAAAGATAACCAGAATAGAAAAAGGTATAAGCTTTCCCTGTTAGAATTAAATACAAATAAAAGTAATCTGTAAGGTCAATACTAAGAATCAGGAACTATAAAATAGTCACAGAGACTAATTCCTATAACCCAAGAACTTAAAGTAATACTAGTCACATATTTGGCACTCAATAATGAACAGTTTGGGAGTAAAAAAAGGAAACCTTTTTTTTTTTTTTTGAGCTGCTATAAATGACTGTTTCATTACTTACAGATAAATATTCCCAACTGAGAAAAATAACAACAACAAAAAAACTCCAACAAATTTTAAATTGTTAGGATTTAAATAGCTAAACAGCTAAATAGCAGATGGCAGGAATAAAAAACGTATTCATTTTGATAAACTAATAGTAACTCAATACTGGATCATTTACGAATAAACAGCACCAACTATCTTCTTTCCTCTTTATTCCAAAAACAAAATGAACATTTTCTTGTCTTACAAGTTAAATATATAAGAATACTCTTTGCATTTAAGCAATAAAATCAACATTGCTTGGCAATGAAAATATAAAAATACTACAAAATTTTAAAGAATTGTTCTTGAATGTTTAAAAGATTAGGTGCCTTACACGGATGAACGCTATGGAATATAAGGGATTATAAATATAGCTTCTAAATGAATGTAGATCCCATTAACAAAGTTATCTAATTCTAATAGGGAATCAACCAATTTTCAGTCTATGTAAAGCTATCCTTAGACAGGAGACCTTGGGTTTTCTTCTTTAGGACAAAGCTTCTATTCATTTCATAATTAAATTTGAAATATTTCACATAAGAATTCACTAAGGACTATTCTAAAGCATGCAATACCATTTTCAGGGCACAAAATGAAAATGGTTCTGAATTTTAATTCATATCTTATTTTACCAGGACACAAAGAAAATCTGTGACGACAACCAAAGAATTATTTTCCACCTTACTGAAGAAGCATGTTTTAAAATTAAAAACCATGAACAAATCTACCTATAAAATGATTCATTTTTTTATATCAAACAGCTGCAGACCTTGTAATTGAAATAATGTATCTAAGGTTACAAATGAAAAGTGTTAGGTATCATTCCTGAAGTGACAGATTAAGTTCCTAATCCTGTTAAAGTAACAGCATATTTGTAGTTTAACATAAATTAAGACCTTAATTATATTTGTGACTATTTTAAACAAAATAACAAATTCCTTTGTACCTGAGAATGTAATTTATAGCAAAGCCAGGTTCATTTTTCAAACCAATCTATTTCACACTGCAGAAGTACTCTGGTATAATGGTGTAATGTAATTCTTGTTGTGGAATGTTGAAAGAGTAGATACACTAAGAGCACAAAAGAGGTTTGAAGATAAATGAAGATGCTATTCATTCAAGGGTAATTTCATCTTAGAACTATATGAAAGATGTTTCGTTCACACAGGCTAGTGTATGGCCTCAAATTTAAGTGTATTTTCAGCTCAAATATAATGCTGCTAGATCGATTATGCTGATACTATATATCTAATAATGAAGAATTCTAGCCCTTTTCTGTTTAAAAAATAAACTGTCATTTTTTCATCTTACTGCTATGTCTTCATTGTTCTGTTTAACAGCAACAAATTTTAAAATCCTGCTCACTATTTACTTTTTAAACAGAAAAGTATATGGTTGATATTTTAACTTGATATCTCTTCTGACTGCAGGAAAGTACATTTTTGCTACGTTAACTAGATACTTATGTTAGCAAACCATTACCCTCCAAAACCACTTTATTTCACTGTTTACTAAAAATGACAACTCCAATAGCCACCAAATTCCATTTTGAATATGCTTCATTTTCACAAATCCTATAAGACTAATTTAAATGTTTTGTATATACCATACCATTTACATTGAGGAATTAATATTGATACTGAATATGTTTTTAATCTGTTAAATTGTTTGCAATTTAAGTTCAATTTTAATTATCTCAATTTAAATTATCTTTTCTGAAGAGCATCTTCTAAATATTTAAATCCTTCCAAGTTTTATAAGCATAAATTACCAAAATACTTTAATACTGCTGGCATATAAAAGGGGATAGAAGACATTCAATCTGAAGAATTTAAATTCAGTGATATCAAGAAAACATCCTACAGCCTCCATTTTTATTTTACTAAAATACTGAAAAGGATTTTACAAGTCCCCTATATAATAAATGTTCCCTAAATTCTCTCTACCTCTAAACTTTGCTTTCCTACTTCTAATCCTGAAAGTATATACAGAAGCCTCATTTTGCAGAGGATGATCAAAGTAAAGGGATGAAACTTCAAAAAACTTTTACACTCTATGAAACTTCAAGCTACATCAATTTTAAAAATGTTTTTCATAAAACAGTATTCTCTTAATTCTCTATTAACACATATACACTGGTGGCATCCTACTTGGATTTTTATCAGGTTTGAACAGACAATTAATAAAAATTAACAATTTTTATTGTTAACAATTAATAAAAATTGCATACAATCATTAACAACTTGTTTAAAGAAAAAATGTATCCAATCAAACTGAAAACTCAAAATCATATCCTCTACAACTCTCAAGGTAAGATGTCCACAGCAGCCACCTGAATGATAAGACATGTTTACAGCAGATGTCGTTCCATAATCACTGTTACTTCTCCAATGGCACAACTGACTCGCAGTCCAAAGGAGAGATCATCCTCTCTCCTACTTTTCCTAATCACTACAGGAGGATATTATCATTTAACTGCTAATTAATATGTCTACCTAAAAAGCATCATTTGCTATAAGGAAAAAGCAAGGGTCAGCTAACAATTTATCAGCAGATGTGACATGTAAGTGTTCATGGCCCAGAATTAATAGGGCCTA
This sequence comes from Procyon lotor, assembly GCA_028646535.1. Lineage (NCBI taxonomy): Eukaryota > Metazoa > Chordata > Mammalia > Carnivora > Procyonidae > Procyon > Procyon lotor. The sequence goes on from CM053605.1 coordinate 48,083,547, forward strand.
TTAAAAATGCTGACTTTTTTAAATGACATAACTTTTTAAAATAATAATTTATAAATTATATAAATATAAATATATTATATATATTTATATTTTTATATATATGTATATAAAATATATATATTTACTTAAATATATATAAAAATATAAAATATAAATAATAATAAATTTTTTCAACAGAAAAAAATAGTTTTTTTGTTGTCTGCCCTTTCACTTTTAGAGACAGCGTATTCATTCACAAAAAAGCAGGGGGAAATGAGAATACTAAGTAGAATAACGATATTTCCCTTAATCTGAGCTTAAATGTTCTTCTTATTAGAAGGATAAAAACTAAGTAAAAAGTAGCACTCTCTTTTATGCAGCATTCTAATAATGATCATCAGTTCAAGACACTTTCTAAAAATAAATTCAAACTTTTACAAAAGATTAAGCCATACAAAAAAGGAAAACAGATTTCTTTTTAAATTGGCTTCCTATAATAACATCCTTTCTAAAACTTACTAGAAAGTAACAATTTTATTCCATGCATTCATAAAATATGTATATAGGCACTAAGTCAGCATTCAACATCATCTTGTATTTCTATTGCTATTTCTACTGCTTTCACTTTTTTAAAAGAATTTCTCATTTATTATCTAACTTGAGCTTCACAATAACTCATAATATAGGTAAGACTGCCTTTATCACGTTTCAGAGATCCAAAAGCTGAGACACGTTCACATCTTAAAGTAATCTACAAATTTGAAGATATAACTTGCTAGGAAATGTCAGAAATGATTTTTGAATTAAATGTCCATTTTTGAATAAAAATTTTCAAAAATTTGTGTCCTTGGACTGGTCTTATATGCAACAAAGTGTTAGAAGCATGAATTCTTGACTCTAGACTCCCTGGGTTTGCATTCCAGCTCTACCAAGTACCGCCCATGTAAGTTTGAGAACCTCTCCCTTTAACTTGCTACTTTGTAAAATGGGAATACTACTACTACCTATCTCCTAGAGTTGCTGTGTGTGAAAATTATCTATGATTTGTAAGGTACATTTAACAAGACCTGGCACATGGAGTAAGAGTTGTGTACATTTTAGTTTCAGTTATTATTGTTGTTCTTACTAACATTACCTGCAGAACGTGGATTATAATAGCATTTAGCCCTCAAGCTGTTTTAAGGGATTAAATGAGTTAATAAGAATTAATTGCTTAGCACAGTAATGAGAACATGGTGGGTACTCAACCATTACTGCTGTTATTGTCTGTTTACCTCCAGTCTGTAAGCTCTATGACCTTGGGCAAAGCTTTCTTCAGTCCCGGTTTCCACATCTCTAAAATGAGGTTCATAACAGTCCCTTACACCAGGGTTAAGGTAAGGATTGAATGAGATACTTCATATAAAAGCTCTCAGAATGCCTTAAATAAATGTATTCAGTAAGAACTCACTTTTAAAACAAATCTTATTCAGAATTAAAAAGAAAATACTTTGGCATATTTTCTTTTTTTTAATATTTTATTTATTTAAGAGAGAGAGTGAGAGAGAGCATGAGAGGAGAAGGTCAGAGGGAGAAGCAGACTCCTCATGGAGCTGGGAGCCCGATATGGGACTCGATCCCGGGACTCCAGGATCATGACCTGAGCCAAAGGCAGTTGCTTAACCAACTGAGCCACCCAGGCGCCCCAAAAAGAAAATACTTTGAATTAAAGCATTCAATATTAACATTTTTTAGGTATGGTATGAATGATTACAAAAATTAATAATGTTCACACAAATTCAAATATGTCCCTCCCAAAATAAAGATTTTATTTATTTGACAGAGAGAGATCACAAGTAGGCAGAGAGAGGGGAGAGAGCAGGCTCCCTACTGAGCAGAGAGCCCGATGAGGGGCTCGATCTCAGGACCCTGAGATTATGACCTGAGCCGAAGGCAGAGGCTTTAACCCGCTGAACTACCCAGGCGCCCCCAAAAAAAATTTTTTTAAAGATTTTAGTTATCTATTTGAGAGAGCACACGAGTTGGGGGAAGAGCAGAGGGGGAGGGAGAGAAACAAGGAGACCCCCCCCGCACTGAGTGCAGAGCCCAACACAAGGCTCCATGCCAGGACCCCAAGATCATGACCTAAGCCGAAACCAAGAGTCGGACGCTTAACTGAGCCACCCAAGCACCCCTCCAAAAATATTCTTAACCCTAACATTTATTTTAATTACTTCCGTATGTTTAGGCATTATAAAGCCTGCACGCTTCCACTCCTCCTGCTGACATTGATTATACACACTTTTGTCAATGAACAGAAGAGAAGGAAATAACCAATGTCCATTGCATATTTACACTGTGCCAAGTACTTTTCTAAGTACTTTATATATATATGAACACATCCAATCCTCATGACATCCAATAAAATAGCTTCTATTATATCTCCGCTTTACAGAGGAACAACAAAGAGTAATGTTTATGGTATACTGTATTTGGAAGAAATCAACTCCCATTTCACTTGTGGAAGCTGCTATAAAAGAGACAGCATATACCAAATCAGTAAAGTCATAAACTTCTTGAAGAAAATAAGACATTTTACTCAGAAAAATTGCATGGGAGCTCATATGTATTGGCTCATACTGTATTTCTGGCCATGTGCTGTTCAATACCAGAGCCATCAACTCCATGTGGCTACTAAGCACCTGAAATGTGGCTAGCACAAACCGAGATGTGCTCTAAGTATAAAATACACATATTTTGAACTTAATATAATAAAAGTAAAACATCCCATTAATTTTGTACTGATCACATGTTAAAATAACATTTGGATACACTGGGTTAAATAAAACATGATTAAGATTCATTCCATCGGTTTCTTTTTACATTTTTTTAATGGGACTACTACAAAATTTTTAACTACATATGTGGCCAACATTATATACATTATACATCTGTTGGATAATGGTTCAGGTTTAGGAGGTGAGAGAGGAGCAACAGAGTATTATTTTTTAATTAAAAAAATACCTGATTTATTGACATACAATTTATATACCATACAATTCATCCTTTTAAGTACCCAGTTCGATTTTTAGTATATTCATAAAATTGTGCAACTATCACCATCGTCTAATTTTAGAACATACTCATCACCTCAAAAAGAAACCCTGTACCCATTAACAGTTATTCCCGGTACCCCTCACTTCCTGTTTCTCCTCTCCCCAGCTCCTGGAAACCACTAATATACTTTCTCTCTCTGTGGATTTGCCTGTTCAGTAACAGAGAATTATTATCAAAGTTCTCTTCCCAATTACACACACACACACAGACCGCTTATACGTGTATGGACAAACCGCCGTACACGCACACACACTCAGCTCATGAGAACCAGAGCAACACACTACTACACTAAGACTTCGCTATATTCAACGTACAAGACTGTTATATGAACAAACACTTCAGGTTAATACCAATACTTAGTGGATGAGGAGGAAAAAAGCAAATCTACGAGGAAATAACAGCCATGGGAAAAAAATTTTATTTTCTTTTAAACTGAAATCATAAGGGTTCCTTTAATCAAAAAAGATCTAACCACTTAGTTCCAGGACTATAATAAATGCCAAGTCTATGTGGTAGGTAAAATTTAAATTTCCTGATGGCTTAACTGGCAGACTATTAAAATATCTGATGCCTGATATCTGGTATCTTCTAGAAAATATCCAGTTTATGGATATCTGTCACATTGTTTTGATCAATTTTACACATTTAACTGATTCTTCTAAACGGATACTGGTCCACTATATAGAAGAAAATTACTCCATAAAGTTTACATCAGATATCTGGAAAAGTCACATTTATAGTCATGGCTACTATCAGCTGTCAAGTCAAAGAATATTGAAGAAAACTGAGAATTTTTAATATATGCTAGTTAATTTATCATCTAAGTGACATATGTAGGATAACAAAAAAATTGAAATGGTTAAGCAAATTCTGCATTTTAAAAGGTTATTTTTTTTCTGGTTTTATTGTTAATTACAACTATCATTTGAGAAGCCATGGTGAGAAAGTAAATTATCAGGAACCATAAAAAGACAGTTGCTAAATAAAGTACACACTAAGATTTCTTTTTTCTTCCCTTCCCCAGATTACCTAAAACATTATTTTTTTTTTAATGGTAACATACTGTTCTGTTATCTTGGTTCGTACTGAAAACTAGTTCATTCCAGAACTTCTCAACATTGACACTATTTACCTTTGGGGCTGGGTAATTCTTTGTTGTGGAGGGACTGTCCTGTGCACTGTAAGCCGTTTAACAGCATCACTGGCTTTTACCCCGCAGATGCCAACAGCACCCTCCCCAACAGTTATGACAACTAGAAATGTCTAAACACTGTCAAATGTCTTCTGTCGGGTAGAAATCTCCCTCAGTTAAGAAACACTGTTCTATCCCTTCTCAAAATACCTTTCTACTTTTAAAAATTACTTCAGTAATATTCTGGTCTTTTCATAGGGGATCTCCAAATAGCTTCAGCAAAGAGATTAATAAACCCCCTGAAACCATATGCAGAATAGCTTAGGTATGCTTCTATTTCGTGTGTGTGCACTGGAATGTTTTCTAGAGAAATGGAACGTTTTCACGAGGTCCTGAAAGAGTTATCCCAAAAATGGCAATTTAAAAAGGGTTAGGAATTAGTGCTTCAACTAAAGTATCCACTGTGTTATGAAGCTATTTTTTTCAAAGATAAACATTGGAAATACTATTTTATACACAGCAAATAATTTGCTTGTGCTTTCAGTTATCAGGCAAAATTGCTTTTACCACACTTACAAATCTTTCACTCAACAAACATTTACCAAATACAGCTGGTATGCTATGCACTGTGTTATTAGTATCTGAAAGCTAAATTTAAATTCACCCTCACCAAAAAAAGAAAAAAAAAAAAAGATTAATGGCAGTATAAAGTCCAAATCTGGGGCGCCTGGGTGGCTCAGTGGGTTAAGCCTCTGCCTTTGGCTCAGGTCATGATCTCAGGGTCCCAGGATCAAGCCCCGCATGGGGCTCTCTTCTCAGCAGGAAGCCTACTTCCCCCTCTCCCTCTGCCTGCCTCTCTGCCTACCTGTGATCCTCTTTCTGTCAAATAAATAAATAAAATCTTTAAAAAAAAAAAAAAGCCCACATTTATTGCATAAAATCAACTGAGAACTTCTGCTTCTTAAAAGTTAACGTAAGAAAAAATATATACTAAAATATATACTAGTTATAATAGTAGTATCTAAAGATAAAATAAACGGGGGGGGGGGGGGAAGATGCCTGGGTGGCTCAGTCAGTTAAGCATCTGCCTTTGGCTCAGGTCATGATCTCTGGGTCCTGGGATCGATCAAATCCCATGTCAGGCTCTCTGCTCAGTGGGGAGTCTGCTTCTCCCTTTCCCTTTCCCTCTGTGTTCTCCCTGTCTCTCTCTTAAATAAATAAATCTTTAAAAAATAAAGATAAAACAAAGGTAAATAAATAAAATACATATAATTTACATTTTTGGTAAATAAATCTAAAATAAAGAAGCTTAAAGATACTCATATGAATAAATTATTGTCCAAATACATTTCTTTTCATCTTTTCCTTCTTTCCCTGCCTTAATGAAAATAAAGATATACTGAATGACATGCTATCAGATACAGTAACCAAACGCAGAGAATATCAAGTTGAATAAAAAAAAGTGAGATGACCAAGTGCTTACCAACACACCTAGAACCCAGCAAAAGCTCACAGGCTTTTCTCTTGCCTTTCTTTCTGTCCTCCAAAAGCTCAAAGTCCCATCTCCAAAAATGCCAGATGTCTTAGTTTCTCTTTTAAGTTATCTTTTAGTGCTGCACAATAAAATCCTCTTTGTGATTCAAACTATGTAAGCTAACTAAATAAATAACAACTACATATGCAAAATGTTTGCATAATTTTAATTCTATAATCTCCATAGGCATTTTTCTCCCTTTTTCTTTAGTAAATTGTGGTGTATTCATAAGGTGGGATAACATACATCGATAAAAATGAGTAAATCAGAGGTATATCTATCAATAAGGACAAATATAAAAAACAAAGTCAAGTACCAAAAAAATCAAACAACATATACAATTTGTTAAATTTACATGAATTAAAAAAGCAATCTATAACACCAGTTATTTTTGTTCCCTTTTTATGTATGCATAAGTTATCAGTAGTCCCATCATATGATAAACAAATTCAGGATAATGAAAGGGAAGGAAGAGGGAAATAGAATCAGTGAAAGTTATACAGAGTCCTGTAGCAGTATCTGTAAGGGTTTGGGTTTTGTTTTTTTAAGTTTTTAATTTAATTCCAGTTAGTTAACATACAGTGTTACATTAGTTTTTAAAGCAAATAATCCCCAAGTATTCCCTTCTTCCTGCAGTGTAGTTTAAAGTTTACAGAACCACTAACCTTTTTCGGATTACAACTGAGATATACAACATGAAGAGCTACAGCATTCAAAAAGTGGTTTGGGAGTAAGAGACACTAATGCAATCAATAAATATATAAGGAACAGCTAGAGAAGAGTCTGTCTGCTTTCAGATTAACAAATGGATTAGATTACAATGAACACAGTGAAAGAATGATGCTTAAAAATATGTGGTAAATAAATCTTTACAAATAAGTTAAGAAAATAATTCTGTCCATAAATGAACATATCACCACAAATAATCAATACCATCATGTCTGGCCAAAAGCTAAACTATTAAAAGAATATACCTAGCATATTAAGTGATTTTTATAAAAAGAATGAAGACTTTTGTTTATCTTATATACTGACAATAATTAACTGAAAATGTTACATAATAAGATTACACTTCACAGAAAAGATATATTGTAACGGTAAATCACGCAGAAAAATTATAAACATACAACATCACAGACTGCCTGGAGAGGAAAAAATAGTTGCAACTCAAAGTGAAAATTATTACATTATTTGCATATTTACCTGCACAGCAAGAGAAGCTGCATTGTCAGAAAGCAAAATTTGCTCCCCTGTGGGAAATCCAATGAAAAGTCTGAGTCAAAAGTGAGATTGCTAAACAAGCAAACTATACTTATAAATAATTTTATTTTAAAACACTATTCATTCCTATTTTTAAAAATAAAAGGTATAGCCTTTCACCACAATAACTATGAAGTTCTTTATCAATGCTATGGGTAATCATAATTTTTGATTAAATTATCACAATATGTACATAATACAGACTATTTCCTCTAAAACTATTTGATCATTTTTTTCAATTTTATCAACAATATTTAATTAAAATCACACTTAAAAACAAATTCATTTTTCAACTTTTCAAGAAATATTATTCCTCTTCATTAAGTAAAATAGTATGTGCTCAAACCCCTCTAGTTAAAAGTAAAAGCATTCAAAATCATATAAAACCAGCCTGCAGTTAATATTGCACAGTGTGTCTAGGTCTGTCACACAAAAGAAAGATGACAAGTTTGCTGCAATAAAAATTCCATGCTTAGAAGACTAGGGCTGCTGCCTATTAGTCTTCATTACTTTGCAGTCTTCTGACAACTGCAGCAGGCTGCTGAGCCCCAAATGGGGTCCATAATGTGATCTGATGATATATGAAGAGCTGCTAGAGGGAGCCTGAACTATCCTAGCCTATACATTTTAACAGTGCCTTTTTACCGAGAAGCCACTTTACCACGGGACTTCAAAAATCTGCTGTGTCAGCTATTGGTGCAGTAAATCTGCCAACTGCTCCTGCAACCACATCATTTTACACTGCCTACAGCAGCCAATATAATGAGTCAATAATAAACTAAGGACCTTATAGGCCATGAATAGTTGGTTTACAGTGGCAGATACAAGTTTAGGCAAAATCTCCTAGACAAATTACACAAGAGAATCCCTTCTTTATGTTCTCTCAGAAGTAAATGATATTGAGGGGTTGTGTTGTTTTTTCGGTAACAAAAAAAAATTTTTTTTTTAAGATTTTAACTATATATTTGAGACAGACAGAGACAGAGAGCATGAGGCAGGGGTGGGGGCGCGGAGGGAGAGGGAGAAGCAAGCAGACTCCTACTGAGCAGGGAGCCTGTTGTGGGGCTTCATCCCAGGACCCTGAGATCCATGCCCTGAGCTGAAGGCAGATGCTTAATGGACCAAGCCACCCAGGCGCCCCTAGATATATTTTATATGAGCCATTTTTAATTGTGAAAAAGCACCTACCTTTCAGTTGCTGATACAAGGTAGCATTTTCAGGCCAAGGCTCAGCAGCTGTGGAAAGAAGGCAGTGATAATTAGGTACATAGAGCAAAAATATATCAATAACCAAATTAATAAGCACAAAGATTTGCCTAGAGCATTTAATTAAAGTCAACTGCCAAGGTTACTTTAAATATGGCAACCAATCACATTACCTTAGGTTGTATGGTATCCTGTATAAGTAGATTAGATAATTTCTTTTAAATGCATATTTGGTTTATTATTTGGTAGAGAGTTGTCTGTTGTTTTAACGGCAAAGAGGTGGAAGATATACTGTCCAATCAAAAGTGAAAATTTATATCACATGATCTCTCTGATACGAGGAATTTGAGGCAGGGCAGGGGATCATGGCGGGTAGGGAGGGAAAAAATGAAACAAGATGGGATGGGGGAAACAAACCATAAGAGACTTAATCTCACAAAACAAACTGGGGTGGCTGGAGATAGGGTGGCTGGGGTATGGACATTGGCGAAGGGATGTGCTATGGTGAGTGCTGAGAAATGTGTAAGCCTGATGACTCACAGACCTGTACCCCTGGGGCAAATAATACATTATATGTTAATTTTTAAAAAAAAGTGGAAATTTAAAAACTAAAACAGCCTATGTGCTACTATTCCTTTAGCCTCCAAACACAGATATTCCAAAATGTTACTTATAAGATACTTAATTTGGGGGTGACTGGCTGGTTCAATCAGGAGAGCATGTGATTCCAGATCTTGGGGTTGTTGAGTGCAAGCCCCACTTTGGCACAAAGATTACTTAAATAAATAAATAAATCTTTTTAAAAAATGAGATACTGAATTTGATTGACTATCAAAAAGAAATAGTGAAACTATTTTATTTGTTTATTTATTTATTTTACTATAAACTTTAACAGAGTAAATTTTCAAACAAGTAACACTATACAAAAGAATCAAATATATCTCTTTCAGGCTATGTATCTTTCTTTATAAGCTGGTAGTATTTAAACATACAGAAGCACCCGGTCGTATTATAGAACATTCCATTACCCTGAACGCACCACCACCACTCCACAAAAACAAAGTCAAAGAGCGTGATGAAGCATAAGTACCTACCATGTGAAATAAAGCTAGTAAAACTAATTTTAGGTCTGAAGCCAGGCTTGACCATAACCCTTAATCTCTTGTTGAGATGCACTAAACAGTCCAGGGAGGAGGGTGGAGAACCCTTTAATTTACTTTAACTCATACTTTAGAATGAAAAGGGAAAAAACCATATTATTATAAATTATAAATGCTACTTTTTGTTTGGTTTGGGCTACACAAAATTAGACTTGTATTTAAGGGTAATACCATGTAAACCTCAAACAAATAATGCACCATACATAGTTTTGCGTGCTGTTGCTCATATTATACACATACATAAAAACTACTGAGTTTCAACTCATATACCAAAAAGGCAATAAAACTATTTATTATATGTTACTGTAAACTTTTAACAAACAGAATTGCACTAAGAACCCAATTAACCTGTGTAACATAGTTTTTAAAGTAAAGTCAAGGGTTGCCTGAGTGGCTCAGTGGGTTAAAGCCTCTGCCTTCGGCTCAGGTCATGATCTCAGGGTCCTGGAATCGAGTCCGGCATCGCATCGGGCTCTCTGCTCAGCAGGGGGCCTGCTTTCCCCTCTCTCTGCCTGCCTCTCTGCCTACTTGTGATCTCTCTCCCTCTGTCAAATGAATAAAATCGTTTTAAATAAATAAATAAACAAATAAATAAATAAAAGTCAAGAAAACAAAAACAAGCTGACATCAGCAAATTACTTAAAAATAACCTTTTAGGCTAAACTATATGGTCAGCACACCTGTACCATTTACATCTATATGAGAAACAATACAATGAGTTTCATTTATTGTAAAATCCTACATCATTGAAGATTCAATTATTTTTAAAAAGATTCAATTATATGCATCTAAATCTAATTAAAACAATAAAGCATAGGAATAAAATTTACAAAAATTTCAAAGATACTGAAACTAAGCTTCTTGAGGGCACAGATGTGTTCCATCTATGTACACTATCCTGTACCGTGTTTTGCATATGTTAATTGTGTATAGAAAGAAAGACAGGATATTTGAGTAAACCTACCACTCTGTTCCCTAATCAAAGTTAGGGATTATCCTGGCTAATCAAAATTTTACTGAACTTAATATTATTAACTATGTTAAAGCAATGGGGTATACTAATTAAATATTATGGTAAATTCAACTCATAGTTAGCTAGGTTTTATATGTACTAGACATGGGTTACAAGTTTTCAAAACAATGGAATAACATACACTTAGCCTTAAGCATCTGCTCAATATAATTTAAGTATTCTCTGATTAATCAGAAGCTACTTCACTACTCAGCAATATCATAGAACTCTCATATGAGCAGCAATTTGTGTTCCATGTAAAAGTTAATTTATTATCACCACCATGGATTCTCCAGACCTATTACAACAGACATATGTGAAAGTAAAGAAACCTTGAGACATTATTACCTGATCATAAATAAAAATAAGGAAGTTGCCTACAAATACTAAAATTTCTGTTATTAGTAAGGATCTAAAGATGGAAACAGGGGGAGAGGGATATTTTCCTTGATTCAGAAGACAAAATATATTCCAACTCAGAAATTACTGTTAAAAATAAATTCTCAGAAAGTAACTCTGCCAAACAAAACACCTGATGTTATCTTCATAAATAGAACCTATCATTTAAAAAGACAAGGCAAGTATGTTGATAAAACCCTATATATATATATGTCCGTTTAGCAGCATGGCATGCCAGTGTATCCATGGACCAGGAGGCAAGAAATGGTGAAGTATGCAAGGAATGATCAACTACCTATCTCACCCATGAGCAGCTCAAAGTATACAAACATCTCTGATTTAAGTGCATCGCCTACATGAATCAGCTCAAATAATTACATTTTAAATATGACATGGGAGAAGAAATAGCTAGAGTGTTATTCAATAGAGCGCCAAAAGTGAAAATTCTAAGTTGTGTGGCATGGCAATGGATCTACAAACCAACCATGCAAGTATCTTTCTAGGAAATGAACTCTATTAACTGCCTTCGGAAGTAAATCCATGAATCATGAACACTGTTATCCACAAATGACGAAGAACATGCCTATTTCTTGGTTTGGATATTAATTGAAGTTTTCTTTACCGAGAATGCTATTACAGGAAAGATAAAGCCCAAAAATCTAATTGCTTCCCTATTCCTCTTTCCCAAGGTAGGCGAGTCAATACCCACCCCTTGTTCCTGCCATGTGAAAAAGAGAGGGAGATTAAGAATTTATAATTACAGTGCTAACAAAAGAACTTAAAAGTCTGTAGCATTTCGGGGCGCCTGGGTGGCTCAGTGGGTTAAAGCCTCTGCCTTCGGCTCAGGTCATGATCTCAGGGTTCTGGGATCGAGTCCCGCATCGGGCTCTCTGCTCGGCAGGGAGCCTGCTTCCCCCCTCCCTCTCTGCCTCCCTCTCTGACTGCCTCTCTGCCTACTTGTGATCTCTCTCTCTCTGTGTCAAATAAATAAATAAAAAATCTTTTAAAAAAAAAAGTCTGTAGCATTTCAAAAGAAACATCTTAAACAATAATAAAACAATTTTTAACTCTTGCTAGTTTTACTTCCATTGACCTAAGATGTTTTAGACCATAAACTAATTCAACAGTGAATAAAATTTCATGATTCATCAATGCTATTTTCAATTTCTATCACCAAAAACACTCCCAGTGTGAAGCGCTTTTTTAAACTTGCCTTTGGGAAACACTGGCCTTGGAATACATATAGAAGGTGAAACTCAAAGCTTCTGGAAAAAAGTTTGTAAGGAAATGGAGACCAAGAGAGACTACTGTGCAATGCTGTCAAAGTGTAAGATATTGGTATTAGCACATGAAAAGGAAATTCTATGCTTCGCACATGTCAACAGTTGGTATGGCTCTTGGAATAAAGATCAGGTTCCTCAACTTGGCCTTATATCTCACCCTTTCTACCTCTCTGGCCTTCTGGCCTCATCATAACTCCACTCTGCCTCCTCTACACTCCAGTCCCACTGGCCTTGAGCCAGTTTCTGGATGCACCATGTTCCTTCCTGCCCCAGAGATTCACCTGTGCTGTATCCTCTGACCTGGAGCTATCTCCCACTCCTACTGTGTCTCAGCTCAAACATACTGAGATTTTGGGCCAGCTTCCGGGATGTGCTACCTGAGCAACTGCACAGGGCCAGTGCTTAGAAGGGCTCCACATTTGGTTTCATGTTCTGCCATTAGTCTTAGAATTCTTTTGAACAAAGGGCCTCACGTTATCATTTTGCACTGGACATTCTGTAGCTGGTCCTGTCCTCTGGGAAGCCTTTACTGACCCTTCCCAAATAGTTCAAACACTCTCTTTACAAGCTTGACAGCATGCACTGTCCTTTTGTACCACTAATCACAGACAATAGTTGTTGGGTTTTTTTAAAGATTTTACTTATTTATTTGACAGAGAGAGATCACAAGTAGGCAGAGAGGCAGGCAGAGGGAGAGAGGGAAGCAGGCTCCCCGCTGAGCAGAGAGCCCGATGCGGGGCTCGATCCCAGGACCCTGAGATCATGACCTGAGCCGAAGGCAGAGGCTTTAACCCACTGAGCCACCCAGGTGTCCCTCACAGACAATAGTTTTATACCGATTTAAGGACTAGCTGATTGTTTATCTCCCATAAAGAACATAAACACCATGAATCTAGTATTCAGTTCTGATCTTTGCTTACCAATTCCCCAGAACTTAATACCTAATCAGGAAATGCTGGCTGAATAAATGTTTTTATTATTACCATTATTAGTACTGTTATTACTCTGTACTGTTTAGGCTAAGAATGCAGCAGAGAAGATAAGGAAATTATACATGGCCAAAAAAGGGAAACTTGACCAGGAAAACTTTAAACTACAACCAGTAACACAAATATAAAAATATCAAACAGCTGCCTAAATAGCTGGCAGAATCTAATTCCATAAATTTACCTCTTCGCTGACCCTAAACCTAGAAATGCGTCTCTTTGTTTCCTACCAAATGTTCAGTTCCCACTTGATATTACTGTTGTAGCCCTCCTAAGACCAACCCAAGGCCTTTAGTTATCTGACATGTCATCTCAGCACTCCTCTTTCCACAGCCTACAACTCTAACCCAGGCACATCACTTTTTAAAATCTAACATTCCTATCTTTGAGGAATATTTTGAGCATTCAGGCCCAAAAAGATTTAGAAATCATATGGTCAGTACCTCTAAGTTAACAAACCATGCACATTATAAAGCATACATTAAAAAAAGAAAACAGTTAAAGAATGAATTGAAGTCCAAGGTCCAATACTTTCTTCCTATACTTCAAAGGAATGTCTTACATAACACTGGCTGTAACATATACAGCCCACTCCACTTTGAAAAACGTTGCTCTAACAAAGTAACTACTTATCTGACATTTTAGCAGGGAATCCAGCCATTCACACACCCTTAAACAAAGATGAGTCCTCCTCTATTCTAGGGAAATCATCTTTTTTGACTATGACAAAAGGTTAAAAAGAACACATACAAATTAATGGGGGAAGAGGGAATACAACAGGACCCTCTTATTCTACCAGAGTACCTCAAATTTCCCCTCCACACCTCATACTTTCTCACCTTTGTGACTTTGGTCAACTTCTTCCCCTCTGTCCAGAACACTCCCTGCACCACCACATACCCAAATCCTATACCTTTTTCAACACCAAGGTTAAATGCCACCTACATCAAGGCTTTTGAACTGAACAAATCTAATTTCTTTTTTATCTATACTGTCCATAGCAGTTTGTACTTGTCTTATATCATATATTACTTTCTACTCTATTCCATTATTATGTCAATATCTTATCTCTCTTTCTCAGCAGTAAGTCCCTAGAATGTTAAAAATCCTATGGTCCTGAGATTATTTATTAAAGACGTGGCTTCCCAATTGCTCCAAACTGAATACGGCCTTTACAATAATATATGCCAAAATATGAAATACAAATTAAGTTAGATTTAATTTTTTTGTCTAAGTATCATTTAAAACTAATATCTTAGTGGGGTGCCTGGGTGACTCAGTTGTTAAGCATCTGCCTTTGGCTCAGATCATGATCCCAGGGTCCTGGGATCAAGCCCTGTATGGGGCTCTCTACTCAGCAAGAAGCCTGCTTCTCCCTCTTCTACTCATCCTGCTTGTGTGCCCTCTCTCACTGTCTCTCTCTCTGTCAAATGAATAAATAAAATCTTAAAAAAAAAAAGCTAATATCTTTATTTCAAGAGTTTCAAAGAAAACTATCCACCTTTCAGAAACTCTTTCATAGTAAGAAACTACTGCATCATTTTTATCACACAACAATAACTTACTCTAAGGTACTTAGTGACACATATTAATTCATTATCTCAAATTACAATGACTTCTTATTCTTTAGTGAAAGACCCATGGGAGTTTTTATTATTTTTATTAAAAAAATTCCTATATATATAAATTAAAGAACATCTAGAAATAAAGCAAATATCAGAGCACCTCATAGCTAAGTTTCTCTCTGACAAACTCTGTTAAAAGTCTTTTACCTACTTATTAGCCTTTTACCTATTTTCCAATTCTGCAAAGGCAAAATTGCCATGGTTATTTATTTTTTTTTTTGCCATGATTATTTTAAATTTAGTGTCTTTTTACCAGAAGCAAAGGAGACGCCTCCTAAAGTTTCAGTCTTCAGTGGAATGCAAGTTTTTTAATCCAAATGAGGTATTTTTAAATTTTCAAAGACATTTTCTCCACTCCTGTAAGTATTTATGTTAGAGAAGAACCAAGCTAAAAAAAAGAAAGAGGGGGTGCCTTGGGGGCTCAGTGGGTTAAGTGTCCAACTCTTGGTTTGGGCTCAGATCATGATCTCATGGGTCGTGAGGTGGAGCCCCACATGGGGCTCTCTGCTCAGTAGGGAATCTGCTTGTAGGTTCTCTCCCCCTGTCCATCCCCCTACTGGTGCACATACATGAGCTCGCTCTCATTCTCTAAGACAAATGGACAAAACTTTTTTTTATAAAATAAATTTTAAAATTTTTTTTAAAAAGAGAGGATACATACTCTTGGACTTTTGAAAACTGTAAGATAAAATAAACAAAAGCATAAATAAATCAATTAGTGTTAGAATTGCACACAGGGTAAAACAATATCCACAGCCCCCCAAAAATACATATTTGCTTCTCATTTAATTATCTTTAAGGTACCCACTATTTTTAAGCTTTATCAATCAATACAATATAACAACAAAAAAAATCTACTACTAGTCCATTATAACTTATAGAGAAATAGCTACTGGCCCACAAATTCATATATATGTATATATATGCTATATCTCTTATACCTGCTACATTTTACTTGCAATATTCTCTCAAGTATCAAGTTCGGTCATTCTAGGGGCAGATAATCTATCTATGCCATTCGATACAGAGTATTCCATAGTATGAAAGTGCTATGACCTAAGAAACAAGTCTAATTCCAAAGTCTATTTCTTGACTATCTGATCTAAGAGGACAAGAGAAGGGCCATGGAAAGAAGTGCCCTCTGTTGTTTTTTAAGTTCTGCATTCTTAATGCACGACATGACTCTTCTGGCATATGAATGTAGGTGAAGACATAATTTGTAGAATAATAGGCACTAATATTACATGCCGCTTCAGTACTGTCATATTTCCAATCCATCAAATTGATTAATGCTATAATAACTCTACATAACCCTATCATTTGTGCACTAATGAAGTCAAACCCAGTTTATCCTTAGGCAACTAGATTCCAAAAGCTCATAGATGTCATCTCTTCAGCTTCCTTAGACTATTTAGACAGTGTTATACAAAAGGAGTGAGAAACATGTATAACCTACCCCCAAATTTGGATGGCTTTCTGCCAAAGATATAAATGCAAATACTACCGAGATAACAAAATATTCAAAAAGCATTCGGCAGCTCACAAACATGGACAAGTTACTGCAAGACAAACAAAAAGGAAGGAAATAAGGTTACTAGTTTGACATAATTACTATGCTGATGGTCTCCATGATATCAATACAGACACCTATCACATTTTAGACAGTTATGATATAAAGCTTTCATATAAAATAGATTTCTAAGTTGTCTAGACTTTCAGGATGATAGCATGGGACTTTATCAAAACTAGAATTTTAAGAACTATGTGTTAGATTTAAAGCAATTCAACCTGCAGACTATAGTACAATTCAAAGAAAACACTGTATCCAAGAAAATACTGATCAAAAAAAGTATTAAATTAAAAAAAAGAAAGTATTAAATAGCAATGTCCCCTAAGCTATTGCTTCATAGGGGATGTTTAAAAGATATTACAGAGAATGTATAAGCAAGAAGTGACTCTTCCCACAAAAGGAGTTTAAAACCATTCTCCTATCACCTCAATAGTCCAAGATCAATGTTCACATCAGAAAATGGCTTACTTTGGAGAACTGAAGTGCAATGTCATGGTGCCACTTCCATAAACCTAAAACCCCTGGCAGGTAAGCGTTATGTAACATGGGGTAAGGCTACTATCTTGGTCCACTTGGGCTGCAATAACCAAATGTCACTGACGAGGTGGCTTAGAAACAACAGAAATTTCTTTCTCACAGTTCTGGAGGCTGGAAGTCCGAGATCAGGATGCCAGCATGGTCAGGTTTTGGTGAAGGTTCTCTTCTGAGTGTCTGACTTCTGACTTCAGTTCTCACATGGTGTAAGGGGCTAAGGAACACCCTGGGATGCCTTTTATAGGGGCAATTAAAATGGCCCAAAGTGAGGCCACATAAATGAATGACAGAGTAGAATTACTATGCAAGGCAAATGAGTTCTGATAACTTGCCATTCAGAAAGCGGAAGACAGAAAGCAAACAAATTGAAAATTCAAGAAAACTAGTAGAGGGCAGAACGTTCCCCCCCACAACGTCAGGCCCCGAATGAAACTAGAAAATAATGAGAATCTATCTCCTTCTGGTCAAACACTACCTAAACGTCTATCTAGGTAGACGATGATTATGGTGATGACAGTGATAACAGCTCAGATTCCCCTAAGAGTCATAAACCTTATATCCAGAATACATAAAAACTATTACAACTCAATAATTAAATAACACAATTTTGAATGAGCATAGGATTTGAACAGACTTTTCTCCAAGGGAGATACATGAATAACCAACAAGCACACGAAAACATACTCAATATCATTAGTCATTAGAGGAATATAAGTCAAAACCACAATAATGAGATAGTACTTCATACCCACAAAACGGCTATCATCAGCAAGACAGAAAATAAAAAGTGTTTAAAAGATGTAGAGAATTTGGAACTCACGTACTGTTGAAAGGAATATAAAAAGTTTGACAGTTTCTCAAAATGTTAAACACAGAATTACCATATGACTCAGCAATTCTATTACTAGGTATTCATCCGGGAGTAGAATATGAAAAAAACCATATATCCACGGGAAGACTTGTACATGTTCATACCAGCATTTTTAACAATAGTCAAAAAGTGGAAACAACCCAAATGACCAACTATTGATGAACCGTATGTGGTATATCCATACAATTGAATAAAAAGAACCAAGTATTGATACATGCTATAACAGGGATGAACTTCAAGAGCATTATATCCAGTGAAAGAAGCCAGTCACTAAGGAAAACAAATTGTATTATTCCATTTATGTGGCATGTTCCGAATAGGGAAATCCACAGAGATAGAAAGTAGATTAATGGTTGTTTCAGGCTGGGAATAGGAAGTGACTATAAATGGACAAGGGACTTCTTTTTGGAGTGATAGAAATGTTCTACAATTTGTAGTAATAATCACAACTCTGTAAATATTGTTGAATTATATACTTTAAAAGTATATGTAAACTATACCTCAATAAAGTTGAGGTAAATAGAAAATTTAAACTCTTACTGTGTTTATTGTGCCCCTAAGTGCTTGACATGTTACTATCTCAAAACTTTATGAGGTAGACACTATTATTATTATTATCCCTATTTTACAGTAAGAAAACTGAGGCACAAGCATAAGGAATTTGCTGGAAGTCAGTGTTAGTTAAGTAACAAGAGCCAAGGTCTGACCCCAGGAAGGCTGGCTCCAGTCAGTGAACACACAGCTGTTACCAGCTAACCTCTTACACAGCCCACAAATAAACATTCTTGGGGAATAATGAATTAAATAATAGAATTATATTCTATTATTTCTAAATAATAGAATTATTATTTAGAATTTTATAATTCTAATATATAATTTAGAATTATATAATTCTAAATAATAGAATTAAAGCAATTATAATCATCCTACAACAGTAGTTCTCAACCCTTAGTAAGAATCATCTATGGAACTTTGTAAAATTATGTATGTCCACCAAATTCTAAACCCTGAGATTCTGATACTGTAGAAATGAGGATCAAGAATCCAAACATGCCACAAGCTCTTCCAGTAAATCTGATGCAGATGGTCTGTAAATACCACAAAAAAGGACCGTCCCTGGGAGAAAGAATACACCTGATACAAGATAAAGTTCTTTTCACCTCTTTCATTCATTTGCCTCAGAGAATGTGGTAGTGAGGACCTGTGTGGTTTAATTTATTCGGGAAGATTTTTGTCCATCTTATTCTTCTTAAATATTTGCACATATGGCTTAAACCCCTGTTTTAAAACATGTCTTAGTGGCATGTTGCAATTTTATAGTGTTCCAGAGTAAGCCTTTAAGATTAATGAATGAGGGCTCACTTTTTTTGGAACCAAAGTGGTTAAATGATAGTTTTTCCATTAGATGTAATCAATAAGGAAAGTAAAATTAAATTAATTCATTATGAGGCTTGAACAGGAGCCATCTAAACCTATCTATGTGAAACTGGAGATCAATTTCAAAATGGCATTCAAGGATCAATTTCATAAAACTAACAAACTTCTGGAGGTTAACAAGGGTCAAGAAAACTAATTCACAGCATCAACAAGCCAATAACTGAGACTAAAGTGAATACAAGTTAAATTTAAATTTTTCCTTCCTTTCTCACTAAGTACACATCATCTTCTCAAACGGTCATGTTTAGACTTTGCCATTTTTCATTAATTTCCAATAAAAAACAGGCCAACTCCATGATTATGAATAGATATGAACTTGGTAGCCAGGACTCAAAATGTGAATTCTCTTTTTAAAAATGGTAATCTGAAATTCATAAAGAAGAAACACTGACAGTATGTCTGACCTTTTCTCAGAAATGGAGATGAATATGAGATCAATAGCAGAACTATAAAAAACAGCTGGTTATGATAAAAGTGCAATTTCTGGCCTAAAAAAAAAAATCAGAGAAGACAAACAGTCCCACACAAGTATCAAACCTCAACAATGTTAACAATGTTAATACTCAAGGTGTAATAGTTCCCCAAATCTAATCCTAGAAAATGGAAAATAGATGTCTCTCAAACTAAGGAGCAATTTTCCCACTACTTTAAATCAAACACAACCACTGTAGTAACAGCACCTATGTTTTTAAGTATCTACAATGTGCTTACTACTCTTGGTACACTACACATACTCAGTCTCTCACATCGAGCTAGGTAACCATTCCTTTCTATCCCTTTTCATTCCTCCTCACTCCTCCCAGCTAGCCATGAAACAAATGATCCTACAGAGGATTTAATGTGGCATTATACCTTCTAAAATCTTGGCAAAACTCCAAGATTCCCCAAGAACAAAAACAAAAAACAAACAAAACCAAGAAAAAAGATAACATGGCCCAACCATCACAGAATCCCTTCATGAATAAGAGTGCAGAGGTAGAAAATCCTCAGACAGGAAAAATACATATTAAAGGCATTTAACTAAACAAACATAGGTTTTTATAAACTACCAAAATACCAAAATATGATAAAAAGACAAATATGAATATAAAAACATCATTGCTCTCTTAGGATCTAACTTTGTTGAGTGGGTAGGGGGAACTGAGCATGGAGAGGGGGTTGGGGGGAGAACAGGTGATTGAGATACATATAACCACTTAGAATACAGTAAGTGAGGGGCACTGAGTGGCTCAGTCCATTAAGCATCCAACTCTTGGTTTCAGCCCAGGTCATGATCTCAGGGTCCCGAGATCAAGCCCCATGACGGGCTCCACACACAGCTCAGAGTTGCTCAGTTCAGTGTCAGTTTGTCTCTGTCTCCCCCTGCCCTTCCCCTTCCCCCTTCCCACGTGCGCAGATGCACGCTCTCTCTCCCCACCTCTAAAATAAATACAATCTTTAAAAAAAAATTTTAAATGCAGTAAATGAATATAGGTGGTGTAGGGAAAAACATAAGTCTTAAAGGCAGACACATGTGAGTTCCCCTCCCAACTCTACAGCTTATTACCAGAGTGATCTTAATCAAGTTGCTTAACCTACTCTTGCCTCAATTACTTCACCTATGAAAAGGGGAAATATTACCTACCCTGTAAGGCTGTTGGAAGAATAAAATTTGATAAATTATGTTAAGTGCCTTATACAGTCTCTAGCTTACAAAATATATCAATAAGTATAATTATTCATTATTATAATCAATTTTTAGTATTAAATTATTACAATCAACTTATTATTATTAATACGATCATTAACAGAAGTGTTAAACCAAAAGTACATATTCTGCCTGAGGAAGAAAAGAAAGGATTCACAAGAAGAGCTAAAATCTGAACTGGGTCCAAAATATAACAGAAGTGTGCCAGACAGAAGGTGAAGGGCAAGGAGAGGAGCGGAGATGTTTACTAAAAACCTAACACCTCAATTCAGTTTGAGAAGGGACAAAACATGCTCAGTAAAGACTTCCTAAATCACCATTTCTATTAAATACAACCACTTTATATTGAAATTATCCATTTCAATGGATGTGCCTACAAAAGAATGTAAGTTCATCAAAGGCAAGAATTGTTTTACTCTTCTAGGTAACTCAGCACCTAGCAGAGGGCCTAACACAATTAGGTACTCAACCTAACAAATGTATTCTGTAGGAAATCAAGTAGGTCTTTTGCTATCTAAAGCCTGAAAGATATCTGACGGCAAAAAGTTGCTGAAACTCTGGAAATAAAACCATGAAAGCAAATTAAGGAATGATAACATCTCAATAATATGTACTAAATTCAACAGTGGAAACTCATAAACTCACTTTCTCTCCATATTGTTTCATGGTTCCTAACAAGAGCTGCACCGCACAATCATCTATGGAGTGTTTTAAAAATATACTTGCCCTAGGGGCGCCTGGGTGGCTCAGTCGTTAAGTGTCTGCCTTCAGCCCAGGTCATGATCCTGGCAACCTGGAATCAAGCCCCACATAGGGCTCTCTGCTCAGCAGGAAGCCTGCTTCTCCCACTACCATTCCCTCTACTTGTGTTCCCTCTCTCGCTGTGTTTCTCTCTGTCAAATAAATAAAATCTTAAAAAAAAAAAAAAAAAAAACTTGCCCTAGAGGTGCCCTCAAACTTCACATATGACAGGCTTTGAGTGAGAAAAAAAGGAACATGTGTGCAAGTGTGTGCATGAGGTTTGAGAAATGCCTTACAAGCATGGCTTGTTTCAGAGAGCTCCATGGATAATATATTGTAACCTGTGACAATACCCTACCACCTTTACACACCATTCTACCTACACCCACCTCTCATCCACACCCATCATGTTTTGGAACCTATGTGTATGGGACCAGTCCGTTCCCAGATCTAATTAAAAGACTCAGCTGACCGCTCTGCACCAGTACATTACCACCTTGTCCACTGTGGCATATTACATTCTTAAAAATGGCCACAACACTATAACCTGTCCTACAAGTTCTTCTAGAACCTCACCAACACCTCACCTACCCCATCCACCCATTAAGAGGTGAAGTTAAATCTCCTTCCCTTGAATCTGGGGAGACCTGTAACTCTGTTGTGACCAACAGAACATGGCATACGTGATGCTTCAAGACTTCCAAGGCAAGGACACGAAAGGTGATGCATCTTCTCCTTTCGTAGCTTGAACACATGCCTTTGGAGCACTGAGTAAAAAGTCTGACTACTCTGAGGCTCCTAGGCTCCAAGGAAGCCCAGGCCACATGGCAAGGCCATGTATAAATGTTCCAGAAGACAACTACAGCTGAGTTCTTTGTCAGCAATTCTTAGACGTGTGAGTGAAGATGCTTCCAGATGTTTCCAGCCCTCAATTGTTGGATCCCTAGCCTTTGATCCTTTCCAGGTGAGGATCCAGACATTGTGAGGCAGAAACAAGCCATCTCTCCTGTGATCTGTCTGAATTGACCCACAGGATCCATGAACATAATAAAATGGCTGCTACACATCCCTAAGTCGTGGTGTGATTTGTATACTACAATAGTAACTGAACAGCTACAGTTTGGACAGTTACTGTTGGTCACAGATCTATCACTCAAGACAGAATTAAACATTAAACCATCTGAGTGAAGCCTCAAAATTCCATCTAAATCAGGTACCAAACTGACTCCTGACCATGTTGCATTTATAAATTCCATTTACTGCTTCAGGCATAGTTTTGGACACTGCCACCCTCCCTCTAGAAGGAAATTTACCTTCCTGAAATCTCACTCTCCAACTTCCTGACCACATTACGGCTCCCTGACCTCTAGTCCCCAGAATTTGGAACCCAGTGACTACAATGGCTTACTTCCATCAGAAACTGTTCTATTGGCAGTTGCTACATCATTCAGGAAATGAGGAAAAAAGAGAATCCAAGAAAAAAATGATGTAATTATGCTAGCTAAACTCAAAGCTTACTGTAATCTTTTTATAAAAAGCAGACCAATAAAGCCATTTACCTATGATACAAAGATAATCCAAAACAGTAAATAATGAAATATACTTTATAGGTGCCTTTAAACTACACTCTATCATTTCTAAAACATTATATCCCTTTTGAAATACTTCATATTAAAATTATTGTACCTTCTCCAAACAGCCACAAAATGACAGTATGGGAAAATCAGTACAAGTATATAGGGCAAGAAGGAGAAATCTGTCTGAGAAGAAAATACATCAAGAACAATTCACAGAGGGCGCCTGAGTGGCTCAGTGGGTTAAAGCCTATGCCTTCGGCTCAGATCATGATCTCAGGGTCCTGGGATCGAGCCCCACGTTGGCTCTCTCCTAATCGGGAAGCCTGCTTCCCCCTCTCTCTGTCTGCCTCTCTGCCTACATGTGATCTCTCTCTCTGTCAAATAAATGAATAAAATCTTTTAAAAAAAAAAAAAAAGAACAATTCACAAGTGGCTCAGTTGGTTAAGTGTCTGCTTTCGGCTCAGGTCATGGTCCTGGGGTCCCGGGATCCAGCCCCACGTTGGGCTCCCTGCTCAGTGGGGAGTCTACTCTCTCTTTCCCTCTACCCTTCCCACAACCTGCTTGTGTTTGCTTTCTCTCTCTCTCTCAAGTAAAAAAAGAATAATTCACAATCTAAAAAAAAAAAAAAAAAGAATTCACAGTTTCAACTAAAAAGTAAATATAAATTACCACAGTTAACATTATATAACCAGTTCTCATCCACTAGCAAAACTAGGATGTTAAACTGATGGACAGTAAAAATTACAATTATAACAATATCTAATAAAAAAAAGAAAGTAGCTTTTATTTTTACATTCTTATTAACACATAATCTTTTTTTTAATTTATCAAATTAAAAAAAACCAGAAGCTTATCATTCGTGATGCCAAAACATTCCCCTATAATGTAAAGGCTAATAATCAAAAGAAAAGGAGGTCAACAAAAGGCCAGATCATTAAAGCATCAGCTGCCAATATTAGCTTACAGAAATAAATGCTAGAATAACTATGGCCCTCTTCCTGTCTAACAAATGATACAATTTATTTGTATGAAGTTCTAGTTGGTGTTCTAGTTTGTCCAGGTAATAGAATATGACTTGGGGGCAATTCCAAGACAATATCTAAGGATACTTATCCCCTGGGATAAATATTCCCAACAAACTTTTTTGAAAATCCAAGTGCAGATTAAGTCATGAAGAAACTTTTTGGCTTATAAAAGTTCTTACAGATAAAAATATATAATCAGCACAAAAACATAGCTTAAGTGTATAAGCACAATGAAACGCTTTTTACGGTTTCTATTTTGCTAACGCAGTTACAGTTAATGGGAATTGCCATGACAAAATGTTTGTTTTTATGAAAAGAACCCTCTTTATCACTAACCAATCAAATTTCATTTTTATTACTGATGTAGAAAAGTTCAAAACCATGATTCATTTATAGAGCGTACAAAAATAAGAAAAGTGTTCAAGAATAGAGGATCATTTACAAAGCAATAAAAAATTAAAGCATGCATTTCTCTTACTGGCAAGGCAAATACTTCTACACATAAATGTCTGTAACTGGATTTGCTGAATATTATTTCTGTCTTTGAACAAAAAATGAGAAGCCTGAATTTAATAGCTCATCTCCAATTGGTATCTTCAGTCCATCTGATAACTGCTTATCAAGAAATTTCAAAACCGTTTGAAAAATGTTAAATAAGTTTGATGATATTTTCTTTCAATTTTCATTCAAATATGGAAGGCTTGAGCTAACGTTAATAACTCAAAAGTCTTCACAGAAATAAGACTAACAAATCTTTATGGGATACCCATCACCAAATCTTTTAAATTAAAAACTAAAAATCATGTAATTTCAGAGTATGGAGAATTAATAAAGCATACAAGAAAATTAAAACTCACATTATGATTAACTATGGACTACTTCAAGATCAGAAACTTTCAACTGATCTTAACATCATATCAAAGTTTTTTAAAAGGCAACAAAA
>CM053605.1:48108704-48146049 GCA_028646535.1 Procyon lotor
GCCTGGGTGGCTCAGTCGTTAAGCGTCTGCCTTCAGCCCAGGTCAGATCCCAGCGTCCTGGGATCGAGCCCCGCATCGGGCTCCCTGCTCCGCGGGAAGCCTGCTTCTCCCGCTACCATTCCCTCTGCTTGTGTCCCCTCTCTCGCTGTGTTTCTCGCTGTCAAATAAATAAAATCTTTAAAAAAAAAAAAAAAAAAAGGCAACAAAACACTGCCTCTGAGAATTTAGTTTCCAGTCTATTCATAAATGTAAGTATGATAAAAAAAAAAAAAAATAAGCCCCACTGCTCTCAACAAATTGTACTTTGCCTCTACTCTGAAGTAGAACCTATTTTGTCTTTTTGGTTTTGCTTTTCCATCTGCCCCTTCAGTATCCCCTTTACATGTGCCAGGTGATAAGCATGACCATATGAGACAATTCACATGACGAATATAAATGAAAGAAGATTCTCTGAAATGTGATGGCCGGTTCAATAACTTTTCAATAATTCCTCAGTGCCTTCCTCCACCCTGGAGAATCCTCAGAATGCTAAGTTAAACTAACTAACAATGTATCTTTATTTTCAAGAACAAAAGAATTGAATGCATTGCATTTTTTCAATTATCTGCTACAAGCATCATCGTTAGATAGTCAGGCATGCGGATATAAGAGCTTTGACTATCAGATATAATAGCTCTATCACTTTCTGCATTCTCAATAAACCTTGTGAGCAATAGCATCACTTCTATTTTACAAAGGACTTTTAAACTATGTTTTCCACTTCTTTGAGCTTCTGGTACACTTCCGAAGGGCTTTTTTTTTTTTTTTTTTTTTAAGATTTTTATTTATTTATTTGACACAGAGAGAGAGATCACAAGTAGGCAGAGAGGCAGGCAGAGAGAGGGGGGAAGCAGGCTCCCCGCTGAGCAGAGAGCCCAATGTGGGGCTCGATCCCAGGACCCTGGGATCATGACCGGAGCCTAAGGCAGAGGCCCTAATCTACTGAACCACCCAGGCGCCCCCCAAAGGGCTTTTAAAGTCCACCTTCCAGGGCACCTGGCTGCCTTAATTGGTTAAATGTCTAACTCTTGATTTCGGCTCAGGACTGTGAGACTGAACCCCAATCTAGGCTCTGTGCTAAGTGCAAGCCTGATTAAGATTCTCTCTCTCTCCCCCTCTCTGCCCACCCTTCCCCACTCCCATGCTCTCTTTCTTAAATAAATAAAATTCTCTCTCTAATAAAGTCTACATTTCCTAGTACTTAACATGAAAAAGGGATGACAGAAAATACTTTACTGATGATATAAAAACAAAGTGTATAAACATGCCTGTTTTAATAATGCTTACTTTCAAGATGCTTACATATGGGTTCCATGGAACCCATAAAACTACTTCTCCAGATCATAATATAAATTAATGCTACTGCTAGAATGAAGTTATTAATAAATTTAAATAATTAAGTACCCACATGCCCACAATGAGATAAATGAAATATTGCAAGTCTTTTTACCCTTTATATAGTTTACTGAGCTTCTAAATAAAGAACAGAACAGATACTGTACTGATTTCAAAAGATTAATAATTACAGTATGATGAAATTAACTGATATGCTTCAAATATAGCAAGGCACCGGGGAAGTAATAAGGTCATTCAGAAAGATGGTATAGAGTTACTAGAAATAAAGACACTTTGGACAACATGCTGTCCAAAATAGCAAAAGAATAACATTATAAATATAACATCCTAAAAGGTCTTGGGCGATGAAAGTGGTAACAGAAACTACCACGTACCACTGTAAACTAGATGCATAATACATTATAAAACATCTTACCCCTTTTACAAATAAGGAAACTGGCCCAGGACAGTCTGCTCAAAGTCACAGAACAAGAGGCAGAGCAGAACTCACTTATATCTTACTCTTATGGCCCAGTTCCTAACCTTTATGTTCTATTACCTAAAGAGCTTCAATTTCCTCATCTATAAAATAAGAATTATATCTATCAAACAGGATCAAATTGTTAATATTAGCAATTATGTATCTAAATCATGTAGAATAGTGGCTCAAAAAGGGATGCTTACTCTTATTATCAGTAACTAGATAATTATCAGCTAAGTTTTTAAGGCTAAAATGTTTTGGCAATGTCTAATAAACAGACCGCCACTCCATTAGAGAGTGGTAAAAGAGAAAAACCAACAAGTAAACAGCTAATCATTTAGTATCATAAAGTAATGATTAATATCATTAATATTAACATTAATGATATTAAAGAACAGTTATGGAGTGCTTACAGTGTGTCAGACACAAGGCTAAGCACTAGTATCTTTTCTCATCATCTTTAAAAAATATAAAATTATCTTCACCATTGTGCAAACAAAAAAACCTAGGGCTTAAAAAGGGAGTAATTAGCCCAAGGTCACATATCAGTAAGTAGCCAGGTCTCACTTACCCCAAAGTCCACCAGAAGTGTAAAAGCAAGGTGAAAGAAGTGACTGATGGGGCACCTGGCTGGCTCAGTCCAAGGAGCAGGTGACTCTTGATCTCAGGGATTAGAAGTTTGAGCCCCATGATGGGTATAGAGAATACTTAAATATAAAATCTTAAAAAAAAAAAAAATGATTGACACTGTGGGAAATTTCTGCTGTTTAGTGCTTGGCACCTCTCTCCTTTTGTGTGTATCTGGTGGCTCTGTGGAGCCCTAGAGCCTGGAGCCACTCCTAGCACAGGGATAAGCAAGGGAGTCAGGCTTGTGCATCACAGTACTCCATCCTTTTGGCCACAGTGTCTGCTCCAAATGTGCTCACACAACCCAAATGGGGATAGTCCACCCACCCCTAAGATACATACCCCAGTGACAGTAAAAACTTAAAAAGAAAAATAAAAACGTCATGTAATGTACTGAAAAATCTTGCCATTCAAAACAAAACAAAAAAACCACCAAGCAAATGACAATTTAAAATGCACAGTCCGTTATGAAAAATTTTGAAAATGATTCAATACCCAGAATTATTTTTATCCCTCTTCTAGAGTTCTAAATCAAGCATATCATCATCTAGAGATCCAAGCTATTAATTCAAAAATTAAAAAGAAAACTCAAAATCATAATTTACCCTTCCTTTCTGTATTATTAAATAACAAGAACAATTCAAAATCCTCTTCCACTTTAAGGAATTTATCCAAAGAGGGGCACCTGGGTGGCTCAGTGGGTTAAAGCCTCTGCCTTGGGCTCTGGTCATGATCTCAGGGTCCTGGGATCGAGCTCTGCATCAGGGTCTCTGCTCCACAGGAAGCCTGCTTCCCCCTCTCTCTCTGCCTGTCTCTCTGCCTATTTGTGATCTCTCTCTCTCTCTCTCTCTCTGTCAAATAAATAAGATCTACTTTAAAAAAATTTGAATACTTATAAAAAAAAAAAGAAATTTATCCAAAGAAACTACTCAGTAGATCCACAAATATGTCTATGAAAACACTGTTCACATCAGAGAAAAATAATATATACCAGGGATGGCTTTAGGATACGACAATTTGGCTAGACTGAACTACAGTTGCCAGAATTCCCTTAGTACTGTTTCTAATTAAAATGAGCTACAAGGGACATTCTCTAGCAGGTTCTGGAAGGACAAAAGAAAAGCGACAGTCATTTTGTAACATATGAACACCTCCTCCCAGTTATCCAAACACTAATTTAGGTGCTGCTGTGAAGGGATTTTGCTGATATAAATGAAGTCCTTAATCAGTAGACTTTACATTCATCTAAAGGGAGATTATCCTGGGTGTGCCAGATTTAATTTGTTGAAGTCTTTTAACAGAGGGCCTATGAGTTCATACACTGCAAGCAGCACCTGCTACATAAGCCTCTCCTCCTCGATCTCCCCTTCCTGGCACCTACTCTGTGGACGTGGTCCTCGGTTGGCCAGTCCCCACAACAGCACAAGCCAATTCCGTGTGCGTGTGCGTGTGCGTGTGTGTGTGTGTGTACACGTGTACAGACACAGATACAAAGCTAGAGCCAAAGCTAGAGCTAGAGATCAAGATCCTACAGTTCCCGCTTCTCTGACTGAACTAATATAACACACTAAATACCCACCAAAATAAGACTAGATAAATAAATTATGATTTCTTCACTATAATGAAATACTATGTAACCACTGAAAATGATGATGTGTAATTCCATTAGACAAGGAAACACATCTCAGTGCTATAGGACAAAATAGGTTACAAAAAAGTATACACGTTTTGTATTATTTATGTGGTGTTGTTGTTTTTAATTTAGGGGCAGAGAACAAGATAGCTCTGCTCACCGAAGTTTTAATGATGATGAAACTTTAAAGTCTTACTCTGGGTGTTAGATTTTAGGTGACTACTCTTTTTTTTTTTTTTTTTTTTTTAAGATTTTATTTATTTGACCAAGAGACATAGCGACAGAGGGAACACAAGCAGGGGGAGTGGCAGAGGGAGAAAGCAGGCTTCCCGCTGAGCAGGGAGCCCGATGCGGTGCTGGATCCCAGGACACTGTGATCATGACCCGAACCGAAGGCAGAGGCCCAACGACTGAGCCACCCAGGCAACCCCTAGGTGATTGCTATTTTATTCTTCAGATTCTTTTGGATTACTTCATTGTCCACAATGGCCGTGTATCATAATTATTATCAGAAAAAAAAAAAAAAAAAGAAAAAGAACCAGTTCTCATTTAACAGGAAAAAATGTAAGAGAGACTTACAGGTTAAAATGTACATAGTCTAATTTGTCCCTTAAGAGGACCATATGTGCCAAAGATGAACTCTACACAGTTTAGAAAAGTGAGAATTTAAGAGTGACAGGCGATGAGGCTGAAGAGATGGACTAACTTATGGCAGGTCTTATATGCCATAAGACAGTTGTGAACTAATGAAGAGTTTAAAACAAGAGGAGCCACATTTGCATTTTAGGAAAATAACAATAAAATCACATAAACAAAAGCCCACTGAGGCTTGCAGTGTGGAGACTGTATTAGAAGGAGGCCAGACTAGACACATGGAAACCAATTCAGACACTACTACAGTAATCCAAGTGAGAAATGATGAAGTCCTGAATTAAGGTAATAGCAATGGAGATAAAGAGAGTAAACTAATAAAGTACCATAAGGAGTAAGAACTGCGGGATTTTGGTGGAGAATACACTGGTAGTAAAGAGACAAAAATGGTTCACTTAAGCTAGGGAGTTCAGAGAACTCTTCCAAAAACATGGGCTCTCAAGAATATCACAGAGAGATGCAAGATGCCTTTAAATATTTCTAAAGAAATATCAGTGTGTTGGCTCACATCCACCAAAAGGAAGAACAATAAGAAAACACTAAAAATTAGAGCACCGCTGAAAGGAAAAATAATAAGCAATACACTAAAAATGAGAGCACTCAACTACAAAAAAGATTCACAATTATTTATTGTATTTATAATAGGACTACATATATAGATATGTTTCTCTTATCTCTTGAGGTTGACCTCTTCCAAGAAAACCAAACTACTGTCAGAAATAAAATACTCTGCATAGTTGCTTGATCTGAGTCAAGTTGCTCGATCTGAGTCAATTTATATGAAACATGTTTCATATAAATTGTTATTTTAGCCACCCCTTATTTCACCACTTGCCTAAATACAATCATTTAAGGTTTTTAAATTACAATCATTTAAACTACAAAAGTAAAATACTGTCACTATAACAATTTAAACAATTCAGAAATGTAGTTCCTCTACCTTCCACCAACTTCCTTATTACTCTGAAACTACTAGTTAAAATGAGTTGAATATTCTAAGTTTTTCTTTGCTTACATAAATATAAACAAGTTTATATAGGGTTTATTTAATAACAATGGGTTCATACAGTATATACATTACACTATAACTTGTTTTTACTTAAGATAATCATAAATTTCAAACCAATATATTTTACATTTCTGTTATTTGTAATAATGTGGGCATTCCATAATTGGACATATATTTAGGACATTTGTGGTTTTTTGCTATTAAAATTAATGATATAATGAATATTGCTATATATTGCTTTAAATAATGGTACTTCTAATGGTATTTCTATCAGATAAATTCCCTGAAAAGTTTCTGGGTCAAAGAATAGCATTTTAATCAATATTGCTATATTAAGTTCTCATAAAGCAATAATAATTTACAGACTCACCAATAGTTTGAAGATAGATGTTTTCCCCCATACCCTTGTCAGTTCTAGAAACTTTCATATTCATTTTTGCCCATTTGACTAAACGGAAAACTTTATCTACTTTTAGTGACAGCATCTTTTCATGTGTTCATTGTCCATTTGCATTTCCCTATTTGTGAATTGCCTATTCCTATCCTTTATCCTTTAGTCTTGATCCTGTTGTCTTTTTCATTAATTTTTGTAGAAACTTACGTTTAATCTTATAAAGCTTTTTAAATTTTTCTGCAATGAAATTTGCTAATTTTTTCTCCCAGGGATTTTAGATTCTGTGTCTTGCTTAGGCCTCCTCTGCTACCCAAGATTAATGAAACTATCTCCTATATTTTGTCGTAATTATTTTATTACAGTTTAGGTTTTGTCCTTATTTTACATTTAGATCTTCAATTCATTTGGAATTTATTCTTATGGTGTTATGACTTAGGAGTTGTCCCAACACCATCTATTGAATTATTCAATTCAATAATTGAATAATTAAATGTCTTTAAATGTCTCCTTCTAGAGTAATAGATTACAAATAGCCAAGATGGCACACAAATGAAATTCCTAGGAATTCTTAAATTTCAGTAACTGAAACAAAATTCCAAACTTATCAAAAGTTTATTAAAAGACATTTATCATTTTTTCTTTAAAAGAAATCACACATTGGGACATATGCATACAATATACCAGAATCAGCATATGATGGTGAAGTAGTTGATTTTTTTTAACATAGCAGAAATGGAAATTAAATCAAGGATCTAACTTTTAACATAAACAGAAATAATCACTGTTTAAAATCTCAAGATTATTCATTGATATAGGTCACGAATATTTATTGAGCACCAACTAAGAGGTGTACCGGATTTAATGTGGCCCAAAACAATTTGAGCCCTACTTTCATGAAGCTTATAATCTAGTGAGAGCTTCTCTCTTCCAGAAATAATGTATTTAAGTGAAAAAGAAATGTATTTTCACACAAAAGCAATGCTACGATAAAACATTTTGGCAAATTTTATTACACACTCAGTACTTCCCATTTCCAAAATACTACTTTTTTTCAAATGTACCTATTTATCCTGGTAACTGTCTCTTTACTCATGTTGAAAATCCTGCAAGAAATTAAGATGAACTCCACTTAAAGATTAGCTATTACCCATCAACCCACACCTACAATACCTATGTCTAGTCTCCTCACTTCCTCAACGATATTTAATGTCTTTCACTACAGTAAGTAAGAACTCAAAAACAGAAATCTAGTTACATCAGCCACGTTTAGTCCATCAAATCAAAGGTGTTTCTAGGGGCGCCTGGGTGGCTCAGTGGGTTAAAGCCCCTGCCTTCGGCTCAGGTCAGGATCTCAGGGTTCTTGGATCGAGCCCCACATCGGGCTCTCTGCTCATCAGGGAGCCTGCTTCCCCCTCTCTCTCTGCCTGCCTGCCTACTGTGATCTCTCTCTCTCCGTCAAATAAGTAAATAAAATCTTGGGAAAAAAAGAAAAAGAAAGAAAGGTGTTTCTAAAAAGTATACGGAGATTGAAAGACTTTTCGGTGAATCCTATACATCTAGCAAATGGCAATACTGTCTTGCTTGGAGAGGAAGCAAGAACTTCGGTGGCCTTACACGGCATCAGGTAACAAGGGCAACCCATTAATGACAATCATCTTAAACTTCAGATCCCACGACCGAGACTACCCCCACTCTCGGACTGAAGACTTGTAATACCTGGCCCTTGTGGCCACGCCCCCCATACCAACTCAGGGCCTCCTCCACGCACCCCAGCTTCTTCGGAACCAACCCGGAGCTGCACAAAGTACGCCCACGAGAAGGAAGACGGTATTACTGCCCTTGCCTTGTGACCTTAGCTAAGTGTCTCCCCCTCAGTTTTATCATCCGTGAGATGAGGCTGGTACTCCGTGCCCGCTTCTATCCCCAGGCCTGGGTTCAGTACCTAATGCCACAAAAGTCAAAGCTGCCCGCCTAAGCCCCACGCTGTTCCCCGCGACTGCCCCGCGCCGCCCGTGCCTCCACCCGCAGCCCGAGGCCACGCGCGCTACCTGCAATCTGCGAGACGAAGGCTTCCGCCACTAGAGACATGTCTGCTGGGCGGCCCTGCGCCCGCGATTCCTGCACCCCGCAGCCCTCGGCGTCCTCTTCTGAAACCCCGACGTCTCCTGCTGCTACCAGGTGTGATCCCAGCTGAGGCTCGGACTTGCACAGCCCACCCAGGGGCCGGTGGAAGCTGTGAGGACCCCCAAGGTTACCGCCAGGCCTGGCCAGGAACTTCCGGCGCAGCTGACAGTGTAGGAAGAGCACTTCCGGCGGCGTCACCGCCGCGCTCCTCCCCCTGGCGCGGGGGGTTCCCGAATCCTAATCTCCTCGCGGCAGGCCCGCGGCAGAGGGGAGGACTCCCCGGATCCCGAGCGCTCTAGGCTTCAGCTTGGGGGGTGGAAAGAGGGATCCTGGAGGTTTTCAGTATCCTTTCTGTAAGCGCGAATTTTCTAAACAAGTTACTTTTTTTCTTTTTTAAGAATTCATTTATTTATTTGAGAGCGAGAGCCTGAGATGGGGGGAGGGGCAGACACCCTATTGCAGAGCCAGCGCGGGAAGCCGAGCTGGATCTCACAACACTGAGATCACGACCTCTGTGGGTGCTTAACCGACTGAGCCATCCAGGCGCCCCAGCAAGTAATATTTTAAAGCGCGCCATACCAAACCCTTTGAAAAATGTATACAGCATTCTATTTCGTGTCATCTTCTCAACAACCAAGAAGTCAATATTGTTATGGCCATTTTATGGATAAGGAAAGAGGCTTAGAGAGTTTAAACTGCCTGCTCAGGGAGTACCATGAGGCCCAGATTCACATCCGCATTGAATTTCCTCTGTTTCCCTATACTGCTATGTTGATTAGTTCATGGACAAACATTCGTGTCTATTCCTTTATTCAAACGTGCTTGCCAGAAAGGAGCAGCTCCTAAGCTGAGAGAGAGTTTGCACTTCAATTCTGGACACCCGAAAAGAAACTCATCTTGCAGAACAAGTTTCACACACTTCCCCTTTTGTGGGGGTGAGAGGAGCAGGAAGAGGAGGAGACATTAAATCCATAAGTGACTTTTTATACAGTTTATACAAGCATACAATTAAGGAAACATCAGGATATGTTACAGATTAAGAGGCATAAAATATTACAAGTGAAACTGACTTCAGAGATCATCTGGTGAGCCAAGGTC
This sequence comes from Procyon lotor, assembly GCA_028646535.1. Classification (NCBI taxonomy): domain Eukaryota; kingdom Metazoa; phylum Chordata; class Mammalia; order Carnivora; family Procyonidae; genus Procyon; species Procyon lotor. Next base: position 48,118,096 of record CM053605.1, read on the forward strand.
CCCTTTCACCAATGAGAACTTTGTAACAGATTACCACAAACTAAATGGCTTAAAACAACAGAAATTTATTATCTCCCAATTTTAGAGGCTGGAAGTCCTAAGTCAGGGTGTCCACAGTGCCATGCTTTCTCTCAACAGTCTAGGAAAAATCTTTCCCTGACTCTTTATAGCTTCTGGACATTACCAGCGATCTTTGGCCTTCTTTGGTTTATGGACACATCAACTCACATCTCTGGCTTCATGATCACATGGCAGAGTATGTTTTACCCAAATTTCCCTCTTCCTATAAGGACACCAGTCACTGTATTAAAGTCTACCCTAATCCAGTATGACTTCATCTTAACTTGATTTCATCTGCAAAGACTATTTCCAAATAAACTCACATTCACAGGTACCAGAGATTAGAAACTTGAACATACCTTTTTTTGGGGGCGGGGTGGGGATACAATTCTACCCACTACACTAACTAATGAATTTTTTAAGAATAAATCATCAATATTTACATCACCCTTTGCAACTAGGAAATTTGTTAAACTAAATTTAAATTTACCCCAAAACGTACATGAACATAAATAAATACAGCAATGTTTTAAGAAACAATATCTTCTCACTGGCTGAGATTGAGGGTTGACAAGGGGTTGAAATAATAGGTTTTTCTTGTTTGTGGTGAGGGAGATGACACTGATAGTAAAGAATATACCCAGTTTCTTCCTCCTTATCCCATGAATGATATTGACCAAGAGAAATGAACTGTTCCAGGATATGCAGAAGCAATTGAAAGAAAAGCTTTCAATTCCTGTCTGTTTCTCTGCACAGTGAACTAGTATAACTTGTAAGAGTGAAGATCTGTCACCTATTAGAAGTTCTATTACCAAGTTTGGTCTGTCACTTTTTAAAAGCTGGAATAAAAATTTTGACTACTTTTTGACACTTGCAGATTTTTTAAAGATTTCTCCATATCATAGAGATTATGTGGGAACCTGAACCAAAGGCCTTAGGATTAGACCAGGGAACCCAAAAATCCAACAAGTCCAAAAGGGCAAAGGTGAGCCCCAAAGTGGAAGGACACTGCCAAGATCCAGGGACTTGGCATCCATGGAAGAGAAACAGAGCAAGATGAGAAACAAAGGAGAATGTGCCCTCAAAATTTCAGTTAGGTGTCTATGGCTTGATTCCCAGCACATCGATAAACTGGGGTGGCCCAAGGTACTGAGCTGGGACTGACACCAACCCTGTTCTAACAAGCTTTCGAGAAAGAAATGGGGATCTGCTGGGGGCACTGTCTATACTCAATCCTTTCATCATTGTAGCTGGGGAAACAGACTCATCAGCACCATATGGATTCACTTTTTCTCCCTGACTGATGGTTCCTTTGCTTCCCACACAGGCTAATTTAGACTGGAAAGAATCTATAATGTGGGAGGTCTTTATTACTAAAAATTAGATCCAATAAAATGCAGATGTCCTGACGGTATCCACAAACAAGCTGTCTTTGAATAAATAACCAACTGGAGTAAATGTATTTATGCATCTGTATTAGAACAACTGGCAGATTTAAAACTGAAGATCTGTTTAAGATCACAATTAAGGAAAATACAAGAAAACAAGTCACTGGAAGTTTTAAGGATGAGGTTATAAAACAAAAGTGTTAGGGAATCCATATGTTACTAAAAGGATAATCCCACAGTTATTTAAAATAAAATATTAATGCATGACACGAACATTGTTTGCCCTAATAAAATCACTTTTCTTGCAAAACTGTACTATCATGAAAATAGTTTCATGTCTCTAATCTAGATTTTATATTACTATATTAAATAGGAAATACAGAGCTATCATGATGAATATATACTTTAATAACATTAAAATACAAAGGAGCTTTGTCTGCATTTCATTTTTCTGAAATGTTAATATTATACATTTTTCTGAATGTTAATATTGTAAATGCAAATATTTTCTTTTTTGAAAAATGCTTGCAAGATAAAATTTAGGCTGAGATTCCTTCAAAATTATACTATATACTTGACAATGATAAAATAAATTCAGGCCTTTTTATGAAATTAGTCCCTCCCTTCCTACTGCCATCAACGGAATTAATTATGGATAATTCAATCAATCCAAATAAAGTGTTAATACAGTTAAAAACACTAAGGTGACCATATTATGCCCCAGAGCTTTTTTGTCCATCTGCTAACAGTTTTTACATCTTTAAAAATGATGGAACTGTAGACAGCTACACTCGATCTAATGTAAGGGATTTGCAAAAATATTTTTTAAAGGGTACAGAAATGTGTCAGCCATTTGTCCTTACATCTGTCAACTCCTCCTTCATCCATTTTGTTTAATTCCTGAGAAATCATGATCGACCCAGAACTAAGTTCTCACCAGTTTCTCACTTTCTGATCCCACCCTGTTGTATTTTAGGCCAGCACACCCTCAAATAAACTACAGGCATATTGACTACAACACTATATTTTGGGAAATATCTACACTATTGATTATAGTGGGCCTGGATTCTTCGAATATTAACTGGTTTTCAACAGTAATTAAAAGGCTAAATTTCTGGGGTGCCTGGATGGCTCACTGGGTTAAGCTTCTGCCTTACACTCAGGAATGATCTCAGGGTCCTGGGATCAAGACCTGCATTGAGCCCCGCATCAAGCTCTCTTCTCGGTAAGGAGCCTGCTTCCCCCTCTCCCTCTGCCTGCCTCTCTGCCTACTTATTATCTCTTTCTCTCTGTCAAATAAATAAGTAAAAATCTTTAAAAAAATAAATGAATAAAAGGCTAAATTTCCAAAATATTCTGCCAAGTTAGGAATTTTCTTAGCTTTATGTTATTATTGGGAGCTGAGTCTTTTAACTATATCTAGTGAGGGTGCTTTTCTCGGGTGGTTGAAAAATGTCTTTTCTACTATTCTAGGAATTGAACTAGTTAGAACTTTCCTGGCTGCACGTTATAAAGACACAATTAAACCTAGTTGAGCAAGTTGAAGTTTATTGCGTTGTAGTGGTAGAAAATGTACCAGAGTAATTTACGAAACTGGAAAACTCCTCTAGGAACCAGAGTATCAGCTCTCTCACTCTTCTTCTACGTCTTATTTCTGCTCAGCTTTATTCTTTCTTCCTGAAGACACACCTTCTCCCAGCTGGCAGGAAAAATAGTCGCCTATAACACCAACTTGACATCTTCTTAGCTTGGCAGCCCCGGTTTCCATAAATTAATCCCAGGGAAGGATTATAATTTTTTGGATGTTGTCACCTTTGAATGGAACACTTTGTCCAAGTGAATGGGTTCACTGATCAAGCCGGCAAGGGAGGTACAGCATGTGTTACGAAAGAAAATGAGAGAAAAGACACAAGGCAGCCAGTATCACGGTACCACAGTTGACAAAAAGAATCGAGAGCACTATAGTGGGGCTACCCCTTGTGTTAAAACTACAAAAGTCATTTAAGCTCTTTAATATTTTTATTTCCACAAAGGGGCTAATAAAATGAAATGATGCCTTAACCACAGCCCCTGGGGTGAGGGAGGAGGAGAAAAATTCAGATGATCGTGTTAACTAAGAGGAAAAGCTGAGATGCCTTCAACAGAATTATTCTATTTATTTATATAGCTATTTATTATATTACTATATCTATGAGAAAGTAACTATTTTCACATAAATGTAATGAGCTAACTCAATCCTAAATTACTAAAGCAGTGAACTTACAGTTTTTCCAAAACAAAACAAAAAACCCACACACAATTGGCTCATCCCATGCTGTATACATGGCCCTTCCACAGCTGGCTAACAAGGATATGTACTTTCTGAAACTATAAATCATATGTGTGAATAAAACAACATGGAAAACATGAAGGATGCTATGTTAAGTAAAAAGAGCAGAACTACCAATGCACTTTATTCTGAATACAACTACGTAAAAACGTGTATATGAAAAAAAATTTCTCAAATGTAATAAAGCCTTGATCCAATAGGGTGGGATCTTGATTTTTTTTTTTCTCTTTTGCTGTTTTTTCAACTCTCTGTACTATTTTTATGCCACCTTTACCATTGGGGGAAAAAAGTGTTTTATTAGCCTGGATAGAACTTCTTTAAAGGTGACTGATACAGGGGCACCTGAGTGGCTCAGTGGGTTAAGCCTCTGCCTTCAGCTCAGGTCATGATCTCAGGGTCCTGGGATTGAGCCCTGCATCGGGCTCTCTACTCAGCAGGGAGCCTGCTTCCCCCCCTCTCTCTGCCTACTTGTGATCTCTCTCTCTGTCAAATAGATAAATAAAATCTTTAAAAAAAATAAGTAAAATAAAATAAAATGTGACCCATACAGCATCTGAGCTTTGCATAATATAGACCTTATTAGGCCTTAATTATACTGCTGAGAACTTCTGCCAGACTAGCTCCGTGTTCCATAGCAGAGATTCACTTCCATAGTAATAATGAGAGAAGAACACATGCAGACAGAGCCACATCCCAAATACCTTATTGCTTGTATGTCCTTTTGAAAGATTTTGTACTGCTAGGCAAGCACATCTCGTGTGACTACTGTTGTTTAATACTGAATGATGTCTGAGGGAAACTGGTAGATCAGTTGTAGACTCTCTTGCTTTTGTCGATAGTTTGGTATTGGTTTTAAACTCTATCGGAGTTGTCATTTTTACCTTATAACACTTACACAAAGCTGAAGAGTCAGTGATGGTGATTAAGAAGCCTGAAGCAAGAGTGTCAAAAACAAGATAAAGAGATGGGCCTAAGACAACAGAAATTTGAAAGCGCTCCTGAGCACTTGGAGTCACTTTGAGAAAAAGGTTCCCATGATGGAGAACTACGTCACCTCTGATACAACGTCAGCATCTAGATTATGCCCAATGACATTACCACATGACCACCAACATTTTCCTTTGCCTTCTTTCAAATTAGAATGTATCTTAGAGAATGAGGTTCATTTCACTCATTCATTCATTCCTCAGGTAATTATTGGACCCCACTCTGCAATGTTGGGCCCTCGCCTAAATCTTGGAGATACTATAGTGAACAAAATTCAGTGTCTGCTCTGAATTACAATCCAGTTGAAAAGATGGTTAGGTGGGGCACCTGGGTGGCTCAGTCGGTTGGGCGTCTGCCTTTGGCTCAGGTCATGATCCCAGCATCCTGGGATCGAGCCCCACATCAGGCTTCCTGCTTGTTGAGAAGCCTGCTTCTCCCTTTCCCACTCCCCCTGCTTGTGTTCCTTCTCTCGCTATGTCTCTCTCTCTGTCAAATAAATAAAATCCTCAAAGAAAAGATGGTTAGGCAAACAAGCCATTTAGACACAGTGTAACAAGTGCTATGAAAGAGTGTCTGTATAGGGGCACCTGGGTGGCTGTAGGTTAAGCATCTGCTTTCAGCTCAGGTCATGATCCCAGGGTCCTGGGATTGAGCCCCATGTCGGGTCCATGCTCAGTGGGGAGCCTGATTCTCCCTCTCCCTCTGCCCCACCCCCTGCCCCTGCTGCTTGTGCACTGGCTCTCTCTCTCTAAAATAAATAAATAAAATCTTGGAAAGAAGGAAGAGAGGGAGGGAGGAAGGAAGGAGGGAGGGAAAGAGGGAGGGAGGAAGGAAGGTAGGGTGTTTGCACCCATTCAAAGTCATAGGCAATGTTACCTAAGAAATGTTTCAGGTTGTGTTGCCATAGCTACCACAACTCTTCAGTATAAGCAAAATGCCCTTGCCAGGATACCAAATTTAAATATATGAAAAATAACTTCTTGGGCTGGTGTGAAGTACACCTCCAGTAATCCAAGAGCTTGCCAACTATCTTACACAAAACTTTATTTCAGCACATGTTTAAATCTTACAGTCTTTAAGGGGCACAACATCCTTTTTTGATGGCAATTCTTAATCTTTTCCTTTCCAAATAAAATGAAAACATCTCACTCTATAATTCATCAAAATTAAAAGCAACCATTTTGCCCTGATTCTCAGTTCAAATTTCCGTGTGAAATATTTGGTAATTTACCAGCTTCCTTTTATTAAACAGTATCCCAAAACTCAAATGAAGTAGAAACAGCTAATATTAGGTAGCAGCAACTCTTGCCAATCCCAGAAATGGTTTCCATTTTGTCTCTGGAAAATTTTTTGTAAGTGACTGGATATTTCTCTCTTCACTGTTGAACCCAGTCATTCACATGAACCCAGGTGAATTTTATCTAGATCTTCTATTAGATTTTTTTGAATTTTTTAATTTAAATTCAATCAATTAACACTTAATATATTATTAGTTTCAGAGGTAGAGGTCAGTGATTCATCAGTCTTATATAATATCCAGTGCTCATTACATCGCATGCCCTCCTTAATGTCCAATCCCCAGTTAACCCATTCCTTCATTTCCTTCCCCTCCTACAAGCCTTACTTCCTATGATTAAGAGTCTCTTACAGTTTGTCTTCCTCTCTGATTTCATCTTGCCTGATTTTTTCCTCTCTTCCCCTATGATCCTCTGTTTTGTTTCTTAAATTCCACATATGAGTGAGATCATATGATAGTTGTCTTTCTCTGATTGAATTATTTTGCTTAGCATAATACCCTCTACTTCCATCCACGTCATTACAAATAGAAAGATTTCTTTTTTTCTTCTTCTTTATCCATTCATCTGTCAGTAGACTTCTGAGCTCCTTCCATACCTTGGCTATTGTGGACACTGCTGCTAGAAACATCGGGGTGCAGGTGCCCCTTCAGATCACTACATTTGTATCTTTGGGGTAAATACCTAGTAGTCCAATTGCTGGGTCATAGGGTAGCTCTATTTTCAGCTTTGCAAGGAACCTCCATACTGTTTTCCAGAGTGGATGCACCAGCTTGCATTCCCACCAACAGTGTAAAAGGGTTTCCCTTTCTCCACATCCTCACCCACATCTGTTATTTCCTGACTTGTTAATTTTAGTCATTCTGACTAGTGTGAGGTGGTATCTCATCATGATTTTGATTTGTATTTCCCTGATGCCAAGTCATGTTGAGTATTTTTCCATGTGACTGTTGGCCATTTGGATGTCTTCTTTGGAGAAGTATCTGTTCATGTCTTCTGCCCATTTCTTGACTGGATTATTTATTCTTTGGATATTGAGTTTGATAAGTTCTTTACAGATTTTGGATACTAGCTCTTTATCTGATCAGCTTTTGCGAATATCTTCTCTCATTCTGTAGGTTTTCTTTTAGTTTTGTCGACTGTTTCCTTTGTTGTGCAAAAGCTTTTTATCTTGATGAAGTCCTAATAGTTCATTTTTCCTTTTGTTTCCCTTGCCTTTGGAGATGTGTCTAGCAAGAAGTTGTTTCAGCCGAGGTCACAGAGGTTGCTGCTTGTGTTCTTCTCTAGGATTTTGATGGATTCCTGTCTCACATCTAGGTCTTTCATCCATTTTGAGTCTACTTTTGTGCGTGGAAATGGTCCAGTTTCATTCTTCTGCATGTGGCTGTCCTATTTTCCCAACACCACTTATTGAAGAGACTGTCTTTTTTTCTGCTGGATATTCTTTCCTGTTTTGTCAAAGATTAGTTGACCACAGAGTCAAGGGTCCATTTCTGGGCTCTCTATTCTGTTCTATTGATCTATGTGTCTGTTTTTGTGTCAGTACCATACTGTCTTGATGATTACAGCTTTGTAATAGAGCTTGAAGTCTGGAATTGTGATGCCACAAGCTTTGGTTTTCTTTTTCAACATTCCTTGGCTATTCGGCATCTTTTCTGGTTCCATAAAAATTTTAGGATTATTTGTTCCAGCTCTGTGAAAAAAGTTGATGGTATTTTGATAGGGATTGCAATGAATATGTAGATTGCTTTGGGCAACATAGACATTTTAACAATATTTATTTTTCTAATCCATGAGCATGGAATGCTTTTCCATTTCTTTAAGTCTTCCTCAATTTCTTTCATGAGTGTTCTATAGTTTTCTAAGTATAGACCCTTTGCCTCTTTAGTTAGGTTTATTCCTAGGTATCTTACGGTTTTTGGTGCAATTGTAAATGGGATCAGCCCCATAATTTCTCTTTCTTCTGTCTTATCGTTAGTGTATAGAAACGCAACTGATTTCTGTGCATTGATTTTGTATCCTGCCACGTTGCTGAATTGCTGTATGAGTTCTATCAATTTGGGGGTGGAGCCTTATGGGTTTTCCACATAGAGTATCATGTCATCTGCTAAGAGTGAGAGTTTGACTTCTCCTTTGCAGATTCAGATACCTTTTATTTCTTTTTGTTGTCTGATTTCTGAGGCTAAGATTTCTAGTACTATGTTGAATAACAGTGGTGAGAGTAGACATCCTTGCTGTGTTCCTGACCTTAGGGGGAAAGCTCTCCATTTTTCCCCCTCATCCCCGAGAATGATACTCACTGTAGGCTTTTCATAGACGGCTTTTATGATGTTGACGTATGTTTCCTCTATCCCTACACTGTGAGGAGTTTTAATCAGGAAAGAATGCTTTACTTTGTCAAATACTTTTTCTGTATCTATCAAGAGGGTCATATGGTTCTTGTCCTTTTTTTTTTTTAATATTTTCTTTATTTATTTGACAGAGAGGAGAGAGATCACAAGCAGGCAGAGAGAGAGGGGGAAGCAGGCTCCCCGCTGAGCAGAGAGCCCGATGTGGGGCTTGATCCCAGGATCAGGATCCTGAGATCATGACCTGAGCCGAAGGCAGAGGCTTAATCCACGAGCCACCCAGGTGCCCTGGTTCTTGTCCTTTCTTTTACTAATGTACTATATCACACTGATTGATTTGCGGATGTTGAACCAGCCTTGCAGCCCAGGAATAAATCCCACTTGGTCGTGGTGAATAATCCTTTTAATGTACTGTTGGATCCGATTAGCTAGAGTCTTGGTGAGATCTTCTATTTAGCTTTGTCTGTATTTTACTGTCTGTAGAGAACCTAATTCCAAGTATAAAATTTACAAATAACAGCTGCCATTGCTGTTTTCCATTGCTCAAAATTGTATTAATTTTTTTCAAGATTTATTCATTTATTTGAAACAGAGAGCGAGTGCACAAGCAGGGGGGATGGGCAGAGTCACGAGCAGACTCCCTGCTGAGCTTGGAGCTGGTCCTGGGGTTTCCACTTGGGGTTCGATCCCGGGACCCCAAGATCATGACCTGAGCTAAAGTCAGATGCTTAACCAACTGAGCCACTCAGGTGCCCCCCACAGCAGCAGCATCAAGCTACTCTTCCAATTCAGGAAAAAAAGATATGCATGTGGGCAACTCAAAGCACATTAGCTGTGTATAGATTGCAACTGACGTATCAGAAACTGCAATGAGAAGGCCTTTCACTAGCTTAAGAAAGGATAAGAGAATTCAATGTCTCCATACAGGATGCCCTCATCCAGTTTTCTCCAGAGGACTTACAGCTAGACTGAGAGAAGAGAGCCCCCCCAATCTGAGAGAATAGAACCTGCCTGTATAAGGTATTTACAGAAGTGTAGTTACACACACACTTAAATACAAATAGGAAAAACAAAGAATCCCAGGATGTTAAAATGAGATAAAGATAGAGTGAGCAAAGATGATACCTAAAAGAATAAATTTTAGGAGCATCTGGGGGGCTCAGTCAGTTGATCGACCGACTTTTTTTTTTTTTTTTAAAGATTTTATTTATTTGACAGAGAGAAACACAGCGAGAGAGGGAACACAAGCAGAGGGAATGGTAGTGGGAGAAGCAGGCTTCCCGCGGAGCAGGGAGCCCAATGCAAGGCTTGATCCCAGGACCCCGGGATCATGACCTGAGCCGAAGGCAGACGCTTAATGACTGAGCCACCCAGGCACCCCATTGACTGACTCTTGATCTCAGCTCAAGTTTTGATCTCAGGGTCATGGGTTTGGGCCCCGTGGTGGGCTCCACACTGGGTGTGGAGCCTACTTAAAAAAAAAAGAATAGATTTTAATGATAATAATAAAAACTTTACTTTGATGTGTAACAACCTAAAGGCCATATAAATGGCCTATATGTTTTTCTCATGATAAACTATCAATGTATCTTTCCACATTAATGCTCATTATTTTGTTGAAATGTATAATTACAGCAAGACATAAGGCTTTTATTTTTATTTTATTTTTTTAAGATTTTTTTTTTAACTTATTTGACAGAGAGATAGAGAGCACATGTAGGCAGAGTGGCAGGCAGAAGGAGAGGGAGAAGCAGGCTCTCCACTGAGCAAGGAGCCCAGTGTGGGGCTCGATCCCAGGACCCTGGGATTATGACCTGAGCCAAAGGTAGCCCCTTAACTGACAGAGCCACCCAGGTGCCCCAAGACATAATGCTTTTAAAAAAAGAATAGCATATTGGAAAATACTTTTTTTTTGTTTTTCCCAAATATGTTTATTTTATTTTTTCAGTGTTACAAGATTAATTGTTCATGCACCACACCCAGTGCTCCATGCAATACGTGCCCTCCTCAATACCCACCACCAGGCTCACCTAACCCCCTACTCCCTCCCCTCCAAAATCCTCAGTTTGTTGCTCAGAGTCCACAGTCTCTCATGGTTCATCGCCTTCTCTGATTTCCCCCCATTCTCCCTTCCCTTCCTTCTCACAATGCCCTCAGATCATACAGTAGTAAGAAAGCATATTAAGGGAAGTGTAAGTCAGATTAAAATACATTATAGGGCTTAAAAGTAAAATTAATATCTTAGCCTTCCCAGTAATTTTTTAAATTTCAGTTTGTGAGTTTTAAAGTATGTACTCCTAATAGCTGACTTCATGTCCTATTTTATCTAATTGCTCTAACTTTTGTTTTGAATAATTTTAATCTTATAGGAATGTGCCCAAAATTGTACAGTTCCCATTTACCCTTCACTGAGTTTTCCCTAATATCTATAGCTACTGGTAAAATATAATTTTTTAATTTTATGTACATACAAAGTTGCATTTGCAAATATAATGTATTTGTGTTTGTAAAATGTATATGAATTTGTAAAGGTAAACTATAATATAGTAAAGTTACTAAAACCAAGAAATAAACATTGATGTGACACAATTAACTAGTCTACATACCATATACTAATTTATTCATTTTTCCCTCTAACTGCCTTTTTCTAATTTAGGCTCCCACATTGCATTTAGTTGTCTTATTTCTAGTCTCCTCCAATACATGAGAGTTTCTCTGTTTTTATTTTTCCTTTGTCTTCCATAACTTTGACACTTTTGAAAAATCTTGTTCAGTTATTTGTAGAATGTTTCTCAATCTGGGTTTCTCTGATATTTCCATGATAAATTGATGTTATATTTTTTGGTAAAAGTACTTCCAAAGCAATGTTGTGTCTTTTTCAGTCTATCATATCAGGATACAGCTCAATATATCCTATTACTGGTCATGTTAAATTTGATCCCTTGGTTAAGGTAGTGTCTGTGACTTTTCTTCACTGTACAGTTACATTTTTCTTTGTAAGTAAGAAGTACATTGTAAGAGATAGTTTGAGACTCTGCAATCTTGTTTCTGATACTTTGTCCACTAATTTTATTATCTGTTGATGGGTCTTGCCTGCAACTTATTACTTTGGTAATAAGTTATTACTTTGGTGTTTGACTAACAGTGATTTTCTATTTTTATCATTCCTTCCACATTTATTGATTAGAATCCTACTGCAAGGAAGAGCTGTGCCTTCTCTCCTTGTATTTATTTGTTTTTTCAAATATTTATTTATTTCAGTATGGATTCATGGATATTTATTTTATTCTACTGGTTATAATTCCAAAGTATCATCATTTATTTTCTTCCTCAAATCTCCCCAGACTTGGTTATTGGTAAATTGTTCAAGTTGATTCCTGTGTATTTTCAAAATACCTCTATCATTTTTTAGAATTTCCTTATTTTCTGGCCCTAGAAGATGTTCTAGGCGCATTTTGTATTTTCCCTGCCCTAGGCCTGGAATTAGCCATTTTCCAAAAACTCCGGTTTCTTTTAGTGGAGAATGGTATTTAGAAACTAAGATCTGGTTGTTAGATATGTCCAATGCCATTGGGTTGTCATTGCTCCCAGGCCCACTCAGGAAATATATGTGCTTATCGTAACACATGCACACACACACACACACACATATATGTGTGTGTATATAAATATATATATATAAAATCATGAGTTCATACTAAGACCTTCAATTTTAATCCAATACCATGAAATTCATTCTTTCATTATTTGTAACTTCTTTCTCTGACAGGGAGAAACCTGGCTCTCATCTGCAATATATTTTCTTATTTGTTCAGTTACAGTATACATATACAGTAGTTTCAGAATTGTAAGCTCATATCTCCATGAGAAAAAAATTTACTAAGAAGAGTACAGTATTTCTGTGCAGGATTTTGGACTTTAGCCTTACAGTTTATGGTCAAAAACTGTTCTCCAAGGTTAGTTAGCTTAGTTCTTTTCTTCCCCACCTGCTTCAGTGCAATTATGTTATTCATTTAATACACTTAAGTTCATTTGTTACTTTTCATGTTCCATTTAAGGTTCGCCCCCAGTCCTGGCTGATTTTACTTATTGATTTTTCAGGGAGCAGGGGGAGCATATGAAATATTGCCCTGGTTCTGAGGCAAAGCAATATAAAAAGACAGACACAGATAAGTGTCACTCTTCCTCATTCTTTTGTTGTTGTTGTTATTGTTGTTGTTAAAGATTTTATTTGTTTATTTGACAGAGGTGACCCATCTTATTTCTGGTTTATACTTTCTGCATTTCTTTTGCACAAATAAACAGATAAATGTTGATTTTCTTAAAATCTCTTTGTTTTTGCATGAGGTAATTTACCTTCTTTGGCATCCTTCTTATAATTTTTTAATGTTATTCTGGATATCTTCTTTCTTTTAAAGATTTTGTTTATTTGACAGAGAGAGAGAGAAACAGCAAGAGACGGAACACAAGCAGGAGGAGTGGGAGAGGAGAAGCAGGCTCCCCGCTGAGCAGAGAGCCCAATGCAGGGCTCCATCCCAGGACCCTGGGATCATGACCTGAGCCGAAGGCAGACGCTTAACCAACTGAGCCACCCAGGCGGCCTATTATTCTGGATATTCCTGCCTGTTTGTTTTCCCACAAGTCCTTTAGTATCAATTTATACAGCTCCATTTAAAAAAACCTTGTTAATATTTTTTTGGGAATTACATTAAATCTATAAATTGACTTGAAGACATCTTTATAATGTTGACTCATCCTATCCAAAAATAGATGATATCTTTCCATTGTTCAAGTCTACATTTTTGGCTTTCGGGAGTGTTTTAAATTTTTCACATTTGATTTTACGCATTTATTATTACGTATGCTTCTGAGTATTTAATCCTTTTATTGCTACTAATATGGAGCTTTTCTACCTTTATGAACTGTAACTGGTTATTATTTGTGTATGTGTCCCAAAAGGGGTATATATTAAGGGAAGACAAGCACAGACGTGTTGAATTTGAGGTAACAGTGGAATACACAGGTGAAAATGTTCTGGAGGCATTTTGAAATGCAGGACTAGAGCTAGGAGAGATATTAGGGATTGATTTTTTAAAAAATCTATGTGGGTGTTGATTGAAACCAGAAGGTAGAATGTGATCCCAAAGGAAGAGAGTTACTAAAAAAATTAAAATAAAATAAAGAACTGCAAACTGAGGCCTTCATTTGGAGAGCATCCAGGTTTAGGACACAGAGAGGGGGTAGGAGGAACATCAGAATAGGGGAGGTCACAAAGGCCAACAAAGAAGAAAGATCCAGAGAATAAAAGTGGGTCTCTATTGCAGAGGCTACAAAGACAATGAAGCCTGAGCAAATGCCATCAGGGGTAGGTAATTAGTGTTTTCCAAATCTTGGTCCCTGGTGTTCTAGTTCCTTCAAGATAATAATATGTATTCTTCAAAAAATGTTATGGAGATCAAGAAGTTTGGAAAGCACTGATTAATTCAAATTAAAGAGGTTTCTTTACCCTAGGACCTCTTAGAACTACTAACATGCTCCTAGGAATTCTGAGTTTCCATAATAGAGAGTGGTATGTAGATTTCTACAATTCTGTTTTCCAAATAGCCTAGAGTTTCCTTAACCAATTTTTTTTCTTCCAGAATTTCTCAAGATGAGATGCATCTTGGAACGTACTCTGGACATTTTAGAGTGCACTCTAAACCAATTTTCCTTAGCCTCCTCTCTGCCCTGAAAGTGAAACACAGAATCTAGGAATTCTATTCCAGTTTTACAGGAAACAGAACTTTCTAACTCTGGAAGATTGCCACAAAGTACTGCTGTTGTTGTCACACCACAGGCACAGCTAACAGCACGCTGGAAAACACTCTAAAGCAGGCGCCCAGAGTTGGAGACAGCGGAGGGTGCACTGAGGAAGGGGGGCTTTCTTGAGGGCAGCGGGGAGCAAGGAGCCATTTGAGTCAAAAAACTCGGGAGTTTCTGGAAACTCACAAGCAGTCCGGCAGCACAGTTCCCAAGAGGTCTGACCCAGGAGGGTCAGAGAGACTCTGGTTCTCAGAAGCAAATCCCCAACCCTGGGAATCCAGAAGCTACAGGCTCTTTCCAGAAGTGAGCAGCTCCTGCCAAGGTCCTTCCAGACTAGGTGGACAACAACATGGCAGGCAGGGTGGGGACAGCGCAGACTGGGATTCTATCTCTCAAATAGAAACCATCCTAAATATACCAACAATCTAAATGAAATTTTAAATTAAAAACTTTAAAGGGAAAGTCACTCCTCAAGAAATGCTTTGTCAGTATAGGAGAAAGTGCTTCTCTCCATAAACACGTTAAAAGAAATTAATAGGGACAGTGGAAGACAACAAAAAGTTGGATGGATTTACCATGAATCTGTTCCCTGAGATGTAGCATTCATTTAAATAGAAGTCACATGAAAAAGAAATCTTTTGCGTGGTATTTTGCAGTAAATTAAAAAGCATGACAAATACTAATGCAAGATTTTTTATTTTTTTAAGGCCTTGAGGCATTGCACAGTCTAGAGATAAGTAGATATCTAAATAGAGTCTGGATCAGTGCCTGCCACATGGAATTGCAGGACAAACTCCAGGTCCTAAATTTGCTCCAGTTGTGAACAAGTCCGAACCAAGCCTAGTAGCATATTGGAAACCCCATTTCCATTAGTAGGTAGGGTCTGGAATGAGTCTTGTTATTCTAACTTGTTACTCTAACTCTAGTATCCCGGGCACCTGTACCTAAACTGTCCGCCATCTTCCCTGCCCTCATCTTCTTTGTGCATACCTAATCTGCATTACGGGACTTCTTCTCCAGTTTATTTGGTAACCCATTTTTCTCCTAGATATAGATCTGTCCTAAACTCAAGCCCTTTTGACTGGGGTCTTGAAGGTCATTCTAGTCCTTGTCAGTGGCTAACCTTGACACCTCCCTGACACTATCAGCAGCCCCACTCTCTACCAGACCGCTGGGGTCTTGCTTCAAACCAGACAGAAATCTCACAACCACTATTCTCTCACCATTTGGCTTAAATTATCACCATCTCATTGGAGATCCCTGCCATAAGGCCTCACCCCAGATATCTGACATTTTGAGCATAGGCACTGATTGAATAATATGAAAGTTCATAACAGTTCCCTGGACATCATGATTGGAATGCTGACAACTCCCATCAGTCTTAGCCATGCTTATGCCCAAACAGCTCCCATTTCCCAGCAACTGCCGAGAATGACACCCCAAAATACTTTTTAAAAAATTGTAATAATTTGTTCTTCTCTTATATTCTTAATGTCTTCCTTGGAGTCTACAGTTGTACATATCAGATATTTTGTAACATCTAATCGATGTTCCATTAATTGAAGTTCTTAGGGTCTAATCATGCCATATGATGTATTTGCTGACCTTCACCCATAGTAGATTATTTCCTGTGTATTCTATCATTTTTGTCTGCCAGGCTTCCTCTATGGAAATTATGTGTCGGGGCGCCTGGGTGGCTCAGTGGGTTGAAGCCTCTGCCCTCAGCTCTGGTCATGATCTCAGGGTCCTGGGATCGAGCCCCGCATCGGGCTCTCTGCTCAGCGGGAAGCCTGCTTCCCCCTCTCTCTCTGCCTGCCTCCCTGCCTGCTTGTGATCTCTCTCTCTCTCTCTGCCAAATAAATAAATGAAATCTTTTTTAAAAATATAAATAAATTACATGTCGGTATGACTAAGGGCAAACCCTTCCAGAAGGGTTTTTCATTTGCTTCTACCAAACAATCCAGGAGTAATACCAGCCTAGTCTAGACTTTTTTTTTTTTTTGGTTGATTTCTCAGTGTGGGAGTGTTCTTGGGCCCATACAATAAGTTCAAACAACAAATCCCTGTGAGGACCTGTGGTTACAAAGTTAAAGTGGATATGATTTCAGTTCACCCAGAATACAGGTGAAGAGCTCCTGGTTGCCTCCTTGCTTGCTTGCTCTTTCTCCGAGGGCACAATTCTTGGGAGCTTTAGCATTGTAGGGGTGTCCAACTTGACACTGGCCTGAAGCCTCTCGTGTTCTTGCATGGGATAATAAACCCCAGGTTCTGGGTTAACAAGACCAATAAACTCTCCAGGGCAGTCATAACATTGTCCTTTGCCACACTGGTTTTTTGTTTGTTTGTTTGTTTTTAAAGATTTTATTTGACAGAGAGAGAGAGAGAGATCACGAATAGGCAGAGAGGCAGGCAGAGAGGGAGAGGGAGAAGCAGGCTCCCTGCTGAGCGGAGAGCCGGATGTGGGACTAGATCCCAGGACCCTGAGATCATGACCTGAGCTGAAGGCAGGGGCTTAACCCACTGAGCCACCCAGGTGCCCCTGCCACACTGTTTTGATTCTCAACTCAGTCTTCAGTTTTGATGTATGGGGATGCTTTATTTTACCTTGATTTCCGAGTGTTTTATAATGAGAGACTTTTTCAGGTTGTCTAACCCACAATTTTGCTGGAAATACAAGTTTCAGTGTGCCTTTTTTATAATGAAAAGTTCTACTGGTTCCTCTATCAGTATAATTATATATCATTAATATGATTTTTATATAAACAAAAACTAACTTTAAGAAAATAACACAAGGCCTTGCAATAATGTATTTGAGAGACTATTTCCCTGAAGTTTATGTATTTATTATAAATCAGAAAGCCTAGAGAATAATTTCTGCTGTGTGAAATAACAAAATATCATTCATTTCCTGTTATCTTTTTCCATGTTCTTGGTGTATCCACCACCACTCTGGGTTAAGCCATTATCTCATGCCAGGATTTATGAAATAGACTCTTAATTAATTTTCATATTTCCAATCTCTCTCAGCTCCCAATCATACCACAGATAACCACCAATTAATATTCCTAAAAATGTTACTCTCAGTAATATTCTTTCTATATAGCTCCGATACTTCTCTACACAACTTAGACATTTATTCACCATCCCTCTTGACCCTTTGTAGTTCTTGCTTTTGTTCATGATTTTTCTCTCAACTAGAAGGCCCTTCTTCCTTTTCTCTGCCTTCCCAACTCCTGCGCACTCTTAAAGGTTCTGTAATGTTTCATCTTGTAAATGTTCCATCTTGAAAAGTTCTCTCACTTACCCCCTATAAGCAATCGTGCCCTTGTTCATCCACTGTTAGTGTCTAGCACCTGAAATAGTCACTTAGCATTTATTGTATAGAACCATGAATCCTCAATTTTCAAACAAATTTGTTCCAAACGTATTTTTGTAAATTGGCTGCTTAACACACTGAGTTCAATTTTCCTTAGAAGTCAGATTGTAAATACTGGCTAGATTTTGAAGGTAGCTCTTGGAATTCTCTTCAGTCCCTGAAGAAACTGAACCAAAGTACCAACAGTAACAATTCAAGAATCTGTAGGTCAAACTTTATGCTATCTAGAAAAAGCAAAAGATGAGTATTAATTTATTTCTCCCTTTTGATAAGGCAATAATGTCCACTCTTAGGCAAATTTCTACTTAACAAACATTTATTGGACAATTACTAAGTGCCAAGTACTGTAGAAATACAGTGATCAAGACAGACACATCCCATGGCCTCATAACAGTCTCATCCCTACCACCTTCATGTGCGCCATCTTCCCCCATCTCACATATGCCATTTCCCTCCATCTTCTAGGGCCCAAAGTTGCTGACCTGGTGACTGGTTGTTGGAAGTACTACCATTCACTAGTGTGGGAATTACTAGACCAAGGATGGGTTTGGCTACACTTGCTTTGGAGTTTTTTTGGTGGCTGACTTTTTGTGGTAATAGTGGCAGCGAAAGTGGTTTCTACCATTGTTATGTTTGGTTGGGAGAGAAACGGTGTGTTGGGGAGAGAAGATGATGTGTTCTTTCAGAACTTAAAGTTTGACATGGAATGGGACACCATGAAGAGATCTGTAGAGTAAAAAAAGAAAGGAAATACTTGTCTTCTTATGGGGATAAGAAGAGACCTGGACTCGAGCTAGAGGTTTAGATTTGTCAGTGATGCCTTCTCATTTTAAGTATGAATAACATCATTTTTGTAAGTAAAGGTTGCTTGAAGGTTTATTTTTTTTTAAGGGCTAAATTGGCTGTATGATCTTGTATTTTATTTTGTTTTTTCCTTGAGGGGATTTTATAACAGCAACTAGTCTGCTCCCTTAGGGTTAGAACCTTTCCAATCTAGCTTTATGCCTCACGAAGACTCGCATACTATATGGATTCAATAAATATTTGCCGATTATTCCACCATGTCAGTGTTAGATTCTGAGACACGTCAGTAATTTCCCTAGGGTTAATAAAAGTAATTGTAAACAGTTGGATAGTCTGATGTTCCACAGGCTGGCTAAATATAGCAATAATAGCTACCACATTTGCTAAAATAACAGCTAAGCTGCTATCCACAATTTGGGATTAAAGATTCATTAAATAATAATACAATTCTTTCCAGCCAAACAGGCCTGCTCACTGTTCAAAGACAAGCATTGACTATTCCTGCTCCCATGTTTCTGATGACTCCATTTTTCCCACCTAGAAAGACCTTTTTCCCTCAGGTCCACCCTCTTCTACCTTGTTAACCTTTCTCAGGTCCTGTCTGTAAAGGTCTTCCTAAACTCTCTGGCCCTGGGTCTTCATAACCACCTTGTTTCCTTAATTTTATCCAGGTAGCCTATCTTCCCAGCCAGACTGAAGAAGAGTCTTTTTAACTTTTTGGTATCATCTTGCCTAGTCCAATATGGTAAAATAATAGGTAACCTATAACTCATTTCTGTTGATGATGATTGAGGGAAGATAGGCACCAAATAAGTCATAGGATCATAGAATATTAGAACCTGAAGGAAACTTTGGGAATTTTGTGATGCCCACCTAACACCTAATAGACTTTGTGCACTTGTCTGCAAACTGACCATGTAAGCTAATTGGAGGTTTCCAACTGGGATTCCCCAGACAACTGCTAAAATGAGGTCCTCTGATGGTGGGGGAGAAAAAAACAGCCTAACCCAACATTCTTATTTTGGAAATGAAAAAAACACAGTTCCAAAAAGCTGGAATTATTTTTCTGAGGTTGCACAACTGGCTACTGATAGAATCTAGAAACCTGGTTTACTGAGCCCTGAAGGTTTTTGCATAATGCCAAAGTATTCAGAGACTGGTACCTTAGCTATATTACCTGTATAAAGGACATACATACTTAACCACTTTCCCTTTCTGCTTTCGATAATGATATTTTGAGTTAAAAATCTATTGAATAATTCAATTAGACAGTGATTGGATAAAAATAATTTTTGAATCAACCAGAATAACTTTGAACTTAAAAATGTTCCCTATGGTTATTACCACTGAAGCTCACCTCCAAATGGAGTAAAGTAGGAGAAAGCTTCCAGAATGAAACTGCTTCCACTATTTATCCTCGCTACCAACACAGGGCAAAGATGCTATGAATTACTAAATTCTCCAAAATACTTCTATAATGTAAATATGGCTTCTTGGGTGTTGTGAAATTACCATGTTTCTTTTTTTTTTTTAAGGTAGGCTCCATGCTCAGCATGGAGCCCAAGTCAGGGCCTGAACTAATGACCCTGAGATAAAGGCCTGAGCTGAGGTCAAGAGTTGGATGCTTAGGGGGCGCCTGGGTGGCTCAGTGGGTTAAACCCTCTGCTTTCAACTCAGGTCATGATCTCAGGGTCCTGGGATCGAGCCCACATTGGGCTCTCTGCTCAGCAGGGAGCCTGCTTCCCCCCCACCCCGTCTGCTTCTCTGCCTACTTGTGATCTCTCTGTCAAATAAATAAATAAAATCTTATAAAAAAAAAAAAAGGAGTTGGATGCTTAACCAACTAAGCCACCCAGGTGATCCCTACTATGCTTCAGTTTTTTTGAACATCCTAGACAGAATTCAACCAAAAGTCTTAAAATATAGGAAATTCTAAAAAGGGAGTATGCTGTAACATGGTCAGTACCTCAAAAAGAGAGTTTACTAAGTAAATAACCATATTTAGCTTCTGTTGCATCCTCTCCAAAGTCTGCAATGAAAGTAATCAATGCTAAAATAAAAAAAAAAACTGTTCATTTCATATCTATGCTTATAAAAAATTTGGAGTCTCCCCATCGAACATATGCAAAACTCCTCAACAAAATATTAACAAACTGAATTCAACAGTACGTTAAAAGGATCATGAAGGGTAAAAAATCATGTGATCATCTCAACAGATGAAGAAAAAATATTTGACAAAACACAACATCCGTTTATGATAAAAAAACACTCAACAAAGTGGGAATAGAGGGATTGTACTTCAACAAAATAGAAGCTGTATAGGACAAGCCCACACTTAAAAGTGAAAAAAGAGAAAGGAGGGGGGCACCTGCATGGCTCAGTGGGTTAAAGCCTCTGCCTTCAGCTCAGGTCATGATCTCAGGGTCCTGGGATCCAGCCCCGTGTTGGGCTCTCTGCTCAGCAGGGAGCCTGCTTCCCCTTCTCTCTCTCTGCCTGCGTCTCTGCCTATTTGTGATCTCTCTCTCTCTGTCAAATAAGTAAATAAATTTAAGACATTGATTAAAGAAACTGAGGAAAGCATAAGCAAATGGGAAGTTATTCCATGCCCATGGATTGGAAGAATTAATATTGTTACCCAAAGTAATCTGCAGATTCAATGCAATCCCTATCTAAGTTCCAATCTTATTTCTCACAAATTTAGAACAAAGAATCCTAAAATTTATATGGAACCATAAAAGATACTGCATAGCCAAAGCAATCTTGAAAACAAGAACAAAGCTGGAGGTCTCACACTCCCTGATTTCAAATGATATTACAAAGCTATAGTATAGGGATCATATAGTATAGTAATCAAAACAGAGTGGTATTGGAATGGTATTGGCATAAAAACAGACACATAGATCAATGGAACAGAAAAGAGAGCCCAGAAATAAACCCACAAATATATGGCCAATTAATTTATGACAAAAGAGCCAAAAATATACAATGGGGAAAAGACTATTTCTTCAATAAATCAATGTCCAGTTCGGAAAACTGGATAGTCGCATGCAAAGGAATAAAACTGAACCACTATCTTACATCACACACAAAAATCAACTCAAAATGGATTAAACACTTGAATTTAAGACCTGAAACTATAAAACACCTAGGAGAAAACATAAGCGGTAAACTCCTTGACACGGTGTCTTGGAGATAATTTCTTGAACTTGACTCCAAAGGTAGAGGCAACAAAAGCAAAAATAAAAAATGGAACTACATCAAACTAAAAGGCTTCTGCCTAGCAAAGAAAACAATTAACAAAAATTAAAAAGGCAACCTACCCACTGGAAGAAGATATTTGCAAAGCATCGATCTGATAAGGGGTTAAAATTCAAAATACATAAAGAACTTACACAAGTCTGTAACAATTAGAAAAGTGATCTGATTAAAAAATGGGCAGTGGGGCGCCTGAGTGGCTCAGTGGGTTAAAGCCTCTGCCTTCAGCTCAGGTCATGATCCCATGGTCCTGGGATTGAGCCCCACTTTGGGCTCTCTGCTCAGCGGGGAGCCTGCTTCCCCTCTCTCTCTGCCTGCCTCTCTGCCTACTTGTGATCTCTCTGTGTCAAATAAATAAATAAATAAATAAATAAATAAATAAATAAATAATCTTTTAAAAATGGGCAGAGATTCTGAATAGACATTTTTTCAAGGAAGACATACAGATGGCCAACAGACACATGAAAAGATGCTCAATATCACCAATCAACAGGGAAATGCACATCAAAATCACAATGAGGGCCACCTAGGTGGCTCAGTAGGTTAAGCCTCTGCCTTCAGCTCAAGTCATGATCTCAGGGTCCTGGGATCGAGCCCCACACCGGGCTCTCTGCTCGGCAAGGAGCCTGCTTCCTCCTCTCTCTCTGCCTGCCTCTCTGCCTGCTTGTGATCTCTCTCTCTCTCTCTGTCAAATAAATAAATAAAATCTTTTTTTAAAAAAAATAAGATATTACCTCACACCAGTCAGAAGAATGGCTATTACCAAAAAGACAAGAAATAACAAGAGTTAACAAAGATGTGGAGAAAAGGGAACCCTCATGCACTGTTAGTAGCAATGTAAATTGGTGCAGCCACCATGGAAAACAGTACGGAGTTTCCTTGAAAAAGTATAAACAGAACTACCATATTATCCAGCAATTCCACTTTTGGGTATTTATCCAAAGAAAACAAAACACTAATTCAAAAATATATATGCATCCATATGTTCATTGCAATGCCAAGATATACAAACAACCTAAGCATCCACCGGTAGATGAATGGATAAAGAAGATGTGATTGAGATAGATAGATAGATAGATAGATATAACACACCATATGTATGGTAAATATACGTGTGTGTATACATGTTTTTTGTTTTTGCAGTACTTTTATTTGAAGGCTTTGTCAAAAATACAGCCTTTCATGAAGTATTTTTGAGAAGGGAGAGAGAAAAGAGCGTGGAGAAAAGCTAAATAGTCTGCTCCATTAGCTCACGTTCAAGTAGGACTTTTTTTGTTGTTACATTCATTTAAATGATATACTTGAAGCTGAAAGTCTGTCACAGGACAGCGGTTTGCCTTTGCATCTCCCACACAAGTCTTGACGATGGGGCCTTTTAGGGTCAACGTGGGGGACTTTTACAGTGCAGGAGCATCTAGTCTGTCTACAACTTTGACAGGTGATATCTTCCACTCGGTAAGGGTTATAAGACTTCTGGCAAGTTCTGCAAAACTGCTTGAAGTAAACCTTGTTGGTGCCCTGCACACACCACACGTAGGCACTTTTCCCATCGGATGTTGCAGTCCTTGCAGTGATAGTAGCCATACTTCTGCTCTAAGAACTGGAAGCGCGGCCGCTCCTTGGCCTGCTCGGGGCTCAGCGGCGACGGCCTCTCGCCCTCGGCGTCCTGGGTCCGCTCCGCCGGCGGGGGCTGCTCGCGGCTGCTGTATATATGTGTATATGTATACATATATACACATGTATACACACACACACAATGGACTGCTACTCAGCCACAAAAAAGAAATTCTGCCATTTGCAACAATATGGATGGACCTTCAGGATATTGTACTAAGTGAAATAAGTCAGAGAAAGCCAAATACCATATGATTTCACTTATAGGTGGAATGTGAAAACAAAACAAATGAACAAAGAAAACAAAACCGAGCTCATAGATCCAGAGAACAGACTGGCGGTTGCCAGAAGGGAGTTGGGCTGGGGGGTGGGCAAAATGGACAAAACGGGGTCAAGACCTGCAGACTTCCAGTTATAAACGAAGTCATGGGATGTCATGTACAGTGCGCTGACTAGAGCCAATAACGTGGTAATGCATATTTGAAGGTTACTAAGAGAGTTAATATTGGAAGTTCTCATCACAAGAAAAACAATTTGTAACTATGTTAGAGAAAAAAAACAAGTCATGGGATGTCATGTACAGTGCGCTGACTAGAGCCAATAACGTGGTAATGCATATTTGAAGGTTACTAAGAGAGTTAATATTGGAAGTTCTCATCACAAGAAAAACAATTTGTAACTATGTTAGGGGACGGATGGTGACTAGACTTATGGTGATGATCATAGTAGTGACTATACAAATATCAAATCATTATCTTGTACCCCAGAAACTAATATAACGTTATAAGTCAATTACACTTCAGAAAAAAAAGAAAATAATTTTCTACCTCAATAAAGCAAAGTACCCTTTCATAGAAAAATCCATTTTCTTGCTCTTTCCCTTCACCCATCTGTGAAGCTGACAATAAAAAAAGAGAAATACGAATTTTACTTTTCAGACAATTTATTCAGTCTTGCTATTGTTATATCCCCGGGGACTAGATTTACATTTTGAAAAAATACCACGATGTACAAATGTGCATACTCTACTCAGCCAACATATCATAAGATACTATATAATAACATCTGGGAATATTAAACTTTGCCTTTACTGGCAACCCAATTGGCATCTTTAATTTACAGTGCAGATGTTTTATACTGATGTGTTTTGGAAATATTTGAAGTATTCTCCAGACAGTATTCTGAGGTTTCTGCAGTGGTCCACTTCAGTCTTTTGAAGTTCTCTATACAATAGGAGACATACATAGATTTTCCAAAACATGCTTTGGTGGGAATAAAAAAGAAGAAAAGTCCAAGCTGGCATTATACAAAGCTTCCCTGAGTAGTCTGTACCTAATTCCTTTTTGGCACTGTTGTCCTGGCCGTCAGTGAGCTTTATGATAGCCATTCGATAAAATGTTCCTGTTCCCAGACCGCTTTGTGGAATCTAAATCATTTTAATGCCTCATATTTACAAAACACTAGTGTTTCTAAAGTATGGATATGAAATTTTCATTTTACCTCTGGGCCCATCATCTTTTAGTTGTACATTAACCAGTGGTAGCGATTGTTGTCCGTGTGTGCGAGGAGTTGGCTGATAAATCTCACGTGTGATCAGAAGTCCCTCCACAGCGTTGCCCCTGAACTTCATTCATTCAAGGCCTCAGCCACTGCTCGTAGACCTTGCTCTTGTTGACACCACCAACTTCTCGACTTGAGCACAGTCTGATTTCTGTTTACAAGGAGCTGCCGCTCAAACCATAGGAGACGCTGGACTCTAGGAAGAAACGGAGGGTTGCTGGAGGGGCAGTGGGTGGGGGGGAAAGGGTAATTGGCTGGATCTTATATGCAACCAATGAAATGCTAAATTCTACCTCTGAGACTAATAAAAAATAGAATAAAAGGAGCCAACTTTAGGGGCACCTGGGTGGTTCAGTGGATTAAGCCTTTGCCTTCAGGTCAGGTCATGATCTCAGGGTCCTGGGATTGAGCCCCGCATCGAGCTCTGTGCTCAGTAGGGAGCCTGCTTCCCCCTCTCTCTCTGCCTGCCTCTCTGCCTCCTTGTGATCTCTCTGTGTCAAATAAATAAATAAAATCTTAAAAAAAAAAAAAAAGGAGCCAACTTTAACCATCTGTTGCTAGTGCTTACCAGGAATCCACCACTGTGCACTATGCTTAAAACGTCGATTTCGGACCTTTTTTTTTTTTTTAAAGATTTTTGTTTATTTTACAGAGAGAAACACAACGAGAGAGGGAACACAAGCAGAGGGAATGGTAGCGGGAGAAGCAGGCTTCCTGCAGAGCAGAGAGCCCGATGCGGGGCTCGATCCCAGGCCCCTGGGATCTGACCTGGACCAAAGGCAGACGCTTAGCGACTGAGCCATCCAGGCGCCCTGATTTCGGACCTTTTTAAAGCAGAGTTTACATTGCCCCTGTGTCGGTGTAATGTTGTTAGCTTATAGAAAGCACACAGACTTTGGAGACAGATACACTGGGATATAATTCCCAGCTCCATTATTTACTGGCCCTGTGGCTTTGGATAAGAATGCTTTGGAACTCCCAGTTTTCCTTCTTCCACGATGGAAAGGATACTTTCATGATTAGGCTTCAGTTGGGGCGCTTAGGTGGCTCAGTGGGTTGAGCTTCTGCCTTCCGCTCAGGTCATGACCTCAGGGTCCTGGGATCAAGCCCCGCATCAGGCTCTCTGCTCAGCGGGGAGCCTGTTTCCCCCTCTCTCTCTCTGCCTGCCTGTCTGCTTGTGATCTCTCTGTCATATAAATAAATATAATCTTTTAAAAAGCCGATTAGGCTTCAGTGAGGAGTAAATTAGAGGAGGTGAATAGAATACTTTCCGCGGCATCAGACTCCTGTGAGGGTCTCCAAACTGACATTCTCTGACCTGATTTGGATTAGCAAGTATTAAAATGCACGCTGCTTTAATTCTTTTTTTATTATCGTGGTAAAAAATACACCCCACATAATTTACCATGTTAACCATTTTTAAATACAGTTCAGTGGCATGAAGTGCATTCACTTTGTTGTATAACCACCACCACCATCCATCTCCAGAACTTTCCATCTTCCCAAACTGAAACTCAATACCCATTCAACATTAACTCCTCTTCATCCCCAACCCCCACTCCTGGGCCCTGGCAAACACCATTCTACTTTCTGTTTCTATGACTTCAACTACTCCAGAGGGCTCATATAAGTGGACTTACATAATCTTTGTCCCTTTTTTCTTCAGTTCTTATGAAATTAACTGCTATTTGGGACTCCATTATTACCTTGTCTTGGCATTAAATTATTACATTAACCCTGCCATATGTATATTGCATTCAGGGTGTTATGGGCCAACCCAATGCACTCAGGTGTAAAGGTATCTTGACTACCCTTCTAATGGGAGGGACTGTATTGCACTGTATGATGGTGATGGTGATGATGATGATGTATCCTTCTACTATTATCTCCCCAGCTGTCTTCTTTTTGCCCCCTGGAAGAGTAATTTCATTGCTAGCCACTTCATCTCATGGTCAGCCTCTTCACAATAGCTCACTCCTCTCTTGCCTCTGGAGAACTTGGAAACTTTCTGTGCCCCAGCCAGCCCACTATAACCTTATGGAATGGACGCTGCTCATTTTCCATCCCTTATATTCAATGAGCCCGGAAGCTGTCTTGGCATTCTCCCAATATTTCTGTTTTATAAAACATTACTCTTTGGTCTTTATGCAAAAACTCTTCTTCATTTGGGTCTCCCCTATAAGCTGAGCTAGCTAACAAGATTTGCTGAGGAAATAGAATGTGGGGTATGAGAAAAAAAACAAAGCAAAGAGATGTCAGTGATGATGCCGATATTTTAGGGCTTTGGAAGGATGTAATTTCTATTAACTACGTAGAGAGGACTGAAAAAGCATTTGGGGGCAGAGCAGGATATCTGGAGCTTGGACATGCTTGTATATGTTCAGTTTGAGATGTTCAGGTACTCATTAGTTATCAATGAGAGGGGACAAATAGGAAATCTGAGTGAGATTCAGGGGTGAGGTTCAGGGAACTTGATTTTCATCAGCATATAGGTGGTACTTAAAGTCAAAGAATTGCATGTAAGCATGTAGGGAATAAGTGTAGACAGAGAAGAGGAAAAGTCAAAGGATTGGATACACCAACATTTCCAGGTCAGCAAGACACCAAAGGAAACTGAAAAGGAAAAGCCAGAAAAGTCGGGGGAAAAGCAGACTAGAATGGTACCCTAAAAGACAGAAGAAAATGTTTGAAGGAATGACCATTAACTGTCAAATGTTGCCAATGGGTCGAGGAAACTAAGGGCTGGGAAATGAATACTAATTTGGAAATGTTGAGAGCCATTGGCGACCTTAGAAAAAGGGCAGTTCTAATACAGCAGTGAGGGTGAAAATTGTCCTAAAATGGGTCCAGGAGAGAATCAGGCAAAGACATTGAAGATGGCTGGTATAAGCAATTAATTCAAGGAGTTTTGCAAGAAAGGGATAGGTTAAGTGTGTAGCTGGACAGAGAGAGACAGCCAAGAGGTTTCTAAGGTGGGAGAAATAACAACATGATTGTACGCTGATGTGAATGACAGAATAGAGAGCAGAAGAGGGAATTGTGATGCAAAGGGGAGGGGGAGACTTGCCAGAGCCCCACCCCCGAGTTGAGAAGGCATGACCCCAGTGTACATCAAAAGGACTAGCCTTTTCTAGAA
>CM053605.1:48166563-48189573 GCA_028646535.1 Procyon lotor
TCATTTATCAGTAGGCTCTGCAAAATACAGTATACTGTGGGTAGAGACAAAGACTGACCTAATAACCAAATCATTATAAGATTCAAGTTCTCACTAGTACTTCATCCACAGTGCCTAGGCAAAAACCCCCACATAGCTTGAAGACCATGGAAGAAACTCAAAAACATCTCACCTGTCCTATTCAATGGGGGAATTCACATTTTTCAAGTCCCTGGGGAAAATGTGTGGATTCCCCGAAATAACACCTTTCCTAGGTGGCTACCAGTTCCACACATTGAGTAATATTGGGTTTTTGCCAATATTACTTTTACAAGATTCTCTGCAGACGGATATATTACTTGCCATTAAAGATTGCCAAAATTCCAAAGCTTCTTATGACCCATATATGGGGTATGACTATAGGATCCTCTGCCACAGAAACAGACTTGAGTCTGGAGAGCCAACCACCTTTGGAAAGCTGTAGGATTACTTGAAACCAGAGTCCTAAAGTACCAGCTGAATTTCTGGTCTCCAGAAAGGTGGGAGCATCCATTCCTCTATCTGATTCTGAGGCTGGGTTACACCCTAATCAAATCCTTCAAGTGCTTACCTAGTTCCATCATTGTCACCTCTGAATCCTAAATGTTAAGCTAAAAATGGTGACCCGGAGCTCCCAGAAGGGGCCTCATCCACCACCAGGCCTTTATCATTAGCTTCTGTATTGCTTTTTACTACTTCTTAAGAGGTCCACATAAATAATTCCCAAACACCACCCCCTCTCTTTCTCTTGTCCCCTACTTGTTAAAGTTTACAATAGGCACATTATTTAATAATCAAGTCCTCAACAATAGAAATGTATTAAGAATAAAGAAGTGATCCTGAACCTTCCATTTCCTAATTGTGTGATCCTGGGAAAATTATTTAACCTCTCCAGCCTGTTTTATCCATCTGTGAACTGGAGCTAATAATAACCTCCCTCCCCGGGGATATTGTAAGGATTAAATGAGATATAAAATAACTAGAATGTCACAGGCACCTAAGAGATGTTAGAGCCTTTTTAACAAAAGTCCAAATTTATTTACATAGAAACTTGTAAATGGTTGTGTTTTTCTTGTGCCAGCAATATCTTTATTCACCATTTCATAATCAAGCTTATTTACAAGCTGGGATATTAAGGACTAATTTAAAATGTTTTGCATATTAAGGGCTGATTTAAAATGTTTATATACATACAATATTACATTCTGTTGCTACTGTCCAGTTAGCTTTACATTTTTACAAATTTTATATAATTACATCATCTTTATAATATTCATTTTGTGCATTCTCTAGAGTGATAACTACTTATTTCTATCTTGGGACTTATAGTTTGTATTTCTTCAGTAATATCATCAATAGTGTTGGAATGGAGGGGAACTTTGTGCACAAGAGCTTTCTCTAATTTGTTATTGTTAATGTTTTAGGATACAGTTCTAGAAATGGTATTACTGGATTGAAGAATATGAACACATTTTTATGGTTTCGATTTGCTTTTGTTGATTTTAAGTGAAGGGAAAGAAGCTACTGTGAGGTAGGACTAACAGAGGTCTGAATGTGGAGATTTGAAAGGTAGGAAAAAGAATATTTCAGGAAGAAAAAAAGTGAAACATAAACAAGTAAGAACTAATATAAAAAAAAGGGGTGGGGGCGCCTGGGTGCCTCAGTCGTTAAGCGTCTGCCTTCAGCTCAGGTCATGATCCCAGGGTCCTGGGATCGAGCCCCACATCGGGCTCCCTGCTCAGCAGGAAGCCTGCTTCTCCCGCTACCATTCCCTCTGCTTGTGTTCCCTCTCTTGCTGTGTTTCTCTCTGTCAAATAAATAAAATCTTTAAAAAAAAAAAAAAAAAAAAAGGAAAGGAAAGGAAAAAAGACAGAAGGAAATTAACCTGATTGAAGTAGAAGGTTTTTTGGCGATAGTGGGAGGTCAGGCCAGATGAGCAGATTCTTATTAGAGGCAGCCCTTGACCTTGAGAGGGAGATAAAATAGTTGAAGCTTACTGTCATTGCCTAGAGCCCAGGACAGCAGCACTACTGAGAGGGAGAGGGTTCCTGGAGAATCACTGGACAGGACTGAGGCTGAGCCAGACGGGAAGGACACCGGAGTAGTAGGAAACAGCTAGAATCAAAGCTTCCCATGTGATGTCAAAGGAGAGGAATGTGGAAAGCGAATCCAAATGCTTGAAGAGGAAAAATGAATAAAGGCACTCAGAAAGAGGTTAGTGTAAGAGACAGCACAAAATTATAGTCCCCAAAAATTCTCAGATACTGAGGAGCTTCTGAGATGGTCCGATTAGCCATGGTCTTGGACATCCTGAGATCCGCCCCTGGCCTCCCAGGACCACAGTGTGAGTCAGAATTTCATCAGAAACCATGTCCCATTCTCTAGTTCCATGATCAAATATGTGGTAAAAACACATTCATGGTGACACATCAGAGCAAAAAGGAATGAAATTTAGAATTACTTCATTTAGGGTACTGTAGGCACAAAATTGGCAATGTTATAATAGGCTCAACCCATTTTATTTCGGGGCCAATAACACAGTGTTCTTAATTTTTCACTTCACAAGATACCTGTGTGAAAAGACTCCTCTAAAATATATGGCAGAGACCCTGAAACTCAGAAAATCTCTGAAGAGCAGTATGAATACCTTTCAAGAAACTACATGATATTGAAAATTTGGCAGACCTCACACCTGCAAAACCTTACAGATGAGATCCAAGGCCCGCACCAAACATTCAGAATTCCAGATTCATCTTTTAACTGTAGAAAATTCCACAAGAAGAACCTAATAATCCCCTGGGTCATCCAGAACCACTGAACACATACCCTGTATTCTAAATATAATCCTTTGCATTTTTCCTTAGAGGAATACTAATCACATGTGTGGGCCATATGTTGCAGTTTAATATCTCCCCAATCAGCAAGAAATTTCCTCAGATTTTTCACAGGATCCCTGAGGAACCTGAAAGAGACAGCAGAAGAATCCAGTTTGAAGTAAGCATCTTAGATTGAATTAAATATAATCGTATATGTTATGGTACCAGGATCTGCTGGAAGAATTTGAGTGTACTAAGTTTTCCTGAACTTGTGTGTTTTATCGATTTTTAATTATCACTTTTCAATTTCTGGGGAACTTCTTCCATCAAAACATTTTATAATTCAAGAATCATAAATAAGACTGTTAGTGTAAGGCCATAGTTAATCACCTCAAAAAAATGCTCATGCTGTCTGCAAAGTAAGTAGAGAAGGCACCAGAAGAGTTCATAGACTGTAGGGCTGCCTGTGACCCAAGGGTCCCCCAACACAGTCTGCTGAGCATTCTCAGTCTGCCGAAGAGGAAGCTTCTGGAAATTGCTGGTGGTAAGTCACCCTAAAGCCCTATATCAGAATCAAACTTGGAGCATGTCCAATACGTCCATTTCCCTAAAGTCCTGAGCCGTGAGTCTCCAAGGCCTTCTGAGGGTAGATGCCCTGGATTTCCTGCTTTCTCAACGTCTGTGAAGTCGGAGTGAATGAGGATGGAAGGCGGTGGCAGAGGAGAGTGAGAACAATGGTTTTGATTCTTTTAAACTGACGGAAGTTGACAAAATTACATATTTTTTCTTCTTTGTAACTCCTCTGTAAAATATGTTCGTTGCAATCAAATAAGATTTTGCAGTCCATTACTCTGTAATGGATGTAGCCTTTGGGTATTTTTGAAAACTAAAATTAGAAGAAAAATGAGCAAGTAAATGTGATGATTAATGCATCTCTGAGGATCTTTATGCTATCTTTTACACAACTAATAATATGTTAAAGCAAAATTATAACATGAAAATAAATATACTTCATATTTGTAATATAAACCTGGTTTTCAGAACAACTTCTAATGAACTAGTATCATCAAACCCATTTCAGAGATGGGAGACGGTAAGACATGAAGAGACAGACTTGCTCTCACACACACAGAATGTTGGCTGGAGCAGTAGCGGCTGTGTAAAATCCTACCCTGGGTGGCTCAGTCGGGTAAGCGTCTGCCTTCGGCTCAGGTCATGATCTCAGGTTCCTGGAATCGAGCCCCGTGTCAGACTTACTGATTGGCAGGGAGTCTGCTTCTCCCTCTGCCTGCTGCTCCCCCTGCTTGTGCGCGCGCTCTCTCTCTCTCCACCCTCCCCACCCCCCGTCAAATAAATAAAGAAAATCTTAAAAACAAATAAATAAAACCACTGGCCCAGCCAGGTGATAGGGATCACTAGGACATTTGCCAAAAGTTTCAAAGTCATACCCGATTTGCTTGAAAGAGGAATCATTTTATCCATATTTTCCAGGCACGAGCATGCTCCTGAGGTCCGCGGCTCCCTTCAGGGGCTGCACCTTCCGGACTCAAGCTGCCTCTCGGACCCTCTGTTGGCACAGGGAAAGGTGGATGAGGCTCACTTGCATGTCTTCCTGCCTCCCTCTCAGGGCCAATTTCAGGGCTCCCTCAGGACCTCACCCCACCCCTGTGCTTCTCCTATTTCTTCGGTAATTCATAGCTAGAATTGGAGCTGGGGATGGGCGTGGTGGCCAGCCTCCAAGGTCCTCCCTTCCTGCTCTTCACATCCCTGTGGCTCCCCTCCCACGCGGGATCAGGGCAGGCCTGTGTGCCTAGCAGAACATTCCACAGTGTGGTGCGTCATTTCAGGTGTGTTAGGGTATTGGGGTTTTGCCTTGGTGTCCTGAATTGCTTGTTTTGAAGGGTCAGTAGCCATATCATGAAGACACTCAAGCAGGCCCACAGAGAGGCCCGCAGGGAGAACCCTGACGGGCCAAAGCTGTGAGGCAGCCATGTTAGGAGTGAATCCTTCAGGCCCAGCCAAGCCATCAGACGGCTACAGTGCAGCTGACCTCTGGCTGAGGCCTTGAGAGAACCCTGAGCCGGAACGACCCAGCCAAACCACTGCAGAATTCGTGACTCACAGAAACTGTAATGTTATGGATGATGATGTCCGCCTGAGATACTAAATTTACAAATACAGAAATGCTTTTTATGTATTGTTTTACTTAATCCTTACCACAATCTTATGAGGTAGATACCATTTGATCATCCCCCCGAAAGGAAAGTGAAGCACAGAGGAGGTCAAATGGCTTGCCCAAGGTCAAATAGCAAAGAGTGAAGTCTGAACTTGAACCCAGGTCCTCTGATTTCCAAACCCATGTTTTGGGACTAGAGTGGAAAATCACTGAGGCTCTTTCCAGCCCAAAACAGAGGATTCTATGCTGTGAAAGGCTCCTCCTCTCCTCCTTGCTTCATGCCGCCTAAAGCACCAACTACCTTTAGTGGCCTTTGCCAGGACCATACAGGCATCCTATTTGCACGAGAGACTTGGGAGGGTCCCAAGCCTGCCCTGGCCAGTCTCACATCCTCTCTCTTGAAGTTTCCATTTCTGCATTGTTTCTAGGACTCATTAGGGTCCAGTAAAAAAAAAAAGAAAAGAAAAGAAAAGAAAAGAAAAAGGAAGGAAGGAAGGAAGGAAGGAAGGAAGGAAGGAAGGAAGGAAGGAAGGAAAGAAAAGAAAAGAAAAGAAAAGAAAAGAAAAGAAAAGAAAAGAAAAGAAAAGAAAAGAAAAGAAAAGAAAAGAAAATCCCTGATTAAAACTTAAATATGTTATGGGGCGCCTGGGTGGCTCAGTCGTTAAGCGGCTGCCTTCGGCCCAGGTCAGATCCCAGGGGTCTGGGATCGAGCCCCGCATCGGGCTCTCTGCTCTGCAGGAAGCCTACTTCTCCCACTACCATTCCCTCTGCTTGTGTCCCCTCTGTCGCTGTGTTTCTCACTGTCAAATAAATAAAATCTTTAAACAAAAAACTTAAATATGTTAGAGGCGCCTGGGTGGCTCAGTGGGTTAAAGCCTCTGCCTTTGGCTCAGGTCATGATCTTGGGGTCCTGGGATCGAGCCCCACATCGGGCTCTCTGCTCGGCAGGGAGCCTGCTTCTCCCTCTCCCTCTGCCTGCTTCTCTGCCTATTTGTGATCTCTCTCTCTCTCTCTGCCAAATAAATAAATGAAATCTTTAAAAAAAAAAAAAACTTAAATATGTTACCTGAGAAATGTACACCAACCTGTCATCACCGTCCTTGACCTATCAGCAGAGAACAGAGCCCGAAGGAGATAGGAGATGTGCCAGATATATTGACGTTTAGGGAGAATTTGAGAAAGATCTGAAACTGTAGCATTTCTAGGCGTTGGAAGGCCTCTGAGAAGTTGAATACCTAGTAGGTGAAGCGAGAGTAGTTCCTATACACACATCCCACTCACGCCCAGATGTAGGAAGAGAGTAAAGTTCACCTTCAATTATCCAAAATTTGAAATCAGAAAATCCAGAGACAGTCTTTCTTAAATCTAAGCATATGTATGATTCATTGTCATTTTGAAAAACAAAATTTTATCTTAAATGACTCGTAATGGAGATGAGACACAGCAAAACCATTTCTGTTTTGAAAACACTATGCTAATTTAAATAAGCCAGACACAAAAAGATAAATATGATATGATTCCACTTATGTAAGGTATCAAGAATAGGCAAATTCATAGAGACAGAAATGAGAATGGTGGTTACCAGGGGCCAGGGGGAGGAGGGACTAGGGAGTTAGTGTTGAATGAGTACAGAGTTTCAGTTTGGAGAGATGAAAAAATTCTGATGATGGACAGTAGTGATGTTTGCCCAACAATGTGAATGCACTTCATGCCACAGAATTGTACATTTAAAAGTGAGTAAAATGAGGAGCGCCTGGGTGGCTCAGTAGGTTAAGGCCTCTGCCTTTGGCTCAGGTCATGATCTCAGGGTCCCGGGATCGAGCCCCACATCGGGCTCTCTGCTCGGTGGGGAGCCTGCTTCCCCGTCTCTCTCTGCCTACTTGTGATCTCTCTCTCTCTCTGTCAAATAAAATAAATAAAATCTTTTTTAAAAATAAAAAAATAATTTTAAAAATGTCTCCAGCAATTATGGTGTAGAAAACCAGTGTAACACTAAACGGCCCTGGTTAGGGAGTCTCGAGTTAGGAAGGTGACTATTACAGCTCCTTTCCTGGAGGAGACAAACATGGATGCCATCAAAAACAGTCGTTCTATAATAAAGGTGTATACAAAATACAAAGTGGAGAGAAGAAGTGTTCAGAAATGGAAAGAATTAAAATCAAACTATGAAACAAAGCAAGAAGCAATTGGTCGTGGGATCTTTGCCATCATTTCATTCCCAATTCCTACCAGGAGCTGAGAAAGAAACCCAAAGAGATGGAAGGAGAAAGCTTACTGCATTTCCTGGGTACTGGTCTAGGAAGCCCATGGGGACGTCCCATGGAAGCTGTGGAAGCCCTTCTCCAGAGATCTTCTGCTAGACTTGAAGTCTTATGCATCCGCTGGGCTGCCAAGTTTGTTAGAGCAGCGGGATGCACGCCAGATTGCCACTTCCTTTTGTGCTGTGTAGACACAGTCCGAAGCATGTGAAGCTCCCCGAAAGCACTTAAGGTTATTTTTGGACTTGTCTGATCTCCCTTTCTTGAGGACAGTGCCACAGGGTTCTGAGAGGCCAACCCGGGGCCCACGCAAGCTCGCTGAAACAGGGTGGGGAAGTGACTAGGTTTGGGTGAGTCCAGGAGGGCCACGGATCTACACCAGTCGAGGCTCTCCCGCCAGACGGGAACACCTCTCTCGGGGTGAGCCAGCCCACATCCCCGAGCCGGCCTCGCTGCCCTAGGCAGGAGAATCAGCCATTCCTTTACTCCCAGAAAATGCGGGAAGCTGTTAGAGGAAGGAGTAGGCACTAGGCCAACCGAAACAACCAAACCAAGGGTGGCAGCGAAGTAGATGTTCCACAGAATTTTACCAATTTCAGCCACGTGAAGGTACCTAGTACAGTTCGAAAGAATACATCCCTGTTTTAAATTTTCTCACACATACTTAGAGGTATCAAGCTGCTATTCAAATAAGTCGACTGTGAAAGAAAGCCCAGCGGCACAGGGGTGGCTCAGTGGGTTAAAGCATCTGCCACGAAAGAACTAGCATTTTCTCATGGTGGTTATCTAACCTTTCACTAGCCTCCTAGAGGCTTACCAGGACCTGTGGTTTTGGTGTGTTTCTCTCACAGATCACCATGGAATTTCCTAGGTCTTTCTACAACATAAATGAAAGATCAATAGCAAAGGATATTTTGGTGCTCTCCAGAAAAAAAAAGCATGTTAAGAATATTCATTTTTGGGGCGCTTGGGTGGCTCAGTGGGTTAAGCCTCTGCCTTCAGCTCAGGTCATGATCTCAGGGTCCTGGGATCAAGCCCTACATTGGGCTCTCTGCTCAGTGGGGAGTCTACTTCCCCCCCTCTCTCTGCCTGCCTCTGCTTACTTGTGATCTCTCTCTCTCTCTGTCTCTTTCTGTGTGTCAAATAAATAAATAAAATCTTAAAAAAAAAGAAAAGGATACTCATCCTTATAAAAAATTTGCTTGTATCTTTAGAAACTTGCTTTTAATATAAAAAGCAGCATTTCTTGACTTTTGCTTTGTAAGTATGGAAAAATGATAAGTATAGTTTTAGAGGGGTGGGGATGGGCAAAACAGATGAAGGGGAGTGGGAGATACAAGCTTCCAGTTTTAGAATGCATAACTCATGGGAATAAAAGGTATAACATAGGGAATATCATCAATGGGATTGTAATAGTGTCCTGTGGTGACAGATGGCATAATGTAGAGACTTGTCCATTACTGTTGTACATCTGAAACTAATGTCACATTGTGTCTCAACCATACTCCAATTAAAAAACTAAGTTCCATAAAATAGAGTATCATCTTCCATATTGCTTGGTTCTCCGCTTTACTTAAGCTAAAGATATTCTTTTCTTGTTCTTCTGCTCTTCATGAATTCTGCTTTTATCAGCATAATTCAGAGCTTGTTTCCAACTGGTAGGAAGAAAATTGAACATATGTGACACACGAGCACTGAATTCCCTGTTGAAGAAATGAACGATAGACCTTATCTATCATTTATTCGACTCATGTATACACCCATGTATATTACAGACATTTTTATTTAATTATTCAGGAATTGGCACATGAGATGCATTATCTAATTCCTCTGGGGTCTTCCACTGGCAAAAATAAATGCAAAGACTGTGACTATCAAATGCAATTCTCTCTTTTTCATGTATTTTAAAGTGATGACTTTATTATCTCTACATTTAATGATTCCTTATTTGAAGATTTTAAGCAATATAGAAAAGTACTACAAGGAAAAGAAATCAACAAAAAACCATGTAGAAATAATTATCATTAACATTAGGTGAACATTTATTTTGACATTTCTCCATGTAGATATGCGGATAGGAGGAATGGTAGATGAACACATGGAGAGATAATTTGCTACACAGAAATCATTGCATAAAACTGTGTACCTACCATTCACATTATTTTTTAAATTAAAAAGTTAAATTTAACAAAAGAGAAACAGATGAAACTAGCAACTATTTCTTCTTCACTAGAAGAGTAGCCTCTAGAAGAGACTTCTGACAATAAAGGGGGAAATGTTTAAAAGTTTGGATTTTTTAGTGACCCAAATGTGTTTTTCTTTATCTTTTTTTAAGATTTTATTTATTTATTTGTTTGTTTGTTTGTTTGTTTGTTTGTTTATTTGATAGAGAGAAATCACAAGTAGGCAGAGAGGCAGGCGGCGGGGGGAGGTGGGGAGGGGAGAAGCAGGCTCCCTGCTGAGCAGACAGCCCGATGCGGGGCTCCATCCCAGGACCCCGAGATCATGACCTGAGCCGAAGGCAGAGACTTTAACTCACTGAACCACCCAAGCGCCCCCTAAATGTGTTTTTCAATTTAAGTAAAGTGTCCCTGGGGCACCTGGCTAGCTCAATCTGGGGAACGTGCGACTGTTGATCACGGGTTTGTGGGTTCTAGCCCCATGTCAGATGTAGAGAGTACTTAAATACAGAAAACTTTAACAAACAAACAAAACTAGGGCACCTGGGTGGCTCAGTCAGTTAAGCATCTGCCTTGGGCTCAGGTCATGATCCCTGGGTCTGGAGTTCGAGTCCCTCATCACACTCCCTGCTCAGTGGGGAGTCTGCTTCTCCCTCTCCCTCTGCCCCTCCCCCCTGCTCATGGTCTCCCTCTCTCTCTCAAATAAATAAATAAGACTAAAGTGTCCCTGGGGCGCCTGGGTGGCTCAGTCGTTAGGCGTCTGCCTTCGGCTCAGGTCATGATCCCAGGGTCCTGGGATGGAGCCCGCATCGGGCTCCCTGCTCAGCAGGAAGCCTGCTTCTCCCACTACAATTCCCTCTGCTTGTGTTCCCTCTCTCGCTGTGTTTCTCTCTGTCAAATAAATAAAATCTTTAAAAAAAAAAAAAAAGACTAGAGGGTCCCTGATACTGCGTAATCTTAATTGAGAAAACTTTAAGCTAACTCTATTTGTTCTAAATTCAAAGTGATAATTCTATTTTACAACTAAAATTGGAAGGGAACAGAATTGGAAAATCTGAAACTGTTATTTACAAATAATCTGGGGCTAGTTTGCTTTGTCTTTGAACTTTGAGCCAGGTATAAAGCAATACCTTTATTCAACTTTGATCAATAAGACTGAAATTCATTCAGTCCATTGGTATCATAAAATGTGTAACTTAGAATAGTTTTGCTTATATGAGACCAGTTAAGAAATCTATAGCCCTTTCTTATAAACTATATAATTTTCAAAATTTAGGGCCAACTAAAAATCACAAATTTCCAAAAAAGTAAAGTTGGACAGTTTTTAGGTAGCATCACCATGTAACAAATTCCAAAGTTTCTTCAGAGACACAAACACAGCTGTTTTTGAAGTTTGCAAAGGAACCATATGCTGCTAGAAAAAATAGATTATTCTGGTTGCATGCAGACTTTTATTTGTAGTCAAAAGAGAAAAATAAAGTGGGCTTTGTGGCAGGTTCACTTAAGGAAGGGTTGTTTTGGTTTTTTTTAGATTTTATTTATTTATTTATTATTTGAGAGAGAGAGAGAAAGAGTGCAAGCAGGGAGAGGGGCAGAGGGAAAGAGAATACTAAGCAGATTCTTCTTTGAGAGCAGAGCCCAGGGCAAGGCTCAACTCAGGGCTCGAGCTTGTGACCCTGAGATCATGGCTCTGAGATCCTGACCTGAACTGAACCAAGAGTCAGAGGCTTAATGGACTGAGCCACCCAGATACCCCAACCCAATAGTTTAAATTGTTTTTAAAGTCGATTAAAGATTTTTAGAGACAAATAGCATGCTATTCTTGTCTGAATAAGAAATATTATACTTTTAACTTGTCCTTTGTAGCTCAATATATGTAATTACTGTGAACTTATCTTTTCAACAACTCCTTTATAAGCTAGTAATTTCTTTTCTTGCCCCCTATAGTAAAGCAAAAACACTTCACAAATTTGAAATGTAGCTCAGGTTTCAAAGGTAAGAGGAGATGTAAACATTTATATATGATAGAGTAATTTTTCATACAAGCAATCGAATACTAGCACTATTTTGACTATTAGGTCATAAGCATTTAGGAAAAATAAAATACTTTCTATTTACATAGGACTGTCTTACCATTAATTAAACCTCAAAATGTCCCTCAGCAGCAAGCCTTTTTTTTTTTTTTCCCAGCTTAAGGGCCGGCTTTCATAAACCTACAATGGAAATAGTTACAGGTTTATGCACAGTTAAGAAGATTCATAATTCCCCACTGCCAGAATAGGTAGAGGGAGGAGTTTCTTCTTTCTGCAGAAACAGAGTCGAGAATGTAGTTGATGGTACTTTAACTTTGATGTCAACAGAGCAAGCAACCAGAATCTCTATTTTTAAGGATGAGAAATTTAAGCCTGAGGAAGTGCCACAATGTAGGAAACTCATGTAACTCATCACTGCAATCTAATTTATGACACCCTCAAAATGCCATGCATGTGAATTCACATGTCCTTTTACATGGGGAAAAATTAACCAGATGTGTAATGGATTTAAGTTTTCTGCATTGGCCTGATCGGTAAATTGGAAGCAATGGTCAGTGGTCTAATGCCCCTTTCATCCTTATTTCTCCCAGGCTGGGATCTTCCAAGGTCTTAGGCTTTATATTCAGTGCGTGCTTAGCCATTGCTCTCATTAAGTATCCATTAACTACTCTTTTACTTTAGTCTGTTATCATGTACCACCTGTATTTTGCTAATTTGATCCATAACCCTAGATCTTTACTTATTCTCTCCAACCTGATTCCCTGTAATTCTTGTTCCCTTCTCAATATCACTCCAATTCTAGTGGTTAATAGTCTGCCTGGTACCTAATAGCTCAATAAATATTTGTTTTATGTGTATATGTGAGTATTTCTCTCCCTTAGCCTGTGTCATTCTGCCCTGGCTGCCCGTTAGAACTCTCATCCCGTATTCCTAATTTGTGAGTGATTAATAAGCATCAGGTGTTGTGCTAAGCAAGCTGCATGTATTACCTCTGTTCATCTGCACAAGTCAATGAAATAAGGATGTTATCATTCCCGTTTTTAAGGGAGTGGCATTGCATTGTCCATTTTAGGATTTGCTCCCGAGCCTGTCTGCCTCGAAGACGCACTCTTGCAATCACTACATTTATTGTCTCCAGACCCTTCTTGAGAAACCCACACTAGACCCCGTTTGGTTTCAAAAATCCTCTTCCAGTGGTTCTGCTCCCATAAGGTACTCAAGTGACTATAATAAGTTATGAATGCAGTACAATACATTACAAAGCCTCAAACAACAACCCAAGTGCATTGTACATTATATTCTATAAAGATAAAAGGGATGGGTTCAGATAACATTCTCACTCTCCCTTGGTTTACAAAATATTCAATCAAAAGAATGTGTCTTGAAGTACAAGGAGGGAAGTCTACGGTTCCTCCTTCACCTCCTAGCCTCCTATTTGTATTTTATTGTGTGGTCAAGAATAGCTCATCTTTTACTATAAGTAATGAGATATAAAGAATATTTAGCACAGGAAGCCTGGTTGACTCAGAGGGTAGAGTGTGAGACCCTTGATTTTGAGATTGTGGGTTCCAGCTCCCCACCTGGCGTAGAGATTACTTAAAAAACAAAACAAAAACAAA
Source organism: Procyon lotor (assembly GCA_028646535.1). Lineage (NCBI taxonomy): Eukaryota > Metazoa > Chordata > Mammalia > Carnivora > Procyonidae > Procyon > Procyon lotor. The sequence continues at coordinate 48,179,664 of CM053605.1, forward strand.
AACTTAGCAAATAAATTGTTAATAATGCTCTTCACCTGGTAGAAGTACTTAATGAGTAGTCCTGTATGTGACGATCTAACAAAACTACATTCAATATTCAGCAACTCGTATAGAATCGCTATTAGGTATAAGGTACTCAATGAGAGATGAAATATACGCTTATGGCGAGAAAAGTAATGGAGAACAGGGAAGAGGGAAACAGTGGCTAGGGAGGAGACCATAGGCAAGATCAGTAGGACCCCTCCATCGCATAGCTGAATAAGAGAGAAAGCCTGAGCCAATGGAGAAGGGGAAAAGGCATGAGACATTTTGAAGGGAAGATAAGTAGAGCTTGGAAACTAATGGAAAGCAGGAGCAAGCTGGATATTTGTATCTCTTTTCTGTAACAGAACAGAGTATTTACTTTGGAATCCCACATATCTTCAAGGAAAAGAGATTTCAAAGTATTTCTCTATTCTGAAACCTGTCGGCTTGGCAGTATTAAGAATAAGGAGATTGAGAACCAGAACTTGAAGCACTGACACTCATTTGAAAAGTTTCTTATTAGACCCTAATTTATCTGTTCAGAGGAAAGTGGTAACTTCAGGGGAAGCGATCACCATTGTTAGCTCTTTTGTTCAAGTCAAGACCAATGAGAAACATCACCTAGTTCATACTTACACACACGCACATTCTTTTCTTTTTTTTTTTTTTTAAGATTTTATTTAGGGCATCTGGGTGACCCAGAGATGTCTGCTTCTGCTAAGGTCTTGATCCCAGGATCCTGGGATTGAGACCTGCATCGGGCTCCGTTTAGTTGAGGAGGGTCTGGTCCTCCCTCTCCCTCTGCCACTCCCTCTGCTTGTGCTCTCTCTCTCAAATAAGTAAAATCTTTATTTTTTTTTTAAGATTTTATTTATTTGAGGGGCACCTGGGTGCCTCAGTCGTTAAGCATCTGCCTTCGGCTCAGGTCATGATCCCAGGGTCCTGGGATCGAGCCCCACATCGGGCTCCCTGCTCAGCAGGAAGCCTGCTTCTCCCGCTACCATTCCCTCTGCTTGTGTTCCCTCTCTCGCTGTGTTTCTCTCTGTCAAATAAATAAAATCTTAAAAAAAAAATTTATTTATTTGAGAGAGAGAGAGAGCAAGAGAGAAAGCACAAGCCAAGGGGAAAGGCAGAGGGAGAAGCAGACTCCCAACTGAGCTGGGACCCCCGTGTAGGACTCGACCCCTGGGCCCTGGGATCATGACCTGAGCTGAAGGCAGACACTTAACAGACTGAGCCACCCAGGTGCCCCTAAATAAATAATACTTTTTAAAAAAAAGTGAGAGAAAGAGAGAGCACGAGGAAGGGGGAGGAGCAGAGGCAGAGGGAGAAGCCGACTCCCCATAAGCAGGGAGCCTGATGCAAGACTGGATCCCTGGACTCCAGGTTCATGACCTGAGTGAAGGCGGAAGCTTAATAGACTGAGCCACGCAGGTGCCCCTATACACATACAATCTAAGGACAGACAGCTTACAGTGTAAAGACTTTTTGTTGATGCTGATCTTACACAACTACATTATCCTTAAGTAAATTTTTCAGTAAGAACCAGCAAAGTAAGGGATTGTTGCAGAAAAGGAAACTTAATGATCATCCAGACCAAACCCATCTGTTTTATAGAAAAAAACTGAAACCAGGGAAATTATGCTCCCTTTTCATTAGAAATCACAACCAGTGCTAAAATCCACATCTCCTCCCTTAAAAATAATGTTCTTTTTTTTTTTTTTTTGCCACAGCCCTTTCCTCAGCCTTAGTGATTCCTTCGTTCTGGGAAATGCTTACAAGTCAGCAGTGTAGCTGTCATCTCTGGTTCAAGATTTCTCTTCTGTTTGTATCCCTGGGAAGGAAATACAACAGAAAAAAATGGCTGGGATGAAATAGAGCACCCATTACCAGACAGTGAAATAGTTCAGCCAGCCCATAGCCCAGAGAGGCAGAGTGGGATCGAGAGGCTCGGAGTGCAGAACGGAGCGCCAACCTGCCCTTGTCCGTATTATCTACTACCTGATGCCCTTTAAGAGGCGCAAACCATCCTTCCGGTTCCAAGATGTTGGGGAAAAGCGGTTGCTGCTATCACCTTACAAACAATGGCTAGGTGTTAGGAATGGAGTAACGATTTCAGAAGGGACAGATAGGGATTTATGATGAACCCCAAGAAACTTGGGGTGCCTGGCTGCTGGCTCAGTCAGTAAAGCACAAAACTCCTGATCTTGCGAGTTTAAGCCCCACATTGGGTGTAGAAACTACTTAAAAATAAAACCTTAAAAAAAAAAAAAAGAATGAAAGAAAGAAACTTAAGTTTCACTCACTTGGGCTCTTCCAGATCCTGAAAGTTACTCTAGCAATTTTGTACTCATGATTTTTTCTTAGAGACATCCCTCAAACTGTAATTTAGGTTCAACAAAAGCCTTAAGAATGGGATGAACTAAATAGTCTAGCACCCTCTAGAAACGCCTCGAAGGTGTCAGTGACTTGCTCTATTAGCTACTTACAAGTCCAAATGAATACTCTGTGGCCATCCTTTATGTTTATTAAATTATATCAGTAAGACCAGTAGAAGTGGAAAAGATAATATTTAAGTCTTTACAATCTAACTAATAGACCTTCTTTTCATGCCAATATTTAGGAATTATTTCCTGTTGGTTCATTATGGAATTTAAACAGTTTCTATTTAATTTATATTTGTATAACAATTAGAACTTCAGAAGCAGTTATAAGTAAGATATTAAATAGAACTCGTTTGCATGCTTGTTGCATGTTCGTGCTCTGGAAATAGGCTTTAGAGGACAAAACCATGAAAATCTTGATTTCGATTCAGGTGGAGATTTATCATTATTTGTGAGATATGTCCAGTATGGTTTTACTTCAAAACCACAAATAAAGTTTTAACAATCGGCATTTTTCTTGTCAAGAGGTCTGTGGTCAGACTCAACATTTCTCTGAACCTGATTAGGTCCTGAGGTTTTTAAATTCAATATTCGGCAAATGCAGAGCATGTGTTTGGCCATAAGAAATAATTAAGAAGTCCGGAGCTAATACGGCTCTCTTGAGTCTGCCTGTCTTTTCTGATGACATGGTAATCGGACATAACCTCTCCAGCCTCAGGCCTCACCATCTATGAGACTGGGGCAAAATGCGTACAATTGGTTTTTTGAGGATTTAGGTGACATCGCTTTAGGTTTTTACATCAGCAACCCTTTTGTTCGCTAGTACTCAACTAATGGAAATTTAAATATTATTAAATGCTTTATTTTGGGTCCCCTGGGTGGCTCAGTGGCTAAGCATCTGCCTTTGGCTCAGGTCATGATCCCCCCTCTTCCCGACCCAGTCCTGGGATCAAGCCCCGCATCTGCTCCCTGCTCTGAGGGAGGCCTGTCCTCCCTCTCCCACTCCCTCTGCTTGTGTTCCCTCTCTTGCTGTGTCTCCCCTGTGTCAAATAATTAATTAAAACATTTTTAATAAATAAATAAATAAATAAATGCTTTATTTCTTCTTCCTCACTCCCAATTATCCTGAACCCAGAAAAATAGACACATGGTCATTCTGTGAAGACAAAGGAACATTGAACAGTAAATTACACAACAGCCAGAACTGTCCACTGTGTATTCATTCTTGTAACAGACCGCTGGAGGGGTAATTAGCATATTTAGTTTGAATTCTTATAAAATAGAAATGAGCTTGTTTTAGCAGTTTCCCAGTTTGCATAGTAACCCTCATACTTCATGGATGATCTCACTCAAAATAACACAAGGCTCTGAATAACGGGAAGGGGAATGTTCTATAAACAATCCAGTTGGGTTAGGTACCTCCACTGACAAGATGTATTTAATGAAGTCTAAAATCCACTTTTCCTGTACAAACACAGTGTGCCTGTAATCCCATGGACTGCATTTACTTTCTTAGGACTGAACTCCTTTTTTTCCAATGATAGGCCTAAAATAAAATATGCAGAAGTCATTGAATCGTTTCTGTAGCATTTTCATTGCTGAAAGGGACCTCCAGAGGTCACCTCGCTCATCCCCATCTCCAGCCAGGACTCTCCCTAATACTGAATATAGCTGTATAGTGATCTGCATTAAGAAAGCTTTTAAAGATCCCTGGGGTTGGTCAAAAAATAGCTAATATTGGCCTGATTCATAGAACAACATTATACGGATGTCAAAATAGCCACCTTCATCAAAGAAGACATCCATCAGGGTTAAGTGCTAGGGATAGCTTCAAAAGGAAAAGATTTATTTTCTCAGAGAAAAGGATGGTAGATTAAGGAAATGACCCAGGGTGTTGGGATTTTGTTTGTTTGTTTGTTTGTTTAGGGTGTACACTTAATGCTTATCAAAAAGGAAACATTGTCTTGTCAAAGACCACCGCAGGGGAAGGAAGCAAGCAGATGACAACTCTTGTAACAAGTCCTTTCAAATAGCTACTAAGATGGGGTGGGGGTAGGGGTAGGGGGTGCGGGTTGGGGGTGGGGAGGATGCTGTTGTTTCAAAACATATCTGATCAGCATCAAGTCCCAGAAGGGCAGATGGTGAAACGTAAGCATAATATTGACAACCTGAACCACTACTACACTGTATGTTAACGAACTGGAATTTAAATAGAAACCTTAAAGAAAAAAGAGAGAGTGAAACTGTGAAAACCAACAAACAAAAAAGAATAATATTGACAGACTTGTTTTTTTAACTGATAGTTTTTCCCCCTAATCGGCTGAGTTTGTTAGAGCTTATAATTTTACTTCTCCATTAAACTGAGAGTGCAAAGGACAGGAATTGATGCATAATTTCAATCTTCTAAGACAATTAATCACTTCATGGATAGTAATCCTCCACAACTGTTAGAATTCCAAATAATTGGATATAAAGCACTACACTAGAATCTAAAAATCTGACTAAAAGGAGAGCTGAGGTTCATATCTAGATTGTTGGGGACTTGAAGCCGTCTGGTGGAACTATAGAGAGATTTTAAAGATAAAGCTCTAGCTCTTCATAAAGTGAAGGAAATAAACTTGCCCCAACAATTGCCCCAATTATCCACTTGGCTTTGTGTATTAATGTATCATTTTTTCACATAGTATCTCTGTAAGGTCGTGTAGAACCCTGGTCAACCAGACATACTTCCACGGTTAGGAGCTGGGGGGTTGGGTGGAAACAAGCTTAGAGGCTTTTTACCACATACCCTCTTGCCATCCGTCAAAGTCTGTGCTTTGAAACTTCTTTCAAAGAAGTCACTTGAAAGTATTTTGTTTTTAAAAACAGAAAGGTTCAAGGTGCCTGGGTAGCTCAGTGGGTTAAGCCTCTGCCTTTAGCTCTCAGGTCCTGATCTCAGGGTCCTGGGGTCCTGGGCTCAAGCCCCGCATCCCATCGGGCTCTCTGCTCGGTGGGGAGCCTGCTTCTCCCTTCCTCTCTGCCTACTTGTGATCTATCTCTCTGTCAAATAAATAAATAAAATCTTTAAAAAAATAAAATAAAATAAAAACAGAAAGTTACCTCTATGCTCTCTTATTAGGCCAGATGTCAGTCTGGGTTATAGGAAGTGGAGAGCTCTGACTACTGGCCTCTGCTAGCCTCCTTTGTAACTCCTGACTTTGGGAAAGGGAAGTCTGCCATTGAGAACCTTTGGATGTGCAGCTGCCTTTCTCAGAGAACACAAACCAACTAACAAAATATTGTTGGTTGCCTTTTCTGGTTGTGAGAGCAAGAGACAAAAGAATAAGGAGATTTCTCTACAGTCTCTCCTTGGCTTTACAACATTTCCACAGTGGATACCTAACCTTTGAGTTAATGTGCAGTCTACATAGTCACCGAAAAACTCCGGCACTTGAAACACAGCATCTCCTTAGTTAACTTGAGTATTTAGCAGAGTAGTTCTTCTTCTCCCTTAAACTGCTCAGATAATTGTCCATTACCAGTTGTTGGTGCATACCACCTGTAAAATGTGTTGTTTTTTTTTAAGTGATCAATCTAAACAAATCCCCAGAGCAGAATCAAGAAATTCCAAATAGAAGAAACCAAATTAGCTTTTGAGAAAGATCATGAAAATGAAAAGAGTGTAAGGAAAACAGAGAGTAGCAGATTCTGTCATTTTTATTACAAAAAAAGTTCAAACCCTTTACATGCTAACATTCAATGTCATATAGAAGTTCATTGCAAGCAAACCTTTTTAAAAAATATACATACTGTATATATTTACATCCCAGTCTGAGTAACTGGTGTCAAGGTGTAGTTCAGGTCTAGTGCTCATCCACCCTGCGGATTTGTTCAGCTACTAACTAGACAGCGATTGTACCTTCACTGAGGCACATGAAGAGGTAGAAACTGCTTTTTAAAAAAAAAAAAAAGCAAGTGGAGTGCAAATGTGAAGATCACCATTGAAGCAGCTTAGCTACATCAAGAAGGCCCTAACTAGCTTTGGTCATCTGGAGCTGAATATATGGAGCCTGTCCTTTAAATTAAAATCAGAAAAACTCTGGGTAGACATTCTTCTGAGCACATCCGGGGTCGGGGTCGGCAGAGATCAGCGACTAATGTTCTGTCATTCTGTACCAAAGAACTGCATAGGACTAAGGCAACATAGCAGGGTTGGGCTGGCACTTGGACACCTTTTCCCTGATAAGACACAAATAAAACACAAACGAGTGGCTTAAGCGACTTCAAATTGACATCCGTACACCTACAGCCTGGAACTCAGAAGCTCTAAGATACTCCCTTTCCCAAGAGAAACCTCTGTTAATTTCGGCCCACGCCCACCTCCATCCCAAAGTGAGTTTAATAAGTCTAGACAGGGGTGAGGCGGCCTATGACTTCTTCAGGCCAAGGTTTCTCACTCAGCCTCAAGACAAGCTCATGAGGGCTCTTGGGCCTGAGAAGGGCTCCCTGGCTTTTTGCCAGACTTGGCGTTGCTCGTTCCTGAGAGGGGGAGTTGGAGGGAAGCCACAGGGGTGGCCGAGGGCAGAAGCCCTTCTCGTTCTCTTTTCTTCTGTTTCATCCTGCGGTTCTGGAACCAGATTTTGACTTGGGTATCATTCAGCTGCAAAGAGTTGGCTATCTCGATGCGTCGGGCTCGAGTTAAGTACTTATTGAAATGAAACTCCTTCTCCAGTTCTGTCAGTTGCTTGGTGCTGAAATTCGTGCGGATCGCGCTGGAGGGGCTAGCGGCTCCATACTCGGCGAGTTTGCCTGCAATGTAAAGATAAGGCGTCAGTGGGGCGAGAGGACGCTGGCACAGGACGCGGGCCACGAGCGGAGCTGGTTAGAATCTTAGAATCAGTTACAGCGCAGTTCTCCTGGGTCTCTGTAAACCCAGGAGAAACGCTCCACGGAGAGCTCCCTCCTGAAATTTCCTCAACGCCTGGCCCATTTTCGAAGCGTCTACTTGGGGCACGCTCAGTGGGATGCGCTCACTTTATTAATGCCTTGCAACGCATTTCCCCCCATAAATCCTAAAAGGCCGTAAAGAGACACAGCTGCCACGCGCTCCCAGCGTAATTCTTCGGAGGGGGGCTCCGACCCCAGTAGCTCAGGCCGATGCCCAAGTACTTACTTTTCCTGGGGGCGTTCCTCTTCACTTTCATCCACTCGAAGGTGCTGAAGGCGGCGGGGAGGCCGGAGGCCGGCGAGGCCGACTTGGGGTAGGCACCGGGGGCCGGGGATGCGGTCTGGAAGGTCCCGAGGTGGCCATCGGCTGGCTCCTTCAGACACGCCGGCAAGGGGCCGGGCTCGCCGAAGGCCGCGTAGTCCACCTGACCGCTGAGCAGATAGGAGCCCCCGCCCGAGAAGACCGCCGAGGTCGCGTAGTGGACGTGCGCCCCGCCGTCGTCCGCCGGCCGCCCGAGCGCGCACGGGAAATCGTAGGCCGACCCCGGCCCGGGGAAGCCGTAGTCCGCACCCCCGGGCGCGGCAGGTGCGGCGCCCGGCTCGTAGGCACCCTCCAGGGTGCCCGGCGCCAACGAGGGCGCGGCCGGGGGCGGCGCCGGAGGCTGCGCGGGCGCGGCTGGGGGCAAAGGCGCAGGCCGGGCGGCGGCCAGGGACAGGCAGCTGACGAAGGCGCCGTCGCCGCTGCCCAAGGGGAAGGCGGGCTGCAGGGCCACCGGCCGGGCGTCGGCGCGGCAGAACTTGGGCGCGAAGCTGAGCACGTCGCCGCCGCCGCCGCACGACACGTACTCCAGGTAGGAACTCATGGTTCCGGCCCACCCGCCTCAGTGCGCAGGCCGGGGCGGGAGTGCGGGGCCGGGCAGGGCCGCCGCGGGCTGCGCCGCTCCACCTCTGCTCTCTACCCGAGCTGCCTTCGCCGAGCCACGGCGAGCCAGCCGGAGGTAAATAGTGGTCTAATATAGCGGCGGGGGTGGCCACGTGGCGCCGGCCGGCCAATGGGCGCCTGCCCCGCACGGCTGGGGTCCCGACTGGCGCGCGGCTCCACGCGCCTGCCCCGCCGCCAACTTTGCCAAACCTGCGGGTGGCCGCCGTCCAGCACCGCCACCGCCGCCCCCCACCCCCCACCCCTCGGGCCGGGGAGAGAGTCGGCGCGACCCTGGGGCGGCCTGGGGAAGGGCGGGGCGAGAGCGCCGGACGTCTGCTGCCGGGACAGGTACTGGACGGAGCGGGAGGAGAAAGGCAGGAAGGGCCTCTCCGGTGGGGACAGAGGGGGAGAAGCTCGTTCTTCTGGATCGGTGGATGGCTGACCCTCGGTTGCTGATTGTGGGCACTAAGGTGCGGAAGGGGTTAAAAAGGAGCGTGGACTTCAGTCCGTGGGGACTGCTCCTAGCCTCCCCACACCCCCACCCCGGGAAGGTCAAGTATTCATCTCTCCCTCTACTGAGTCCTATGCGCTTTCGGTTTTCCTGGCACTGGTGTTATCCCTCTCCTAAACCTTGAGTACGGATTTAATTTTCCCTCGTTTTCTCCCTCCCTCCCTCTGATTCACGGGACTAAAGTGCATGCCCTGAGTGCTGTGTATCCCGGGCGGCACGACATCTTCACGTTTAGACTAGATCTTCACGTTACGTGGCAGCATCCCTTCAGTTGGCTTTCCTTCCATTTGTGGCGGCGCCGTGATAGGGGGTGCGCTTTGGGCCGCCAGGTTTTGGCTCGGACAGATGATGTTTCTGCCTTGTGGGGAAGTTTACCAGATTTCCCCCTCTAACTAGGATGTCCACATAAAGAGTCTGCCCTTGCGGTGGAACGCCGGTGCTCCTCCCTGGGAGGCTGGCACCCGCACCTGGGCTGCGCACGTTCACTCCGCGGCGCTTGGCTCCAGGGCGCAAAGGCTTCCCAGGGACCCGTCAGATCTCAGAGGTTTGGACGGGCTTGTACCTCGAAGCAATTAAAGCTTCTGTTCCATCAGATAAGTGCTGCGTCGTCTCTTGCGAGTGAAATCTGAGGGCTCGCAATGTTAATGGGCTCACGTCTTTCCCTTGATAATATGGTTTTGTTTACTGAGCGTAGAGAGACGGGAAATAAAAGTGCAACTGGCACAGGAAATGAAGAGGAGAAGGGTTACAAAGACAAGCCTCCCACTGACAAACTTTCCAACTTCCTTGAACATTTCTTGTAATGTTTTCCTCTTTGAGGCTGTAGGAAAATAACAAATTAAATATATAAATGTTATTTACACACACAGCAGTCTTGAAAGAGAGTGGCTTTCTAAAACTGTGTGAATAGGGTCTACTCTTGGCTTATTCAAGTGCCCTTGAGAATTTGATCTATTATAGCCTCTTAGTTATGGTGACAGAAGTTTTATTATTGTTTTACTGATCCACTTGTCATGAAAGAGGGATTGAGTCCTTGCCTAAAATTCCACTCTGAGGAAGCCTGGAAAGTAGGAGCCGCCAGAGTCCAGGGAGCCAGTCCCTCACTGGGATGTGAACTTGTGAAAAAACAAAGCCACAGCCTAC
>CM053605.1:48190073-48217124 GCA_028646535.1 Procyon lotor
GGATTTCATTGGGAAATAGAATCCCGTGCTGAAAATCGTCCTTCAAATTTGATGTTGCTACTTCAGTTCTCTCCTACAGCCAATCAAAATGACAAGGATCCTAAACCGTCTTTTTTTTTAAGATTTTATTTATTTATTTGACAGAGAGAGAGCAGGAGAGCCCAAGCAGGGGGAGTGGCAGGAGAGGGAGAAGCAGGCTCCCCGCTGAGCAGGGAGCCCTGTGTGAGACTTGATCCCAGGACCCTGGGATCATGACCTGAGCGGAAGGCAGTTACTTAATCAACTGAGCCACCCAAGCGCCCCTAAACAGTCTTTCGAAAGAGAAAAATAGAGGCTCTTTTTTAGCTCCCTGATCAGGAAATGATAGAGCCCTTCAGAGCTAGCTCAGGCTTCACAAGTAGAAGTATTTCTTTGCTATCCCTCACTCTGGGCTCTTAATACAAAAATATCAGCAACTCAGATGCTGCTGAGGTCACATAACACTTCATGCGTGGCTAGACTTTAATAGCCAATTTTTACCAGCATAATGACCCAGTGTGCACACTCCTATCTCAAAACTCTAAGTCTTTCTCTCCAAAAATACTTGTTTAATCAGAGCTTCTAGGCCCAGAGGGCTTGCTACGAGCACGTCAAGAAGGAGGATGGGCTTGTAAACCTTTCTGGAGAAGACATCCAGCTGGCTGCAACTCAGGATAGAGCACAGAAAATCCGGCCAGATTGTCTGGCCAGTCTGACCAAACCCTATCATATTAAGCACCTTTGCTCTAAGGTTTCAGGAAAAACAGGCAGCCTAGGCATCTTGGCAGACTTCATTGCAACAGGGACCAGGTTTCTGCTGCTATGCATTGGGGGCAAAAGTTGGATCCTTACTGTCGCAATTAAGCATTGACTTTGATGTCCCCCTAAGCTGTCCACACTATTTCCCTGAAGCAAAATTTTAGAGATTGAACTTCTGCTGATGGAAGAAAATGTCCTAAGAGAGAATGAGGCTTTTTTTTTTTTTAATTGCATTGTTTTGTTTTCAAAACTATGGGCGAGAGTGGGTGGGTGGCGTGTTCAATATTTGTTCAGACCCAATTGCTGTTCTCTGGTAAATGCTTACAGAGAGCTGCATTCTCTGTATCCTCTTTACTCCTTTTAATCTCTCAGGCTTTGGCATATCCTACACCTTGGGGCCCAGAGTTGCCATCTCCACTTCTGGACTGGTTCTTGACTTGTTCAGACTGGAGTCAAGATTCTGATTATCTCAGAGTCAGATTCAACATTTGCCAAGGACCTACTGTGTAAGAACGTTTTGTTAGGAAAGATCTAGGCTGCAAGGGAAAAAAAAGGACATTCTCAAGCCAAAGGAACAAGAGATTCATTGCTGGCACAAGTCTCAGCTTTATTATAAACCTACTCCAGAAGAATCTGAATCTATAATTTTTAAAGGGGAGATTGGAAGATATCATTGGAGGAAATGTATGTAGAAAAATGTGAACATAGGATACATTGAGTACCTTTAAAGTTTGTCTCCTAGGTGTTCACAGGGTATGAGAGAAATGTCTTACTAATTTTATTGCTTGTTCAAGTCATGAATTCCCAAGGGTCACTTGCCCTGCTAGGTCCTGGTGCTGTGAGTTCTCAGCGGGAGGTGACAGCGGAGGAGCCTGATTGCCAGGTTGTGTTTGATGTAGGAATGCTTTGAAATCTCTCCCATACTGCTAACAGAGGCAGCCACCCCCCACCCCCACCCCCATGACAGCCTTTGTCTCCCATCTGAACAACAAGCTTTTTTTTCCCTGCAGACAGAAGACAGAAGTGAAGGAGGGTGGCGCTCTGGTCTTGTGTGTGTTTACAGTTGTCCCTAAGAAGCCGTTTGGAACCCCTCTCCACAAGCCTCACCGTGTTACCCCTTGGAGATGCCTTAAGCACATGCAAACTCTTGGCTTCACAGCCGCAAAGGATAGAAAGGCCCTTGATTGTTGGGGTGAAAAGTAGAAAGGGAGGTGGGCTTTTCTCTTCAGCAAGATTTGTAGTTCTCTTCAGCAGCCTTCCATCCTCCCATGATGGAAGTGGGGGTGACAGGGATCCTAAGAACAGGAATTCTAAACCTATCAGAAGCTTGTTAACATGACCCTCCCTGAGGGAAACGGTTTAGAGTGCTGTGCCTTTCCCTGAGAGCTCTGTGAATGAAAGGCTCTCAGGTCAAGCCCTTGCCTGATACACGGTAAACATCCAAGAGATGTTTGTTGGACAGAAATAAGAATGGACAGAATGATGTGTTTTTACCATGACTAACATTGGCTAAAGGATATCCTTAGGTTACTGCCTCCCAAAACCACTTCATGTGGGTAGGAATCATCACAGAAACTTCTTTGAAAGTGCAGGTCCCTGAGTCCACCCAAGAGATCTTAATCCAAAATATCAGACTCCAGTAGGAGTTTTCATAAGCCTCTTGGGTGATTCTAAAGCAAGTTTCTTTGGAACCATACTTGGAGGGTTTCCGCTTCAGGAGCTGGGTCAGGGTGGGCAGTGTGGGGGGAGGGGGTGATTCTGTGGGAGGGGCCCTGGGCCAGCACGGGACAGCTCCTGGCTAGCTGGAACATGGGTATACCAGAAGCCTGTTGGGTGGGAGGGGCAGAGAATGTGGAGGCCAAACCCAAGTCCAGTTGGGGGAAGTTTCCTAAAATAACCTTAAGTAGTTGTCAGTGGGAGTTCCCCAAGTTTTGCTGGCGGAGTAGTGCTTTGCAAGAGACCTGGCTTCTGCTCCTTTGCAAGAGACCTGGCTTCTGCTCCTCCTAAGTTGGCTTTGGGGAGGGCTAGTAAGGAAGTGAAAGGGTTTTGTCTGACCCAGTCTCCTCAGAGAAACTTTCGAATGGTTTTGAGGTAATGGAAAGAAGGAAGGTGTAGGAATGGGAGGTCTCAAGAGGGAGGAGCCAACTCTTCTTTCCTTCCTTGTCAGGAATGAGCATCTGAGCTCCCGGGATCCAGAGGGGATGAAATGTCCATTGGCCAAAGCTATAACTCTCCCTTTGGTTAAAGATGGACCTTTCGTGTCATAAAATGTCAGTGCAAGAAGGCTCCTTAGAGATAAGTGACATTGAACCTCTCGTTCCAGAAAGGAAGTCACTTTATTCGAAGGTTAACAAAACCGTCCTGCAAAAACTGAGGGCCCTAACTTGGGTCTCCTGACTGTCCGTGGTTGGCTTCCTGTCTGCAGTTTACAAAGAGGGGAGAGTAAAGCAGCCCCTCCTCCACAGCGTGGCAGCCTCAGTGCTGAGCAGCCAAGCACTGTTCAAGGAGACACCCTGGTTTCTGGGAGACCCTACAGCCAACGGGGCTGACTGGGAGGCTTGCTGCCCCCCCACCATTTGTAATTTGTTTGTGAAACTTGTGCTCCCAACTTCTGAGACCCCACCTTGAGCTACTCCTGCAAGAGAAGGCGGAGAGGATCTGCGTCCCCAACCCCTCCACCAAGCAAGGGTGAAGGACCGCCTCATCTCCTGCTGAGCTTGATCCCTCGGGGATCAAAACAAGAGCCGTCCTTAGATTAATGTAACTTTATAGTACAAGTTTAGGACATGTGTGAACACACACAGGTGCACCCAGGTCAGTTATATTCTTACTAATCTTTTTTTTTTTTTTTTGCTCCTTTATTTTTTAAATAGGTAATAAATTTAAATTTACGTGCTTCAAGATTCAAAGGCTACATAGTGGTATGCTGTGAATATCTTTCTCCCACCTAGTTCCCCTTCACATAAACACCAGTAATTGGTTTCTTGTATTATCTTTCCAAAGATACTTTATACATCATCTATCTCTAAATTCCCCCACACTTTTTTGCATAAATGATAGCACATTAGATAGACTCTTGCCCTATGCTTTCCCCCCTGTTGTATCTTTTTTTAAAGACTTTATTTATTTAGGGGTCCCTGGGTGTCTGGAGCAGTTGCCTTCAGCTCAGGTCATGATCCCAGAATCCTGGAATTAAGTCCTGCATTGGGCTCCCTGCTTGGTGGGAGCCTGCTTCTCCCTCTCCTTCTGCTTCCCTCTTCCTTTGCCTGCTGCTCCCCCTGCTTGTGTGCACTCTCTCTCTCTGTCAAATAAATAAAATATATTTTGAAAAGATTTTATTTATTTATTTATTTATTTATTTATTTATTTATTTATTATTTGTCAGAGAAAGAGAGAGCTAGCACAAGCAGGGGAGAGTGGCAGGCAGAGGGAGAAGCAGGCTCCCCAAAGCAAAAGGGGCCCCATGTGGGACTGGATCCCAGGACCCTGGGACCATGACCTGAGCTGAAGGCAGATGCTTAACCGACTGAGCCACCCAGGCGCCCTCTCCTATTGTATCTTGAAGATCATTTCATATACATGCATACAGAACTTCCTGGCTTATTTTTACAATTTCATGCTGCTCTACTGTACGTACCTACCACAGTTTACTTAACTAACCCTCTATCAATGGGGATAGAAAGGTCCTTGCTTATTTTCAGCCTTTTGCTATTACAAACACATGTTCAAATTTTTGACCTATTAGAAAAATTCCCAGACATGGAATTACTTTAGTCAACAGTATGTGCCCTGGCAATTTTGATACAAGATGCCAAATTGTTCTCCTTAGAAGTGAATCAATTTACCTTCTACTAGCAACATAAGGAAATTCCTATTACCCCATACTATCAGTGGGATACCACCTCAGTGAGATGGTAAATTTTTTTCTTTTTGCCAGTCCAATAAGTAAAAAACAGTACCTTACTTACCCCTAGAGCATCTCCAGAAATGCCATTCTTTCTTATCTTGTTTGATCCTTTCATAATTCTATTTTACACATGGTAATACTGACACAGAAAAGATAAACTACTTGTCATCACACCCAATGTAAACGGCCAAGGTCAGACGTTCCAACACCCTTTCCTACACTGCATGTGTCACAAGGAAGCCTAAGGAGGTTCAAAGAGAGTGGGTGGCTTCAAGCATTCCGTGAAAGACACATGATATAAAAAAGCTTTCCGACATCTGCTAAGAGGCCTCCTCTTTAGTGGTCTGATACCAGGACCACATTTCTGCATGTGCCCCTGGAGAGTACCCTCCGGAAGCAAAGGGGCTCTAATTAGCAATATGATCTGACCTAGTCCTAAGCATTAGCTTGGATTCAATATCTGGGAAGCAGGAGGGTGTTGTTTTTAATTTTCCTGAGACTTCTTTCACACTGGCCACCCAGGATCTAAGTATTGATTAGCATGGTGTGGGTAAGAGGATGTTTTCCCTAGGTTTTAGCTTTGCATAGGACACTCCCTTGGACCTAATAAAGGTAATACCCAATGTGGGCATGTGCACAGGCGCGCACGCACACACACACACACACACACACACACACACACACACACACACAGTATAAACTTCTGAGATAGATATCTATTGACTGTTACATTGGTGATGAAACTGAAAGCCAGAAAGATTAAGTGAATTATTTAGGGTCACACAGTGTATCAGTTAGCAAAACAGAAAACACAATGTAGACCTAAAACTGAATTCTTTAGTTTCCCCTGCGAAGTCTTTTCTTCCCCCTCCTGTATTCATTTTGGTGAATAACCTGAGTACCCACTTAGGCCCTCTAAATAGAAACCTAGGGATTAACATCTGTAACTCTTTCACTCGTCCAGTTATCACCAAGTCCTGTGAATTTGTCTCCTTTTTTTCCTCCTTGCGGCCTCCTTTTTTTCCTTCTTGCCTTCTATCTCTGCTTTCTTCAGTCAGACAGTTTCCCAAAGAGCAGGCTTTCCAAATACATAACCTCACATCCCAGCTTAAAACCTCCAGTGGCTTCCCACTGCTTACGGATTAGGTTCATGAACCCCATACAACCTCTCTTTCCAGATGTTCTACTCCAAGGGATTGTTCTTGTTCCAGGACCAGACTTTGCTTTCTTCCTTTCTTGTTTTGCATATGCCGCTCTCTCTTTCTGCCTGGTATGTCCCTCCTTCGTTCCTAAAAAAACTCTTATTTCAGGAACCCAAATTCACCTCCCCTGAGAAGCCTTTTTTTTGTTTTGTTTTGGTTTTTTGTTACACTACAGTGGTGTTAGTGGCCCCTTCTCTTTATTCCAGGAACATTTTGGCCACACCTGTGTTGTAGCATCTGTTACATTGTTTTAGGAGTCTTTTTCTCCCCCAGTAGATGAGAAGGTGCACACTATTAGTGACTCATTTTTATATCTCAGAGCCCAGCACAGTACCCACAGGAGCTGTTCAGTAGGTATTACCTAAAGCAAGGAGAGAAGGACACACTCGGAGCCAAGGACAATAGGACCGGTATTTTAATTCCTTAATGAGTTCAGAACACTGTGCAAGGCTTAATGCTTCAGATTATATCTATCTAAAGCAAAAGGATAGTAGAACATCTCTCCAAAGCAAGTTAATTTCCACCCAAGAGGATGCTGAAAGAAAAGAGTGGAGGGGAAGCTGGGATTTTTTTGTCTTTCAGGGACTCTTTCCTATAGGCTGAGGCAACACTTAACCAACTCCAGCAACTTCTCAGCTGATGTCACTCAGAAAAAGAGTAAAAGAGGGGGTAGCCTGAAACTTTCTTAGAATTTACAAAGAGAATTACAAGTACCACTCAAGAAGGGGTATAAGAATGCTTCACCACCCACTTACCCAAGCCCTCCTGCGCTAAACAGCTCTAATACTAATGACCCCCTCCTCCCGCTGCGCGCCGTTTTCAGTCTATCCCTTAGTCTGTCCCTTTATGGTATTTCTAAAGTGAACCCCAAAAGAGCTGATGTAAAAATAGTCAAGTCCACCCCTCACACCAGAAAAGAGAGGAGAGGCATATCATTGTGGTTGGTATTTTAAGTGTATTTTTATTGTTCTTTTTATATGGCATTCAAGTTTAGTTTCAAGTTCAACAGGGGTGTTATCCTGCTTCCTCTCACACAAATTACTCCTCCAGGTAAATAAGAGAACGAAACTAGCTCCGCCTCGTCCCTGAAGTCTAGTCCCTTGGGAATCTTTTTTTAAAATTCTTAAGTAGTGTCTGCAAAAACCATCTGACCCACTGGGATTTTTCTTGTTCTGCCTCGGGAGAGATGGAGTTACCCCTTTCTAGGCGTAGAGGGGCGTTGGGAGTGTGACGGGGGAGGGAGGAAGTAGGCGTGGGGGGCGGGGAGGGGATACCGAGTCTCCGGGCGTCCGGGACAGACGCTGCCCGCCTCTTGGGAGACCCGTGGGCCGCAAGTGGTCCGAGGGAGGGGCGGGCAGGCGACAGGAGGGACCCGGAGCGAGGGGGTGGCCGGCCTCGCGCCGCAGAGCGTGGGGCGGCGGGTCGCACCCTCGGTGAGCGCTCACCCCGCGTGCCCGCGTCTCCTCTGCCGGCGGTTTCTGGTCGGCTCCCAGCTGGCCCGGACTTGCTCTGAAGTAGGAGGAACCGCTGTCGAGCGAAAAGTGCACACCCGGTGATTGATGAATTCTTAATAGGACTAACCTCTCCCGCCCCCCGCCCCCAACCCGCGACACGCACAGAGAAATCCTTCTCCCCGGCCCCCTCCCCAGCCTCCTCGCTGGCGAGAGGGGACGCGGCCGCCGGCCTGCTGGGTGATGAACTCACCGTTTGTCTCTCGGACGGCGTGCCAGGTGGGGTCCGGCGGCCCGGCCGCGGCCCGGCGGCTCCGGCGCTCTGCGGACTGCGCCCCGCCGCAGGCCGGGGGAGCGCGGAGCGAGCGCGCGCGTCACTCGGTGGCGCGGCCCGGGGACCGCCTTTGTGCGGCGCGACCGCCGGGCCGCCCGGGGGAGGCGGCGGCTATTGTTCCCCGCGGGGGAGGGAGGTGCTCGGACTCGGGGTTCCACGCCAGCCTCCTCCCCAGAGTGTCCTCACGTCTGAGGACGGGTGGGGGGCTTCCTTTGTGTGTTCTGTGCCTGCGACGGGAACGACGCGGCGTCGCCGCCCCAAGGGGCAGCAGGCGAGGCTGAGCGAGGTTGGTGCCTGCTCCGCCACTACCTCGAGCTCCGCTCAGCCGACCCAGTTTCCAGCTTTGCCCTTGCGGAGGAGGCAGGGAGGCATGTGGTATTTGTAGGGCAGCGCTTGGAACAATGGAGCCGTCAAAGGGCCTACTCCCTGTCTCCACAGAAGTCAGCGACGCTCATCTCCCCTCCTTCACAAAGGCCCTGGCCCAACAGGTCCTCTTGGCCTGGTTTTAGGCCGCTTTCTCAATAAAAACATGTCATCTGTACCACCAGGGTTCTCCATGAATGCTGATTTAAATTAAAGTCTCCTCCTTGGGCTCTTACTAATATTAAAATCCTATTTTCGGGGCACCTGGGTGGCTCAGTGGGTTAAAGCCTCTGCCTTCGGCTCAGGTCATGATCTCAGACTCCTGGGACCGAGCCCCGCATCAGGCTCTTCGCTCAGCAGGGAGCCTGTTTCCCCCCTCTCTCTCTACCTGCCTCTCTGTCTACTTGTGATCTCTGTCAAATAAATAAAATCTTTTTTAAAAATCCTATTTTCATTATTATTCTTCCATAAAAATGATCCAGACTAGCTAATGGAACCAGTTGAGATATTTTGCCACAAATAGGGACCTTTTGGGCTGCCTGGGTGGCTCAAGGGGTTGGGCATTTGCCTTCAGCTCAGATCATGGGCTCGAGCCCCAGGTTAGACTCTCTGCTCAGTGGGAAGTATACTTATCTCTCTAATTCTCCCTGTGTGCTCTCTCTCAAATAAATAAATAAAATCTTAAAAAACAACAACAACAATAGGGACCTTTCACCTGCTTCTGCTACTGCAAATGAGTGGACATCCATTTACATTTCCTCTTCCTTCATGTGGGGAAACCTTTTGTTCACTGTGCTTCAGGCTGGACCTGGCCTGAAAGTGAGTCCTTGAATTACCTTTGTACTATTTACTTTGTACTATTCCAACTTGCCAAGTGGCTATGGGACCTCAGGGAGTGCTCAGGCATGGGCTCTAGGCCAGGTATATATAATCCATTTGGAACCAACTTTGAACCCCAAAGATAAGGGCATTTGTTGCTGGACCAGAGACAAGGGAAAAATGAAAACTTAAGATTTCACCCTCTGTGATGATCTTCACGGCCAGCACCATTGATGCAGTGAGTACAGAGGATTCCCCTATCCAGTCTTTTTTTCTCTCCATCCAGGCTCTCTGCAAGAGAGATCTAAGTGAGCTAGGCCTCATAGCTGGTGAGGGTATGGCTGGCGACTCAGTCTCAGCTCTCTGTGCCCAGACTGTCGAGGGGTAAGTCTGTTCACCCAGGCCTTAGCTCTGTCCCCCCTGGGAAGCTGCCGTGCTCAGAAGTGGTGAGGCTCTAGGCCTATGGGGACCCAGGCCTTCTGCCCCTCTTTGTATTTTTACTTAATACTCACAAACTTCTGCTCATCCTACTTTTTTTTTTTTCTTTCCTTACAGTTTCTGAAAGAAGGACCAAATTCATGCCAAGAACTCCCAGATGAAAAAGGCCTTCCTGGATCTGTAACTGAGATTAACCAATTCTCTATTTCAAGAGAAAGTTTCAACAAATTCTGAGGATAAAGCCAAACAGGCCTGTGACTGTCCCATGAGTACTGACAGGGTAAACAAGCTTCTGGCTCCTCCAGGTCAAGACAAGAAACACTTTTCATTAGAATGTTGGGTTTCTTCTTTGTTATTCAAACATACACCCACACATATCCTCGTCACCCTCCCTAATGAAAAACCTCAGCAGATGGAGAGCCTAGGCTCCCAAGACTTACGGCTGAGAAGATGCACTTCACTCAAGGGTCCGTTGGCTGGTACAGAATGAGGAAGGGAGAAATGAGTAGCTAGGGTAGGTAATGACTGTCTTTTAATACTCCTTACAGATAGAAATTCAAAAAATCCTGGTCAGCAAGGTTAGCAGCCTCTGGGGCCTAGGAAACCAATTTGGCTGATGTGTCTCTGATAGGGACTAGGCTTGGGGCTGCACCAGAGGGAAAGTACTCTATATTCTCTCTCTCTCTCTCTCCCTCTCTCTCTCATTTGAAAGCCTGTACAAAGAAATGGAACAAATGGATGGTTAACTTAATGATTCATCAGAGGTGGATTTTTCTCTGTCAGGTCCCTGGATGAGGCTGAGGTCTGAAAGCCAGGAGGCAGAACATTTACTTAATCGCCCTTTCTTTCCACCTTTCCAGGGGCCAGGACTACTCTTCAGACCTTTCCTCTGCAACTGCCCCACACCCCTGGCTAGCTCAGCTGGGTCTCTTTACTCCACTCCAGGCGGGATTCTGAGTTTCTCCTGGTAGCCAGGGCAAGCTCTCCCTCTGCGGAAATCTCTTTCCCCACCCCCACCTCTCATTCTGCAGTGGGCTCTCCATGCAGCCTCTCTCCACCCTGCTTTAATTCACGTTTCATTGCCTGTACAGAACAACCAGGGGCTCCCAAAGGGATGCCACCCCCATTCATGGGCCTGGGTTTTTGACTATGAGCCCTTTCTTCAAGCCTCAGGAGGATCCCCCACACCCTCCCTGGCTCCACCCCTCCCCCCACACCACCCTGCACTAGTCTCTGTAGGAAAAAAATAAAAAAGAGCTGATCAAGGCCCAGGCCAAAGAGCCACTTCCTCTCCTGGAGCCGAGGTAAAAGCTCCCAGAGACCAAGGCCCAAAGCCGGCCCAGCCCTTCCCCACCTTCAGGCTAGGCCCACCGGTGCCATTGTGAGGCCTTACCCGCCGCCCAGCCCCTAGGGAAGCCTCACACACAAAGGCCCAGGGCTTCTGGAAGCCCTGGCTGCTGCGAGCGCCCTCAACGCGCGCCTGACAGTGAGGGACCAGCAGCCTCGAGGCCTTGGTGCGCTCCCCATTGCCCCCGGTGAGCCTGTCTCGGGCCCAGGTCACGGGCCAAGCTGGAGGTTTCCTTCTCCTGCCAACTTGCCCCTTCCCGCTGCAAGTCACACACTCCCCCACTTCCCCGGGGATGGAGAGGCCTGGGCCTGGGGCGCCATTGCACAGCCCGGGCTCCCCTCCCCCACTCTCTCCTTTCTCTGCTTCTCCGAGCCCCGGGAGGGAGGAGGCGGGCGCCTCCGCCGATAGAGCAGCTATTGTGACCTTCCCTCGCCGAGCGGGAACCCAACCGAGAGAGTACCGCCGGCGGGGGAGGAGGCGACTGTGTGTGCAGACCTCGGGGTGCGGAGGGGGTGGTATGGGAAATAAATAAAGGTTTGCAACCTTGGGCAGTTGGGCCCTTCAGAGGGCGTTTGGTTGTGTTTAGACTCCAGTGCTTCCTAACACTAATTGCAGGCTCAAAAGGAGCAGAATTTATGGCGAAGGCCAAGGCGGCTTGTTTATAATTTATGAAGTTTTAAATGGCTGTGCCGCGGGCCCCCCTCTCGCCCTGGCCGTCGGCCGCGCGGGAAGCACCAACCCGGACTCGCCACCGCGCCCCCCTCCCCGCAGAAGCGACCGAGTGTGCCCATCACATGACACTCAGGCCAATGGCACGAAAGAATCCGAGCTATTCTCGGAAGCCTCGGGGAACCTTTCTCCAAAGGTGAGAGAAAGTCGATTTGTCCCAAGCGAACTCCCCCACCCCTGGAGAGAGGGGCGCCTCCGGGCCACCGCCCGGAGAGGGAGCCCCCAACCCCGCACTTCTCTGGAGCCTCGGTGTGAGAGGAAGATGATGTCAGCCGGCCCGGACACCGTTTAAAGTCTAATCCATGAAACACTAAGCCGCAGATGACACTTGGGGCCTTCGCAGACACCCGCAGACTCAGCAGATACTCCTGCGGTAACACACCGCGCTGGAAAACGCCTGGAGCCATAATGCATTATGTATTTTTATTATTATTTATGGTAGGAAGAGGAGATGAGGGAAAACCGGGCTGAATCTAAACAGCCTGATAATTCATCTATTTAATATTTAGCCAGTTAAGAAAGGTTGTTGTAATCCCTGCAAGGCAGCAAGCTCTTCTTTGACTTCCCTAATAGCTTAAAAAATAATTTCTTACAAGACAATTAGAAATTCTGCCTATGGATGCAAATCTCATAGAAAACAATTTTAAGCCTTGAAAGTGAGTAAAATATCCCTTCAGTCGAAGTCATTTATTCTGTTGATACACTTCTACAACATGGATACTCTAAACCTGCTCAGATAAAGTGAAATTGAGCAAAAGGATAGTCCCCTCCCACCCCCAATCTAACATGCCATTTTAAAAACAGCACAAAGGAACAAGGAAACTAAATATTATTTGAGCTGTCATTATTTAGCGAAACACAAACATCCAAATAGAAACGATTGTTGTTCCACCAGAAGATCAGAAGTTAAATTATTTCCACACAATGGGAATTTCACCTCGTGTCAGGGAGGATGTAGTAGGACTTGCATTATTTGTCAAACCAAATAGAGATGCGTGGGTCGACTTTGCTGAAATACAAAAGAATTGAACCTTATCTGAAGGCGCTTTCCAAGTGTCTCCTTATAGAGAAGCGGGTGGGCGTTGTCCGCCCCTCGATAAAGCCACGCTAATATTTACAAAATGGATATAAATCCTTGAAGACATTTTTGCCCCTTTTGTACAAAGAAACAGGAATAAACAAGGTGTTTATACTTGTTATGTTCCATTAATGAAACTTTTATTACTTTACATCACGGGGAACGTTTGTTTACTTTAGAAACGAGCGACCAACCATTATAAAGGAAAAAGTCCTGACAGCATTTTCTAGAGAAAAAGCTTAGGTGTGTGTCTCCAAATGATAGCTTCTTTTTGTGCACCTTAGCTTTTTCATAGCTCAGATCATCTTACAACTTCACTTGTGTCTTTTCTTTGATTGTCAGTTTTCTTTTATTTTTTTTTTTATTAGCGCCGAAAAGTGAGCGCTGGCCTCTCCAATGCAATCTAAAAAAGTCGATGTGTGTCTAGATGTGTGTCTAAAAAGAGGGTAATGGAAACAGCACAGCAGGCAGAGCACAAAGCCCTACCCAAATGACCCTGTCCAGGACCCGTTTCTGGGCTTGCATCCTCCGATTTCCCCCCTAAGGTCAATGCTGCAATGTAATCAAGTACCCCCAGAACCAGCTCGTGTACCAGATTCCAAATAAATGGAAAAAATACATATATCAAGGAGTCAGCCTATTTGGGGGCCTTCTACTGGGATTGTGCGAAAGATAAAAGGCAGGGTGATCTACCTCCAAGTGTGCGTGATTAACACAGATACACTTCGGACTGAGAAATTTTTTTATTCTAAATATTTGTTCAAATAGTACCAGACAATTTGAAATCAATAAACTGTGTCGAGTGGTGAGGGCTGCGGCTGTTCAGAAATGAGTAACGGGTGTCCTGCCACGCCACGGGGCCGCCTGACTCTACCCATGAAGGACAATTTGCGGTCTTAATCCTTTACATCAACTACAAACACCAGCCACGGTTACAATTGTTCAAAAACTACTCTCTCAACTAGTTCAGACCAAGGGGACTAAAGAGGTGAAACGTGGCCCCCGCGGCCTGGGAGCGCGTTCCTAAGCTCGGCTGGAGAATTCTACAAATATACACATAAATACATTAAGACGAGGATAAATAATCAGGGAAACGAAATGACTCGCCTCAAATAATAAATACAGATCTTTGAGTCCGTTGCAATCCTTACGGGACGGGAAGGAGCATATAAATTAAGGTCTCCGCAACTAAGCTAGACTCGGGCCAGGCCCGGGGCTGTCCGGGCGCTGGTCCCTCTGCAGAGCGCGCCGCCGATGGATCTCAGACTTACCTTCGGGACACCATTACCAGATTAGAGTCCCTCGGTCCGCAGTGTATGGCACTGTCAGGGTTACAGAGGAGAATCCGTGCGGCTGATTTATGGCGAGTCGCCCAAAGGAGGGCGCGCCTGGAGGGGAGGCCCAGTCGCCTGCGTCTCGGCCGCTGTTGGCCCGAGACCCGGGAGGCGGCGACCGAGCCAGGGCGAGGGAGGGGGTCACCGAGCAGCCCCGCGAGCCCCGCCCGCCACCCCCGCCACCAAAGCAATAGAGGTAACCGCGGCGCGAGTTCGGGCCGGCGGCGGCCGCTACAGATGCGTCAGTTTGGGGGCCTCGGGCAGGCGTCCCTGAGACGAGTGGTGGGCCGAGAGATCTGTGTAGGTGGGGTGAGGGTCGCAGGGTCCGTGGTGGTGGTTGCCGGGAATCTGCGCGGCGCAGCTGTAGTCCACGCTGGCGGAAGACGGGTGCGAGAGGTGGCCCAGGTTGAAGACGGGCCCGGACGCGGGCGCCATGGAGTCGACGAAGTTGCCGCCCACGTACACTGGGCTGCCCTGTAGGTTGGCGCTGGCGAAGCCGCCGCCGTTGCTGGCCATGGGGTGGGGCTCGAACTCGGGCGCCGCGTAGCGCTTCTGCTGCGGCAGGCAGCTGCTGAGCGGCGCCGTGTAGGCGGCCAGGCCGTACATGTTGGGCTGAGATTTGGCGAAGGCGGGCGGCGAGGGCGCGTCGTAGGCCAGGCCGGGCACCGGCGGCAGCTGGCCGGAGTAGGCCACGTGGCCGGCGGCGCTGCCCAGCGGCGGGCTGCGCTCCGGGGACTGACCGGCCGGCGAGTGCAGGATGCCCTTGGCCTTCTGGTCCTTCTTGTACTTCATGCGCCGGTTCTGGAACCAGATCTTGATCTGGCGCTCCGTGAGATTCAGCAGGTTGGCCATCTCCACGCGGCGCGGCCGGCACAAGTAGCGGTTGAAGTGGAATTCCTTCTCCAGCTCCACCAGCTGTGCACTGGTGTACGCCGTGCGCACCCGCTTGGACGCCGGGCCCGGCGGGCTCTTATCCTCGCAGCTCTCTCCTGGGCAGGAAGGGAGATAGAGGAGATGCTGAGCGGGAGAGAGGGGCGTGGGCACCCAGGGCCGGAGCAGGGTGCTTCCCTGGCTCCCTTCTCTTCTTCCATCCCTCCCCCGACCTTAACGCAGGCTGGCTGGAGTGGGGGAGGGGCGTCTGAGAGGTGAGACTCCTAGCGGGACCTCACCCGCCGGTTCCTACCTATGAGTTGCACCTGAACTCCCCCCCATCTGCCTTCTGAGGTGCTATTCACTCTGCCGCCCCCTCCCCTCCAGCCGAGTCCATCCTGTCCCTAAGTCTAAGGCTGTGGAGGAGTTTAATGAGAGACTAGTAGCAGCTGGTAAGGCTGGTAAGGTGCCCCTCCCCACCCAGGCCCCATTAAAGAAGGGCCAGACTTCTCTGAACACTCTTCCCAGCCTCTGCTGGGGGATAAGGGAGGAAGGCACCCTCCTCCGCCCCCTTGCTCTAGGGCTGGCTCCTGGGCAAAACCCCCCAGGAAACACAGAATGAGGGTGATCTGGGCACCTCACTCCAGCTCAGCTGCACCCAAGGCTCTTGCACCCCAACTCAGGCAAGTAATAAGCCATAAAAATACTGCCCCAGAATTTCAGGAGCTCCAAGGCCAGCCTGGGTGCATTTTGAGTATTTCAGTGCAAGGAGCAGCAGTCTCAACCCTGGTTTCCACAACACCCCCCACCCCCCAACCCCCCACCCCCACCTTTCAGCAGCTCCTCCCTCCCTCCCTGGTAGTACAGTAGTACAAATGGATTTCTCCTGGGAGGGAGGGGCCTGGGATTGCAGCTGGGAAGGAGGGGCAGAAGAAGCTTACAGGCTGGAAGGCACTTTCCCCCCTAGGAGCAGCAGCCCCGGAGAGTTACAGGCTAACCAGAGACTTGATAACAAGCTAAGCTACATCCGAGGCCTCCAACTAGCCCTAGACCTAGAAGCAAATTCATCTACCTGAAGATAAACTGCATCCAAGGACACAAGGCCAGAAAATTTTAGGAACCAAGCAAGGCTGAACCAAGAGAGGCTTAGAGCTCCTGGGCCTACCCACCTTCTTCCACATACCCTGAATGGACCCACAGAAGATCTCAACTCTAGGATCTCCCTTTTCTGGGAGAGAACCTCAAGGCTGCTCTTGTTTCAGAGCACTTCCTCTTCCCTAGGATATGCCCCTCCCCATTATGGATTAGCTGGGATGGAAAGAACTGAGTTGGGGGGACACCAAATAGAGACCATAGCAAGGTCTTGTAGGCTCTGGTTGGGTTCAAATGTGCCATTCTGTGGCTTTGAGATCTTGGGCAACTCTCACAGTTTCCTTATCTATAAAATGGGGCTGTTATCATATACCTACCTCAAAAGGTTTTTTGGGAAAATTAAATTAGGTAATGTTTGTAAAGCATTTAGCCTGGTTGTTAAAATGGAACCAGGTTAGCACTCCACAGACTTTAGTTTTTATTAATTTAAAGGAGTGGGGTTCCTGTGATATGGGCTACATAGGAACCCATGCCTGGAGAATCGTAATACCTGACTTCAAGTTTTGGGGAGCCGTCAGACGGAAGAAGGAGCTAAGTCATGACCAGCAGCCCGAGAAAGCAGATAGCACGTCAATATAAGAAAAGGCCACCTAGGGGCGCCTGGGTGGCTCAGTGGGTTAAAGCCTCTGCCTTCAGCTCAGCTTGTGATCTCAGGGTCCTGGGATCGAGCACCACATCTGGTTCTCTGCTCAGCAGGGAGCCTGCTTCCCCCCCTCTCTCTGCCTGCCTCTCTGTCTACTTGTGATCTCTCTCTCTCTGTCAAATAAATAAATAAAATCTTGAAAGAAAGAAAGAAAGAAAGAAAGAAAGAAAGAAAGAAAGAAAGAAAGAAAGAAAGAAAGAAAGAAAGAGCCACCTACTCCTAACTGGGGAACTTGTCCAGCAATGGCACCAGCAGCCTAGAATGGAGCACCCTGTTCCTGTAAGGCCTTGGCTCCAATGGGGACACTAAAAATAAAGGGGTGTCTTTCTGCATTTCTCCATGAGTATTAGTGTAGACCTATGGCCTCCAAAGCTGCACTTGCAGCCCTGAGTCTCTTGCTTCCTAGGTGAGCTAGCTTCTTGGGGTCATTCTGGGGGGCTTAGCCCAGGAGGAGCCCCTTCAGAGAGCTACCTGCAGTGGCACAGCTGTTCTTCTGCTTGGAGTTCTGTCGGGACTCTTTCATCCAGGGGAAGATCTGCTTGCTGATGGTGGCTGAGGAGCCAGAGGCATTGGGCCCACCCTTGGCCTTCTTGGCAGGCACCCCACCTCCAGGATTGGTGGGCGAGGACGGGGGCAGGGTTGGTGGCGGAGGAGGGGGTTGTGGTGGCTGCTGCTCTGAGTTCAGGCCAGGAGGCTGGCTGCCACCACCCCCACCCTGGCTGTTCCCAGTGCCAGGCCGCATACAGCTGCCATTGAGTTCAGTTCCTTTGTGGGCTGGGGCTCTCAGAGGTGCCGAACTCTGGATGGAACAGGCGGAGCCTGGGTAATCAGTGTCCAGGGAGCTGGCAGCAGCAGGGGGTGGGTAAGGCTGATGGGGGGTGCCGTAGCCATAGGTGTCGGTGGCCTTGCTGTAGCCATAGCCTCCGAAGAGTCCTGGGTTTTCATAGTAAGCAGCCTTCTGCATCGTGCACTCAGGAAGTTCCAGGGCCTGCTGACCCGGCTCAAATAACATTGACCACCACTGTCTCTTTCACCGACACCTCGGAGGTCTGCCCTGAGAGGGCTGGGGTAGCCCCAGGCTCCTGGTGACCTGTGGAGAAGAAAAGTGAAAGGCCCCAGAGGGACTGTAACTGACAAGATAGTCAATATAGAAGGACTATCTAGCGGTGCTCTCTGCTGTCTACCCACTTCCTAGGGGGAGGCCCTGAGATTTTATGAAGTTCACCTTATTTGAACCTTTGCAAAAGTCAGAAGGAATTTCTCATAAACATAAGGAAAGACCTTTCCTTCTCTTGAGCTCAACTCCATCCAAGAGAAGGGGCTTCCTCCCCGCCCAGAACACTATTTTCTTTCCTCAAGATCATCAATTTAGCTTTTGAAATGGCATAGAAAAGCACTTATGGCCTCATACATTTTCATGGCTGACTTTCCTGCTGGACTTTGAGCTCCTTGCAGGCAAGGACTGTGTCTTATTCATCTATATATTCCTAACACCCAGCCCAGCACCTTGTCTGTAGTTAAGTGCAGTAAATGCTTGTTGAATGAGTGAATGGATGGATCAATCAGTCAATTACTGGGACACCCCAGGGTGTTAATGAAAAAAGAAAGCTCTAAAATACACTCAGAACAGCCAGAACTCAGAAGAAGAAGAAGAAGAAGAAGAAGAAGAAGAAGAAGAAGAAGGAGAAGGAGAAGGAGAAGGAGAAGGAGAAGGAGAAGGAGAAGGAGAAGGAGAAGGAGAAGAAGAAGAAGGAGAAGAAGAAGAGGAGGAGGAGGAGGAGAAGGAGGAGGAGGAGGAGGAAGAAGAAGAAGAAGAAGAAGAAGAAGAAGAAGAAGAAGAAGAAGAAGAAGAAGAAGAAGAAGAAGAAGAATCATCTCCCCCACCTGGTTTCAGAATCACAGCATCTTTCATGAAGACCCAGATAGTCTCCTTTCTGGTGACAGGGTGAGAATCCGCCCAGTGAACTCTGTGGGTCAGCCCTGTGCAATGGACTAGGAGGTAAAAACAAAAACACTTAGACCCCCAAACTTATTTTGAGGTTAGAAAACGTTTCTTCTCTTTCATCTACATTTTTCTAGTCTTTACTTTGTTCTCTGCTACTTTTAAAGGGATACTGGAAAAGGTGAAGAGATTTAGAATCTGAAATGCATGGAGCATGGGAGAACACAGAATGCTTTATAGTATAACTATATAATTTTTATCCTGCATCTATGGTGTAAATATATGTTATTATTGACCTCTGCTCTGGATCCTCCGCTGCCGCAGCCCAACTCCACCCACTCTACAACCAATGGGAGAACTTCTCACGCCATGATGAATGGACCCAGAATTAGAAGAGGAAGAAAAAAACTCAGAAAAATTCTATCCCTTTTGTGTCCTCTGATTCTTGATGGGGGCTTCCCTTCTTGTCCACTCCACCCCCTTCCCCTGAAAGGCTCCTAAGGAGTTAAAGTATAACTAATACCATTCAACCACTTTTGTCTGCTTGATAAAGAAAACTCATAGGTCAGCTCCCTGGTCTCAATTCTTGATCTCTTTCAGGCACCTTTCCCTCCTCACAACTCCCTGGGCTTCCATCATGGTCATCATGATGGACCACATTGTCTAGACAACTTATGTGGCCTAATGGATTTGACTACTAGGATCAAAATCACTCCTCCATTCACTCATTTCTCCTCCACTTTCACCAAAGAGCCCAATTTTTAAAATTCTTCATATTAGCCTTCATTTGGTAGTATTGTTGCCCATTTTATTTTAAAATATAAGGGACGCTGGCATTTATCTTGATAAGACACAGGCCCTTTTCAATGGGATAATAGAATACTAGGATGTGTTTTAGGAATTGTTTCTATTATTGTTCTTAAAGGTATCCAGTTAAGATACCTAGCAAAGCTGGTCTTAACCTTTCTTTCTTTCATTTTCTAGATCATCCTCTGACTATTAAAGTTACTGAACAGCAAATGGAAAGTTACATCCCCATCCTGTGACTAATATTGATGCGTTTGCCCCCAAGCCAAAGGACTGGGTATTCCAGGTTTAGTTGTTTCTCGACTTTTCTTGGAACCTGGTTCCAGTATTAATCCGTGGGCCCTCTGGATGTCAAAATGGTCACATTTGACACTCAGACCACCAAAACTCACCACTGCTTCTGTCATTTTGTTTACAACTGCAGAAACAAAATACCGCCCCCCCACCCTGGCCTCCCAGGTTGACCAAGTTTATCTCAATAGGTGGACAAATCCCATTAAAATAGCTTCTTTAGCTACTGACCAGGTCTTTGAAACCCACAGCTTTACATATATATTTGTTCCTATGGCATATTCCTGGATGAAGCTCTGTGTACTGGGCCTCAAAAGTGTGAATACTTGGCAGCTTCATGAATAATCCCAGTGCCTGTTCTCCTGCGCTTG
Source organism: Procyon lotor (assembly GCA_028646535.1). Classification (NCBI taxonomy): domain Eukaryota; kingdom Metazoa; phylum Chordata; class Mammalia; order Carnivora; family Procyonidae; genus Procyon; species Procyon lotor. The sequence goes on from CM053605.1 coordinate 48,209,930, forward strand.
TTTTCATTGTCTTAAGGAATTTCAAGGCCCCCTCGATGACACCCCATGTCTATTGCCCCATGAGCAAGGGCAGCAGCCCTCTCTTCATCAGGAAGGGCTTTGCAGCCTCCCCCCACATCCATATTATAATGCCCCAGAGAAACCAACTCTCCTAAAACAGAAGCTGAGAATATTGTTACAAAATTGGTTAAGAAAAAAAAAGCTTATTTTTTTCCAGAAATCCCTACTCCTTGTGAACTCTGCTTGAACCTAAAAAGCAGGAATGGGTCATAAATCACTTGGACAATGGTCAACTGTTCAGTGGCTCATCTTTTCGATCCCCCCCCCCCCACCTTTTTTTAAAGGCTTTCTTTTTTCGCCCTTTGGTACCTCTGCTCATTTTGTTCCCGGACCCAAATGCCTTGGGGTGAAGCCTAGCCCGTGTAGGGGGAGGGGCGGTCTGCGAAGTCCTAGGCTGCCCTTTTCTCTCATTCCTCCCCTCAACCCTTGGGGCACCGGCCGGGGGGGCAGCCTCCCCAGAACCCGGCCGGCACAACCCCTGGCCCATTCTAGGGTAGGGGCACTAAACGGGGTCTGGCTCGACCCTTCTCGAGGTTCCGGGAAGTTGCCCAACTCAGCTCGGAGGCCCAACCGCAGGCTGGGAATGCAGGGCCGAAGGGTCCCCAGCCAGAAGGAAGGCGGCCTCAAAGCGACCACCGTCCGCCGCCTGGGCCGCGCTGGACCGCCGCACCCGCCGCGCCTCTGAAGCCGCTGAACCCTGATACTTGCTCACTGCACTTAATTCTCCCTGGGATCAATACCTAATATGATACCGAATAAATAAAAGGCGCTCACAGCGGCCAGGGGACGGGGTTATTAAGCAGCTGGAGCTCTCACGGTGCATATCAATGCACCTGTCATTGTGGTTTGTAACAAAATTTATGACTGCAAGTACGGCGGCAGTAAACGCTTCAGTAAGGAATGAAAAGAAAAACACTTCCCAAGGCCCGGCACTTTTCAGAAGTGGAAAACAGGCTCCGCGTAGGAGGAAGAGCAGCAAAAGAATTCCCTACTCCGCACTTTGGCCGGCCCCGCGCCCCGCGAGCAGGGGGACTATATAAAGTGGCCAGTGCCCGCCTCTCGGAGCAGCTCTGCCGGGCGTCGGGACGCGGAACGGGACGCCCGCTGCCTCGCCCGCGGCCGAAGACCTGCTGCCCGCTGCTGCCTGGGGACGCCGGGAGGCTCGCTGGATGCGCGGAGGCCGCACGGCGCTCGCTCGCCCGCCCGCCGGGGCCCGGAACACACCGAGGGGCTTGGGAAGGGAGGGGGCGGCAGTCGCTGCGCTGGGACTTGGTCGGCGATCTAAGTAAATTATGGACCGTTAGAGTCGGGGCAAGTTGAAAGAGAAAGGGGAGGCGACGGTTGGCCGGTTGTTTCTGTTGCTCTCAAATGTTTCTAAGGTTCCAGTTGGCCTTGGCTCCTCTCCCTGTTTCTTCCTAAACCAGGGCCTCGGAAGCCCACACGTCTCTCTTTGGCGGACCAGACTCTTGCTGGGCATCCCCGTTTATTCGCTGGAACACAGCAACGATTCTTGCTCCCTGTTGGCTTTGCTACTTCGGGATTCCGAAACCACCCCTTTTCGGGTTTGCTTCGTGGGGATACATTTGCTGCAGAGCTGGGATAGCTTTCTGCCCAAGTTCTCTCCATCTCTCAGCCTGAGCCTCTTCTACCCTATGGGAAGCCCTGGGCGCGCCTTCTAAATCATTCTTATTTAGCCCAGATAACTCAGTACGTAATACACCCTGCATTTAAGGCACTGGGCTCACCCCATTAAAGGGCCATAAATTTGAAGGCCGATGATCGGTTATCATGTAACGGGCAGCAGTTCACACTGAGGTGATCCACTTCAAAGCCGCCCTTTGTTTTATGTCTTGATGTATGAATCCTGAGATGGCTACCTTGAGTTGTAGGACAGATGGAAATGTAGTGGAAATTATTTTTTTTTTTAAATTACACTACTCACCACAATGTGTGTGTGTGTGTGTGTGTGTGTGTGTGTGTGTGTGTGTGTGTGTGTGTTTCTCTCGAATTTTGCCGGTAACTCTTTTTAGGTTCTTCGGGTTCCTTTTGATATTCTGTTGAGGCAGACTGGAACAAAAAGGAAAACTCTCAGTGGCAGTCGCTTCTTTCTTATCCACACATGTTGAGAGGCTTTACCCCTTTTAAGGGTGTCGTAATCAATGTGACTATTGTATATGCCCGCATATATTCCAGGCGCCTTCTCCTTGGCAGAAAGGAGACTTGGTTGGCTTCTAGGGAGTGAGCGGACTTTAACACAAAGTCTTTGGCGGGATGAGGGAAGGAAGAGCTCAGACCTGAGGAAAATGTCAGACCCTGAGGCAGGGGGTGGGCTAAGTGAGTCAAAGGCACAAGGGGAATTACTTCTCTCCTCCTGCTTCAACCAGGCCGTAAGTGCTCCAGGTGCCCTAATCCCCTAGGCCAAACCCACCCTCCTACGAGCAAAAGAGAACTTGCAGAATTGGGGCGGAGGAAGGCTACCGCGTAGGGCACCAGAAAGAAGAGGACGAATATGTAGATGGGCCTGGGTAGGTCCTAGTCAATGGCTGTCATACTCAGCTCCCGTGGAAAGGGAGCTGGGCACTATTTTCTGGTTTGTACGTTGTATCTTGAATGGTTCCCCTGAATTTATTTTATTACAGTAGGTACCCCACCACACTCCTGGTCTGGGCTGCTCCCCAACTCCTGGGTAGGGGTTAGGCTGCAAACCATCCAAGAAACAAACATCCCTTCCACCCTTACCCAGAAACAGACCAAGCTGCCCACCGCTGTGGGTGCCTAGCGGGTGCCCGTATAGGTCAGGCGAGAGGAGAGACACAATCCCCCCTCTTGCATCTGCCCTGTGCAATTTGTCGACTCAGTAGTTTGCAAACACTAAACCACGCAGGAGAAAGCCCCACACAAAGCGATCCGGTCCCTTCTAAAGACAAGAGCACGCAGCCATAAGCCTTTGAAGTGACCTTTGGCTCACATGGCAATAACTCACCCCTTAATGAACACCCAACGGAAGCGCCTTGGAGAGATCCCGGCCCAGTAGGGCTCCTAATATCACGCGCGGGCTTGAGCTTCCCAGCCAGCCTTGGGCCCAGGGGGGCTCAAGGCTGCCAGGGCCGCCCTGAGGGCTGCGCAGCGGGGACGTGCTGTACCCAGGTCCTCGATCCTGACCGGCGGGCCCCGAAGCCACCTTATATGACACATTCATGGGAACGGACATCAACTTTTACCGCTTGACTGTTTTATTATTACTATTTTTTTAAAAAGAGGGTTCTTTAAAAGTAGGATCTTCCCCTCAGAAGAGAGCTAAATTGGGAGGCCACCAGGGCGGACCAGGGCTGCCTGTAGCTTTTGTTTTCCCCGTGGAGGATCAGGGTAAGTGTGCTCCTGGGTGCTGTGGGATGCCCTGTGTGCCCTGTTTTCTGGTACAGGAGGCTTGGGAAGCGAAAAAGGAAAAGGACCCTAAGGGCGACAAAGTTGGGCCACCCAGAGTCCCCACTGCCTTTTCACATGTTCCCTGCTCAGCCCACCCACTGTCCAGCAGGCCCAACATCAGCCTCCTGCTTGCCCAGAATCTCAGGCTTAACCCCGCTGGCTCTGGTCCACCAGCTCAAGGACCCTTTCCACAGCCAGAAACTGGGGGAGCAGGAGGTAGCCCTCTCTGCGAGCTGTCAACGGAGAGCTGATCCTAGGAGGACCCAGCCCTATGCCCCAATTCCCACCAGCATCCCCCCGGAAAAGTCTTTAGGATAGGGAGCCTTGGTGCGGATTATTGAAATTTTCGGGGAAGTTATAAGTGAGTGCTCCATGGGGCCAAATGAAATGCTGCTCGCAGTAATTGGATTCAGCTGACTAAGTTGGCAGGCGCGCTGCTCCAAGGCAGCAGGCGAAGAAAAATGTCCAGCGACTTTAAGTTCTGAAGAAGCCAAGAGCAGGCGATTGACAAAACAACTTTCCTGCTCTCCTTTGATGGTGATGCCCTTGGAAGTTGGTCCTTTTCTAGCTGGGGCCTGTCCCAACTTAGGCTGAAGGTCTGCTCCTTGCTTTCTGAGACCTTCCCACAGGGGCTCAGTCTGGCCCGGGCCGTGTGGCTTTCTCAGGAGCCTGGAGCTGCTTACTTGGGCTTTGGCCCCGGAAAAAAACAAAACAAAACAAAACCCAGGATGAATTGTCTTGTCCTCCTCCAGCCAGGGGCTGCAGGATCCAGTAAACAAAAGGATGCGAGGAATTTAGAAGCCAAAATATGATTTAGCTTTCATCCTGGGTTCTTTGGGGAGAAGAACTCAGGAGCCCTAAATCTTTTCTCTGACACTATGGAAGTCAAAACCCAGATTAGTGAGGGGGTATGTGGAGGAGCCTCTCAAACTCTTCTGAGTAGTTTGGGGGTTCTCTTGAATTTGGGAGAGAAGCCTGAGTAGCACTTTAACCTCTAAAGGAAAAAATATTAAGCCAGCAGCGAGAGATAAAGGCGTGCGTACGTGGAGCTAGCTCCCAGAACAATGCAGGGAGCTGGCTGGTCACAGAGTTTATTTTAAATACATATAAATCAACCTGCCTGTGCCCAGCCAGGCAGCCCAAGACACGGAATTAATATGACGCTCCATCTTACTTTGGCAGTGACAGTGTAAAAAAAGTTTCTTTTTATTCATTTCATTTTCCAGCCCATTCTGATAACTGCACATTTACCCCCAAAATACTTCTTCCAGCCCCCGACTCCCTTACCAGCCCTCTCCTCAAACTGCCACCTCCTCCCTCTCCAACCATGCCATCAGCCACCCCCAAGCCTGGCAAGGTAGTGTGTCCTCCTAACCTTTGGGTAGGCGGGGAGCACCCCCACAAAGCGCACCTCCTTACGATTAATCACCGTCGTCCTCGATGTATATGTAGAAGTGTATCTAGGTCTACGCGGACTGCCTCACCAATTGGCAATAATCAAGATCACAGATTACACAAAATAAATCATATTTAGTATCCCATTCAGGGCAGCAAGCAGCCCGGTGCCCGAAGATTTCCATTTTGTCATGCAATTGCTTACCTGGATCCCAATTTATCATAAACCTGGTGTCCTCGGCCTCAGAGTGGGCGCCAGTGGGGGGCAGAGCTAGCCTTCCCCCTTTGTCTGCAGACAACACTGTCCCAACCCTGGTCTTGCGCGCTCGCAGACGCGGCCATATACCCGAGCACACGGAATTCCCGGTAGAACGGAACCAGGCTGAGGTTCAACTACCAATAAACGCAGGAGGAACGAGTTCGTAGTCCCCGAGCTGGCTTCGCCCGCGCTGCGCGCCCGTCGGTCCACCCGCCCGCCTGTCCGCTCCCAGGCCCAGAGCGGCGGCCACCCGCGCCCCCACCCTCTCCTGGGTTCCTGCCCAGCCCTCCCAGACCCCCCAGAGCTCGGGGTTTGTTTTGCTTTCGTAATGTGGCCCTTTCTGGATTTGGAGAGAGCCCCGGAAACCCCCTCATAGTCGGGAAATACAGACGCTGCCTTCAAATGCGAGCATATTTGTTCACGTGACCCCGAGGGAAGATTGTACTGATTGAGGCTGAAACTTTCACGCCATCCAGCCCCGGAGCGCAACCAGGCCTGGGGGCTTGGAGGAGGGGCAGGAAGCGTGGGATCTGGGCCCATTCCTCCGAGCAGACACGGGTGGGCAGGGATCGGAAAGATAGCCCCCATCTCGCAGCTCGGGACCAACCCAGCCCCAGCCTGGCCGCTGGCAGCGGGATGGGGGCGCTGGGAGTCTCTCGCCCCACGACCTCTGACCCTGGCCCAGCCTTCCACCGGACTGGCCCACGGATTGGAAATTTTAGAGGCTGCCTCTCAGAGGCGTCTCCGGAGGCGGCTGTGGAGCATCAGAGGCCCAGCGTTCCCTTAGCTCCCCGGCCGGCCGGCCGAGCCCGATACCTCGCATCCGCGCGTACCCAGGCAAGGCTCCGCCTAGGCGGACGCGCTGCTCTCCCTCTCCCCGGACGAGACAATTAGTTGTGGCACAGCGCAGGCTCCGGCCCTAAGGTGGGTGACTCCAGCTCCCAGACCGGCCGGTCACCCCGGGGAAACCCCACCCCCCCACTCTCACCCCCCACCCTCACCACTGCTCGAGGCCTCGGCTTGTTCCGCAGACGCAGCTGCGGAGCCACCACTCCCCGACAGCCAGAAAAGGCGCATAAGTAGCAGGCCAGACCCGTAGCGGTCTCCCCTCTCTGCGCCTTGCGCACTGCACTCGGGTCCTGAGCGGCCTGGAGCCGCCGAGCCGCTGTTTGCCGAGACCCGCGCGCCTCCCAACCTGGGCCGGGCCCACGGAATCCGCAGGCCCGGCGACTGCCAGGCCGCGGCTTCCCGCTTGCTGCGGCGCCTCCAAGAAGGCGAGGAGCCTGCGGTATCAGTCCTGGTCGGGCTGATCTGGGAGTCAAGGGAGCTTCTGTTTAGAAACAGCTCATTGGGACCTGTTCCCAGCACTCTCCAAGTGGTCAGGCGGAATTTACCGTCACAATTCTGCGTTTTTGAGAGTAAAGCTCCCGGCCAGGGTGAGCGACCAACCTCCGGGTCCGAGCCTGCCAAGAGTCGTCCATGGCCCTCTCCCGGCCCGACCTGCACCCCGGAATCCCGCACCACGCGGGAGTCTCCACCCCATCCCCGAAGTCTCCTTGTCATGGCCAGTTCTGCTTCTCAGTGGAATCGGGTACGGAGCAGATGCCCTGTCGCCTCTTGCAAGGTCTCGGACAGGCGACAGGCGAAGGCAAGTGTGAATGTGCTCGGCAGCCTCAGAAGAGCCGGGGAGAAGGGGATAAAAGTCCTCCTCATTCCCCCCTTCAGAGGCACAGGAAGCACCGAGGACAGGTCACAGGCTCCAACCCCCGGACCTGTCAGGGAGCTCCTCCTTTTGTTCACCTGGCTGGGCCTGGCTGGAGGCCCACTCCGGACCACTCTTGAGGCAGGGCTGTAGGTGCCCCGAGTTCACCCCCACCCGGAGGATCCCGCCCCCCAGCCTCCCGCCAGGGGCCGAGCATCGGGCCCACAGCAAGTGTTAATCTCCTGCCAAAGAGGGGGGCCGATTTGCGGGAATTTGTCTCCAGGAAAGGATCTAAGCCTTCTTCAATCGGAGCATATGTTCATAGAGCAATAAACCGGAAAGATTTACAGTCC
>CM053605.1:48217224-48297224 GCA_028646535.1 Procyon lotor
GGGAGGGGAGCCAATTCTCATTGAGAAAAACGCAAACAGCTCAGAGAAAGCGCCCGGAATATCTGCGTCTGAGTCGCTTGCAAAGCACATAAACATTTGTCATCTTTGAATAATTGAATTAATGTATTATTGTTTGAATGTATAATTCATAGCGGAGGAAACTTTGTCTCTGTCCTGACGGGGAAATATACACACACCAAAAAAGAAATCAAAACATACACACAATCCCCAAACAACTACCAAACACAGCCAGCTCCAGCTAGCGGAAATCACCCTCAAAGCCAACGGGAGGGAAGAAGAAGGCGAGTAAAGAGGGTCTCCTCTCCAGCTCCGGCCCTGAGCTGCCGGCTGGAGGAGGAGAACGCCTGCTGCTGCCCCAACCCAGAGCCCCCAAAAAGCTGGGGGGTGGGGTGGGGTGGGAGCCCAGGGGCTACTGGGCTAGTGGGACCTCGGATCTCCTTGGAGGGTGGGAGAAAAAAGGCTGAAATGGGAGGCAACAAGACAGACAGCCTTTGCACCAAGACCTGGCCTCTCCCGAACATCCCTGACCCAGGCTTCTTTTCGCCCCCGGGTCTCCCACTCCAGCGGCGGGGACTTCTAACCCGTGCCTTTATTTTAGATCTTCTCCCAAATCAGAAATACAAAAAGGAAGGGGAAGAAGGAGAAACTCCTTGCGGGGGTGACAGAAGCAGCAGAGCTTGGGTGGGAAAGGAGGGGAGTGGGAGAAGCAACTCGGAAATCATTATCTGTTGGTTAAAACCTGCCTGGGGTAAAATTTCAACTCGATTTTATAGCCTTCTATTATGACGCAAAGAAAAATTTACGACCCTCGCTTGAAAAGAGGGCCGGGGCCTTTTCTCACCGGTTTAAGAATAGGCAGCAGATGCCGTGACAGCGACCATTGTTCCCGGTAGACACAGGCGACCGGGCAACCTCGGCCCGCGTGCGCCAGGCGCGTCCCCCAGCCGGGCGGGTTTTTAACAACTCCTGTTGTTTCGGAGCAGCTCACGCGCACCCTCGCCCCCTCGCCCCTCGCCCCTCGCCCCTCGCACACCCCCACATGCTCACACACACCCTCTCTCGCGCTCGCAGACACACACTCGGCCGCTCTCAGTAATTTTTCATAAGTGCAAAGCTTTGCTGAACCAAAGGTCACCATCCAAGCCACTAACAACTTCTCGCCCGGCGCGCGGTTCCAAATCAGGAAGCAAAGGGAACTATTTGTCAGCGGTCCTGACAGCTAAGTTCATTAAGGATTTAAATCTGAAGAAATAAAAGTCGCCAAAATATTTACCTGCTGGCCGCGCTCCCGCGCCCGCCACTGGGGGCCCGAGGGTGGAGGGCTTGGGGGCGCCGCGCGGCCCCCCTCGGCGGGTGATATTCTTGGGATCCCTGCACTTTCCAAGTCGGAGAGAGCCCTTTGCGTGGCAGATTAATGACGACTCCGTGTTTCTTAAGGGACGTGCTGAATTAATTATTTCGCCAATCACGTGGTCGGGACTTGTAGAAATCTATTCTTATCATCTTCCTCGCACTTTGAAAATTCTCCGGGTTATGAAAGGCCCTCCCCCGGCTGCTGGCGAGCCCCGGCCGCCCAGCCAGGCGCGGGGGGCAGGGAGGGCTCCCCAACATGGCGGGCGGGCGGGAAGCGCCGTCTGCCGAGGGTCCCGATTTACTGTACTGTACTCAAGCGGGCTCGGCTATGGACTCGCTGCCTCCTCGTCCCTGCCCGTGATTCAATACACACCACGGTATTGATGTATTGGTGGGCACAGGAGGAGCCATTAACCAGAAGACGGGCAGAGGACAATCATAAAATGTGTCTGAATATTTAAACTTCTGTCTGCACACTTATAAATACACATGTCCACGCGTCTGAGGCGAGCCCTTCCATATATTAAGGACACATGTCTGATTTTATGCATTCTGCTCATTTCCTGTCGCGAGCAAGCCCCCCCTCCCCAGCTATTTTGGGACTCCTGTCTTGGCCCACTCTTCAAGGCGAGGCAAAGACCAGAGAAAGCCCTCGCGAAAAAAAATAGCGCACGCCACTTTTTATAGTGGGGAGTGTTTATTGTCGTCTGGAGGTCAGAGGGGGCTCCAGGGGAAGGAGGGGCAGGTGCTAGAGGCCCCAGTGGGGCTGAACAGCACGGAAGAAGTAGGAGTCCAAGACTGGAGGCCAGAGGGGTCTGGTCCAAGTGACCACTGGCCGGTCCCAGCTTGGCCCAGAACCCAGCACTCTTCCAGAGTTGGGGGTGGTGGTGGGGGCGTGCAGGGATGTCTCTCACCCACCACCAAACAAAGAGATTGAAGGGGTCTAGGGCTAGCCTGGGCCACACAGAGAGCCGACCTGGAGCCTCCTTTTAGTCTAGGAAGTTACTTATTTTCCTTTCAAAAAAATAAGGCCCTGCAGCCTGAATCCAAGCTTAGGCTTCTCAACGCCCACAAAATATGGTGGCCAAATTGGAGTGTGTACGTGTGGGGGAGAGGTCAATGACAGACTTGCTAACCCTTACACAGTTTAACCTTCACACGTCAGGCACAATGCAGAAAATAATAAAATAAATTGTTTATATCGAATGTTAGCTTTTAGAAGACTTAATGAAGAATGCTTCTGTGGAGGCACCAAACAGGATGGAAGTTTCGCTACACCTTTTATTATTTCAAATATAGATCAATGAATTACATCAAAACTACAGGCAACAATTAGTATAAATAATACTTTAATCAGTGGCAGCAGAACAGTGGTCAATTCTATTAAAAAAGCATCTTGTGTGAACAGACACCATGGGGCTGACTGACAATGTCATCTCCCAACAAAAGGCTGCAATGGACAAAGTGAGATGAGAGTCTGAGGAGCAATGTCCTCAGTAAACACTTCACTCCTCCCCAGTCACGACCCCAACACAGCTTAAAAAAAAAAAAACACCACCACCAAAACAAACACTTCTGGCTCATATTTGGGGGAACAAACTGGAAACAAATAAAAGCAAATGGGCACTGCGCCTTTCCACATCTAGGTTTCTCCAGAGTACGTTCCCAGATGGAGACTCATTTTCTTCCCTGCCCTAGGTGGTGGTGGTTGGGGGGAGGCACTGCTTCTTCTCTGCCCCACTCCTGTGGGCCCAAATGGGGTCCAATTGGGACCACAGGGTTGAGGGCTGCCCCCTGGGCCATCCAGGCTCCATTAACATTTCAAAAGACAATCCCTGGAAACTGAAGGGAACTGAGACTTATAAACAAAGAAGTTGTTTCTCTGATTAAGTTACTTTTCAAAGTAGTGGGGCTACTTTGGAGAAGGAGCTTGGGTTTTCTTCGTCAAAACATGCCTCTTGGCTTTCCTCTGGGGCATGGGTGAGGGCAGCTACGCAGTTTGGGTATTTGGTCTGAAGCTGGGGTGAATAACCTGAACTTCTGGGAAGGGGGAAATCTATATAATAATCTTTATAATATATATGTAGTTGGGGGTTGTGAAAATATATACTTTTTCCCCCTCCCAAGGAGAAGGTTCAATATATTCACAGATTTGGGCTTTGGGAAAGAATCTTAGCAACTTTCCAACTTGCCTAACCATAGCGGCTCTTTTCAAATGCTACATCCAAAGACTGCTCTCCATGTTGGAGGGGGAAAAAAAGAAGAGAAGGGTAGTTAGAGTCCAAAAGGTTAAGGGTTTAGAGGTCAGTCCTCCCGGCTGAAATACAGCTAATCGAATAGAAAATTTGTCCTCTGGATGAACCTGATTCTGTAATTTAGCCGAACTTCAGTAAAATACCTTTTCAGCTTCTCAACGTGAGGGCGTCAGAAAAAAGACGTCTTGACTATGTATGAACTCTTTGCTTTTTGTCATAGAAACAATGATGCGAATAATGCAGGAATATCCATCTTTAATATCCCGACGTGGCGATATTCAAGTATTGCCATGTGCAAGTCTGAGAGCCAGGCTCACCCCAAGGAGGAACAAAGAGCTGTCCCCAGGGTCTAATACAAAAGACCAAGGCTTGGAAGATACTTTAGAGAAGTGGAATTTCAGCCTAGGAACTCCACTGAATACCTGCTCTCAGCTCTCAGGAGACACCAAAGACCATGCGTGCAGAAAAAGCCTTTTTTCTCCCTCCACCCAAATATATTTTTAAAAATTATCTCCAAACCTTCTGAAGTGTTTTGGAGAACTGGGGGAAAAAAAAAAGCTCCAGTTCTGAATCTCTCTTTCAAGCTCATCCCTTGCCCCCTTTCCCCCCATCCTCCCTTTTGTCACTTTTCTGTAGCTACAACCAAGGGGTTTCTTTGGGGAGCCTGAGGCTTTGAGGTTTAAACTTCCAAAGTCTTGTTTCATTTGAGTATATGAACTCTACCCATTACCTTTGACTCTTTCCCCCTTATCCTTAAGGGTCAGCATTTTAGAAAAATGAGCTTTGAACCCTTCTCAGGCCAGGCGTAAGAAAAATGACGGAAGAACATCACTGCTGTTGTTTGAGAGTGATTGTTCTTAAACCACTATTCTTTAAGGCAAGGAAGAGGGCCTGAAACTTTTATACTTTTACAATTTCTGCTTCTAATTAACGTGTTGGAAAAAAAAACTTCCTTACGTTTGTTTAAAAAATAAAAACTTCAGGCAAAAAAAAACCCCTAAGACCAACTTTTGTGGACTTCTAGATTCAATTAGTTTTCTCTCTCTTTTTTAAAGCAAGATTCCCCCTACTTTCCCACTTTCTCCCCACTACATACCCCCTCTCCCATATAGGCCGTATACCGATTCTTATAAAAAACGGCTATATGGGTTATTTGGAATCCAGCATTTGGAATCCAGTTGGAACAGAAAATTCAGTCATTATCTAATGACCCAGAACATAGAGGTTTTGTTTTCTTTCCCCAGAAGGAAAATGTTGGACCATTTGTTTCTTTCTTTCCCCTTTTCTTTAATCACCCAGAACTAGCTGTAAGCACAGTGCTGAAAAAAGCACATGTGGAAATATATTTTCAAGAACCCAACTTTGAGTGGACCCTTTGCTCCCCTCTAAAAGGGTTAAGGGCCCCCTACACACATTTCCGGGGAGTGGGGAGGGGGTGGAGTTCAAAATGCCGCTTAGAGCCAGAAGTTAGTCCACACATCTCTGATTCTCCCTGAAACTCAGCCCCTTTCACCGTCTTAAGATTTTTGGCATTAAGATGTCAGTTATGTCTGTACCCCATCCCCCAACAAATAAATATTTAAGCAAATATAATCTAAACATAAAATAACCCGTTTCCATTTTCTTCTTAGACTCATTTCTTTGGGCATGGGGCCACTGGGAGCAAAATACTTTTTTTTTTTTCACATTGGAAATTCTACAGATGATCCAGAAAGTTCAGAAATCCTGGCCCAGCTCTCCTGTTTCCACTGAAAGCACCTAGCACAGGGGGGGCCAAGCTCCTGCCTCAACTCCCCCAGTTATTAAACCACAAAGACCCCTGGAGGGGTGGGGTGGGAGAGGATGTTCAAATCCACGCTGGGATAAAATATCCCACCTTCATTTGCAAATTCAAAATCCAACAGCAGAGATTTTCATAAGTTTAATAACTCACCAAGGTTTGCATTCTCAGTAGCTCCTGCCATAGGATAATGTACTTAGAGAGAGAATCCCGCCCCCCTCCCACCCCCATCCCGCTTCAGGGAGGGGGCTGCCCTCGGGCAGGATGCTAACCTAGTCCGAGGGCGGCCTGCATGTCCCAGGTCCACCCCACAGTACCTTAGAGCCCAGGGAGGTGACAGCAAGCCCGGCCTGCCCCCGCAGCTTCGGCTCAGCCGGGAGCGCAGGGAGGAATGGGCCCAGGGTCCCCACGTCTATAAGGTCGTCAGGTCCGTGTGGTGGTCCTTGGCCAGCGGCTGCAAATGCTGGCCGGGAGCAGCTGAGGAAGAGCAGGAGGAGGAAGAAGAGGAGGACGAGGACGAGGACCTGCCTTTGGTGTTGGGCAGCTTGTGGTCTTTTTTCCACTTCATCCTCCGGTTCTGGAACCAGATCTTGATCTGGCGCTCGGACAGACACAGGGTGTGAGCAATTTCAATCCGACGGCGCCGCGTCAGATACCTGTTAAAATGAAATTCCTTTTCCAGTTCTAGGACTTGCTGCCGGGTGTAGGCCGTCCGGGACCGCTTGGGCTCCCCGCCAGTGTAGTTGGGGTTCACTGAGAGACAAAACAGACAGCACGGTCAGGTCAGCGCCCAGGCACTGGTTAGGCCCCTCGCCACTGCCGCTCACTTCCTGGCGCGCCCCGAGGCCCCGCGGCCCTCCCCGCACACACTCCCCAGCCCGCTCCCTTCCTCCCTCCCGCCCTCGCGTCCTCCCTGCCCCGCGCGCACACGCGCTCACTCCCACCCACCCTCCCACCCACCAGCTCCCCCAGGCTCCCCGGGCGGGGATCCCCAAATGTGCTCCCATCTCCACGGCCCGAGCCCCCGAGCCGCGAGCTCCAGAATCCCCAAGCACTTGGCAACCCCCCTCTCCTCTACCAGGTTCCCTCCGCTCTGAAAATGGAGTCCTCCCCCACCCCACCCCCATCTCCACCCCCTTTTTTGCCCACAGCCAAGCAGCCAGCCACATGGTCCCGGCCTGCTCCCTCAGCTATAAAAATTTATGGAGAGAGTAATTGCGGCGCCCATTGAAGCCCCACACGCCCCCACCCACTCGCACCCCCTCCCAGGGGCCCAGGCCTCCAGGCCGGGGTGGGGACTGAGAGGTCGCAGGGCCGGGCCTTACCCGAATTCACGTGCACCTTCTTCATCCACGGGTAGACCACCGCGGGCTGCTTGAGGGCCGTCCCGGGGGGCGGCTGCTTGGGGCCGCCCGGCTGGCTGCAGGCCCGGGCGCTGGGCGGGGGCGCCGGGGGAGCGGGGCACGGCTCTCCTGGGGCTCCGTAGTGGCCGCCGGGGCCACCGGCTTCTTGCCCGTGACCCCGTGGGGGCAGCGCGGAGCCGGGCCCAGGGCCGCCGCCTCCAAAGGTCTGCTCTCCGAAGTCGGGCCGTGGGTAGAGCCCGGGGGGCTGGAAGTCTGCACCCTGCACGCCACCGCCGTAGTAGTCGGCGCCCTGCTCGCCTAGGTAGCCGCCCTGCAAGTACTCCTCGCACGGAGGGAACTTGGGGTCCACATACTTGGAGTTCACCATATACGAACTCATGGCCATTAATTTCAGAAGGTAGAAAATACTAATTTTTCTCGTGTTGTCTTTTTTTCTCCTTCCATAGGGCCCTCCTACTTGCTGTCAACTGAATAAAGTTGGCGGCCATGTGACCAGGCCAGCCAATAGCGAGGGAGCGAGTTTATCACCGGGTTGGTGAGCATCTCATAATTTTCACAAATTTAACTAAATAACATACGTGTAATCAAGTGACTCGCCCTGGCACATTCGAAGGCCCCCACCAGATGTTAATGTAGTTCTTGAGTCCCCAGCACCCTCCTTCCTGGCAGGTAATCCCAGCTTTTGTCTGCCACTGACTTTGTTAACCTCGGGTGCCCTTCTCTCCACTCACCCCTGCCTGAAAAACAGCCCCCCAAAATGGGCACAGTTCAAGGGGGGGGTGAAACCCCAAATCTGTCAGACTGCAGAATACCACAAGGCTGGTGGGTGAGGCAGCCCCGGGCTCAGGCGGAGTACCCCAGGCAGGCAGGGCTCCCGCCCGCCCGCCCGCCCGCGGGAGCAGGGACTCTGCCATACAAAGGCCGAGTCCTGGCTTTGTCTTCGTCAGGGTCACCCAAAAGTTACGACGATCTGGCTGGCCTGAATCAAATCAGGCAATGAGTAACTGCCAAGCTTTCTGTGAGTGCCCAGGCTGGAGCGTCTCCCGCCAAAGCCCAGCTTGCAGGTATGGCAAGACTGCCACCCACCGCCCCCTCCCCAGCTCCTGCAGCTGAGGGGTGGGCCTGGAAGGCGCGGATGGCACCCCCACCTCACCCAGATGGGCTCCAAAGGACCCTGCACTCCCTCTTCCCAACTGGCTTTCTTCCCACATGGCAGTCCATGACCAGTGAGCCCCCCTCACTGGGCACCCTCTGACCTCACCTCATACTCCTTCAGAGCAGAGTTGGGGCTGGGGCTACCTGGCCTTCCACCTTGCTCCCCACTCCCCCAAAATCTAGCCCTTTGGCCCTGCATTCATGCAACCGATTAAGGGATTACACAGGAGCCTCCGAGGGGCTCCTCCAGGCAAAGACTCCATTATGTCACCAGGCTCAGTCCATGCTCCTGGAGTCTAAGGTAATAACACAGTAGGAAAACTGACCCGCACCCGCTGCCTCTGGCCTCTGCTTCCGACTATGGCCATTTCGGAGAAACATGAAGTTTTTGCATCGACCATATATTCCCCTAGAATCGAATCTGTGACTATGTGGATACCACACAAATTCGGTTCTACAGGGTATATATAGACAACGTTACTAGCTCCGGATTCCAGCCAGAGTGGGTACCCCAACCGCTGCCAGCCCCGGCCTCTTCCTCGGAGCCATCACCGGCCCGACGCGGCCACTCGCACTTTCAGAGAGGGTCCAGGTAGCTTGAAGAGCTTGGTGAAAATCTGCAGCAACGAGTTCCCCATCCTCCGTACCAGGGCTGGAGTGACTGAGCAGCCAAGGAGACGGGACAGTCTTCTTAAGAAAGAAAGAAAAGAAAAGAAGAAAAAAAATAATCCATCCCGGAAATGGCGGCTTTATTACCCCCCTCTCCAGATCCAAATACCCCCGCCCCTTATGGAGTGGTATTTTTCTGAAAGGAGCAAATGCCCTCAGTGGCAGAAGAAAAGATGCAGGAGGGGAATATCTTCCAGCCATTCTTTTTCCCAGCGCGGAGGCTAGCCAGGTTGGCCGACAAAGCCAGTTCTCCCAGAAGTCTCACATTTACCTTCCTGGGCCCTGTGCTGGTGGGCCTCTCCGTCCTGCTGCTGCGGACCCCATGGCAGGCACTGCTTGCAGGCACCGAGCTGCCCTGGGTTAGGGTCGGCGTACTAATGGTGAAGGGCAGGGCGAGGGGTCATTCGAAATCATTTACAAACATATCACAAAGTTTCATTATTTTTGCTTTGCCGACAGCAGCACACAGGAGTACAAAAAGTTCATGAATTGCACCGCCCCAGCGCCTCAGCGCCGTCTAGGGCTCACCCTCGGTTTGGGGCACGAAGAACACAGACACACTCAGGGCCCGGCTGGATTTCAGGGGCAGAAGGATGCCCGGGCTCAAGAGGGGGCTTTTGGATCTCTGACCGTAGGCCAGAGGTGTTAAAAAAAATTTTTTTTTATTGTTTTGATTTTCTCCCTTATGATTCAAAAATGAGTTTCAGCCTTATCCTGGATCTGGTGGGGTAGAGCAAGGAAGCGCCCCTCTGCCCCCCAGCCTGGCAAAATTGGCTTCCTGCTTCTAGTCTGCACTTTGGACACCCCCACCCCCCCATCCTTTGGTTCCAGGGCTTTGGCTATTTTATAGAGATTTCCTGGGTGCCAAATCTAAGGAGAGTCCAAGAGGCCGCCCCACATCAAATGCCCTTGTTGAGGGGGTTCCCCCCAACCTCCCCTAATGCCAAGCCCTCCCACACACCCACCTGCCTGGGGACCCTGGGCCTAGGCTTTATCCAGACAAATTGGGGGGACCCTGCTGGGCTGGGTGGGGACCCGGGTGAGGATACACATTTTCATATTTGTTAGACGCTGTGACCTGCATTTCACCTTATTGCTCCACTTGCTCAGACAGGTCAAAGCCAACGAGTTATTGATGAACAAAAGCGTTAAATATTCACCTCCCGCTCAACTGCCCATACAAATGCTTTTGATCTCTCGGGCTTTTTGTGCTGTGTTCAGCTACAGGGTGCCGAATGTGGGTTTGCAAGCGAGGAGCACTGGCAGAGATAAGCACCCAGAGCAGGGGCAGCGGTAGGAAGGGGGCAAAACCAGGGTGTCCTGTGGACACTAGATTTTCCAGCCTGGAGCCCAGAGCTGGTTTCATTTGGGCCAGCCTGATTAATAGAGGGGAACCATGAACTGGGCAGACTCTTCACTTCTGGGGAGGAACACAGCCCTCAGGAAGTCAACTAGGCTGCCCACCCTGGAGGGCAAAGAAACCTGGTCCAGAGCCAAGCCCTGGCTTCTTCCACCCTGGAGAAAATGGGTGTTTCAGCAGAGAGGAAGGGTGCCTGGCTTTCATCGCCCTCCTACATTCCATCTCCCATCAAAATAAAATAATCTCCATTTTGCAGTGAGGGAGGGGGTCACTGTTTTCTTCCTTCATTCTCCTGCCACTACCACCATCACCTTGATGAGATAGTCTTCCTGGAGATTTCATAGGCCTCCTCAGAAATGTACCTGTCTTCGCTGCACATGCAACTCAGAAAGATCCAAACTTCTGCTCCCAGGACCCCCGGGATCTCTGCCCCCCACGGCAGCCCTACCACCACCACCACCACCACCACCACCGCGACGTTTGCCTGCAACACTAGCGGCTCTGGCGCGAAAATTCTCGAACTGCAGGTCAAGAGGAGCAGAGGTGAACCAGAAGGGTCGTATCCCTCCCTCCTCGCTCAGCCCGTGTCCCCAGCCCAGAGCCCAAACCTCTGGGGCTGGGGGGAGGAGCGAAGAGAGATTTCCACGTAAAGCTCAGAATTCGCAGCCCTTCCCCAAAGCGGACCAGATCCCCACACCCGCAGCCGCAGAGGGTTACGTTTTTCTTTCTTCTTCTGCTTTTTTTTTTTTTTTATTAAAAACCAAACAAAACGAGAGAAGAGAAGGTTGGGCCAGGCTGGACCCGGTTAAGCTAGGCTGGGCTGCGGAGGGGAACGGCGATGCTTTGGTGTTTGGCAGGTTGGCTCGAGCAGAAAGCGATGCTCGCTGAAACTTGTTAATAAGGCGGGCTGCTAATTAGCTGCAAGCTCTTCACAGAAGCGGAGGCGGCAGCGGGGCTGCACCTGTGCGAGCGGGGGAGGCCTGGGGAGGCCCAAGGAGACCCGGGAGAGAGCCTGCGGTGTGTTCTCTTGGTTGGGTGACTGTGAACTAGGCCCCAGAAAATCTATCCAGGAGCACAACTTCGAGCCTCCACTCCCAAAGAGAGCTTCCCTCGCACCGCCAGGCCAGGGCGGCCAGGGCCCCTGTTCCACCCGCCCAGTCTTATGGCGCGGCCCTTCCGCAGACACCTCCCCAGCTCTCAGTACCGCCTCTTCGCAATTCGGAAGAAACGGGAAGGTACTTACAGCGGCAGTCTCGCAAGGTCCCGAACCTGTTGCAATGAAAACGGGGGGTCACTTAAATTCCACAGGATAATAAAGTAGAGATAGAGGATACACAGAAAAATGACAAGGCCCAGATACCCCACCAATACCCAGACCTCCTCGCTTCGGGAGCCGCCCCCAGGAACTGCGCCAGGTTCTCCGCGGACCGGGAGACCGCAGATCTCAAGGGCAGACCCGGGGAGTAGGAGATTATGGCCCCATCACCTCCCCAGCTCCACGCACCCTTGGGCAAAACCTTACTGGTTGCTTGGCCCGACTCAGGCTGCCTGTAACAGGGTTTCCCCAGTGGGAAAACGGGAAGCGAGGAGAAAATGGGCCTTTGTGTGTTTCCTTCTGCACAATCAGCCGGGTGGGCGCAAGCCCACTGGGGAGGGGGCCGCCGCTGCATCTGTCCCCTGCGCCAGCTCCCCGTCTGCCTCGCGCTGGGTGCAATTCGACCCCCTTTCCCAGTTTCGGGTGGGTTTCAAATTCCCCAGCCCCAACAGGCGCCCCCAAAACCTGGGTTCTCCTTTTCCAAAGAAGGACCAGGCATAACTGGGGCTTGCCTGCCCACTTCTGCTCCAATTCAAAACAAAGAGCAATTTCCAAGGGAAATGAGGACCCAAATGATAACCAAAGGAGGAGGAAAATCGATGGGTTGGAAGGTAAATAGCAATGCTTTAGATTGTTCTGCGGCTCCATGGCTGTGGCAGCATTTTGTCAGCATTGCTACTGGAAAGCCCACAAAGCAATCTTACAAAGCGGTCCTCCTCGCTGGGGCTGGAGTCCAGCTTTAAAGTTTTCATCTATTCTAGGATGGCAGCCTTCCCCGAGAAATCTCAGAGGCAAAGCCCTCTCCATCCTCATCCTTTCTCTCCCTCCCCCACTCTCTCACTCTCTCCACCTAGACTACCACTGTTTAATACCACGTCTCTGAGACAGATGCTCCATTGGGAGGAGGAGGAGAGAGACAGTAAGTCCCCCTCAGTTCCCAACTTTCTAGGTCCAGAGGGGAGGGGATGAAACCGGGATTCCCCTTCCATTTGTTAATTTCAGTTGAGGCTGAAATGAAAATTAACTTCCTGGGACTTCTCACCCCAGGCAGGAAAGACAAGGCAGAGAAATCCCCCACCCCTGGGGCTGTCCTGGAAAAAGTAATAAGTGACTTACTGGTTTTCTCTCCTAGTGGGCAGGGGAACTGGGAGTAGCACTGTCTCCTTCTGAGCCTGGCGCTAGCTGGAGCCTCTCACTTCCCTATCGCTGCTCCAAGAACCAAGCATCTGCACTTGTATGCTCTTAACCTAATTTATGGTGGGAATTATATTTTGGCTTGTCAACTCTCAAGCCATAAAACAAAGTTTATTGGAATCACGTGCTCGTAAATAGCCACTCAGGTCTCATCTCTGCACGACCATAAATAACCTTGGGCTTTAAACTTTTATTCACTAAATAAAGGTTCACTGCAACTGTTCTCTCACATTTAAATAGTTCCAAATATTCAGGATGCGAGGGGGGGCATATTCATATCAATACCCTGGGCTTTTCAAATAGCATCTTTTCAGAGAAGTCTGTTTAAGTTGGGAGGTGGTGCTATTTCGAAAAGACTGGTTGGTGGGCATGTCTTATGATTCTTTGGCTGCATTCACTGTGAGTACCATCAACTGCTTTCTTTCAATCATTTTCTAGCTCTAGATGTGGTAAATAAATAAAGAGGAAAGTCAAAGGCTACTTCTGACTCCCTTATACTAGGAATTATTTGAGATTTTGTTCAAACTTTAACAGAAAAAAGGGAGGTTAGGGAGAGGCTGGGTGGGCTTGGGGCGGGGGTGGCAGCTGGCGTTAACACTTGGCTCTATATTGTTGTGGATGGGCTCAGTGAGAACGGTGGAGGTAGCCACAGGCCTAGAGGTTTCTATAATTTGCTTAGCTCTGAAAGGGGAGCCTTTGCAAGTGACCAAACTGCTTAAAACAGCAAGACTTGGGGTTTGGTAACGTGAGAAACTAGAGAATAGCCCCATCGGGATCTTTGGCAACCAAAGCTCTAAAAGAAGGTTATAAAACAATAAAACAGCCCTGGTGTGAAGGGGACAGGGTGTGAGGAAGCAAATGAGGTTCTCAAGGAACCCAAGCCCAGGAAGTCAGATGTCCCTGCTCCCACCGGGCTGGGGGCTCATGGTCTCTGCGCCCAAACCTGAGTGAAATGCCACAGCCCCACAGTGCCACTCCCATTAGAGGGTGAGCCTAAGAGACAAGGAAGGAGTGTGCTCTCCTGCTGAGGAAGCGCAGAAAAGGAGCCCAAAAGGAGCTTGGGCCCAAGGGAGCGCTGCTCTACGGCGAGAATGGGACATTCTGTGCTGGGCGATGGGGGGTGGGAGAGATTGGAGCTGGGAGCTCCCACCAAGGGGGGTAAATAGCAAGAGAACTGACCCCCAGCACCCGTCCATAGCCCGCCAGAGTTCCTACCAACCAGCGTGAGGACATGTATGATTTTGACAATTCTGATGAAAAGAATGGGGCTTATGTGTAGCTTTGTAGAGCACACACACATACATGATTTCTCCATCAAATTCAGTTGCAAGAGTTCTCATCAGCAAGTTCCACCAAGTCCATGAAAGAGGTCCCTCTCTACAAAGGTCTCTTTGCAATCTAACCTCCACCCATTCTCTGTGTATTTCTAAACCTTGTGTATTTCTAAACTTCCATCAGCTGAAGGCGGGGAGCTGTTAGCTCACACTCTATGGCATTTATTTCTTCTCCCCTCCCCCACTAGCCTCTTAGGAGGACCTTTTTCTTTTAATGTTGGTAGCATCCGTTTTTAAAATGAGTAAAGATCCACCCTTTAAAAAATGATTTCTGATTCTGTTAGGACTAGGTGAGCTGGTTCAAAATTAGTCCCAGTTAATCCGCTGTAAAAAAAATAATTAGAATTTGAGAAATTGAGAAAAGATTTATTTTTCCTTAAGTTAATAAAACAGAATTAATCAAAGGATGTATGACTTTCTAGGCAATTGTGTGAGCTTTTCATGGGGAGGTGGGGGTACAAGGAGGAGACCAGGCTGAGGGGGTGGTTGTTTGAAACAACGCCGGGTGCCTGATCTGGGCTCAGTGGATATTTTTTAAATGAACGGCGATGAGGGACGGTGACTGGGCTTGCAATCTTCACTGTGGCTCACACAAGAAGATGAATAAAATGACACAGCCTATTCTGTACATGGAGATAATAACAGGAAAGTAACTAGCCATGCAGAGGAAAAAGGAGGAAAGGAAGACATCTTCAATTACTTTCTAATCTTAGGGCAGTCAGGCAACATGATTAAGGAGAGAGTGTCCACCTTCCTACAGTCTTCCCTTGCCTCGGAGCCCCCGGTGTCCTGGGCTTCTGTGAATGAACAAGGGAGCAGGGATAAGAAAGAACAAATCTGGTCTAACAAGAAAGCTGAGCATCAGGGAGAACAGCACACTAACTTGGGCCAATTCGTTGGAGTTTTCTCAAGGAGTTTCAGTGGTGGTGGTGATAGAAACAGAAGGAAAGGTGTAGAAGGAGAGGTCAAAGCTTTCTTTAAAACCTGTGATGAATTCGTTTGGGGGAGAAGCAGGACTCTGGGCACTACCCCTCCCCATTTGGCTGGAAAGGGCCAGTCCTGGGAAGTCCTGCCCAGAAAGCTCCCATGAAGTAGGGCTCCACCACCCTAGAAGCCAGAGCGGCTTCCCAGGAAGGAGAAGAAAGTGAAGGGGCGTTGGCAGGTGTCAGCTACACTCCAAATGTAATGAGGTCTACCCTCTGTCCCGCCGAAGGGCCTCTGCCATGTGGCCCCAGAGAAGAAGAGTCTGACATTGACTTTTAAGAGGCCTCTTGCCCAGAGGTAATATTGAGCGCTCCTCTTAAACTAAGTGTCTGCATAACAGGGATGGTAGGGATGGGACTTCAAATAAACTCCCAGGTGGGGGGAGGTGGAAGAAGAAGACTACCTAGGCCTGTCACTTAGGAACACAGGATGGGGGTAGAGCCAGGAGGGGCTAAGCAGGGACTCCCAAGCAGGGGAGAACTATGATCCCACATTCCTGGCACTATACTCTATCACTGAAAAAGTGATACCCTGAACTCCCACTACCCTGAGCTGTACCTCTCACAATGGAGTCTGTTCTTTGGAGCTGTGGCTCCGTGTCCTGTGGGAAGAAAAGGTGACCCCAGAGGAAAATTCCAGTAGTGAGAGATGGGATCCAAATGAACGGGCCCTGAGACAGGGCCTTTGATGATGAAGCCAGGGACTTAGAAAAGGCTCCACTGGTCCCAGGAAGGGTAGGGTCTGGGATGGCCATCTTAGTTCTTTGAGAAACAAGAGTGGAGGTTACATGGCACAGGAGTTGGGGATGGTTGGGGACTGTGGCACGGCCCTATGCCATAGGCCAAACTCATCTGGCATGGTTGGTAGTTAAGAGACTGTATGTGTCTTGGGAGAAAATCTGCCCCCCACCCCTCGTGAACTCCTGGTTAAGCCAAGAGAAGTAGCTTGGCGAAGGGCTGCAGGAGCCTTGTTAGGGAAAGTCTATAAGCACAAGTCATGGAAGCCAGGACTAGGGGTTGGAACCTGGTTGCAAGGGGTCTGCTCAAGTCTGTGGGTTGTAGCACAAAATACTTTTTACATGGCTCTTTAAAAAAGAAAGAATCTCAAAAATCTGGAAAGGCCGATGGATGTTGAGGGGATAAGTCCTCTCCAAGATACAGCTTGCCCAACTTGGCCCTGGAGCCTAGATTTTGGAACACAAGCAGATTAAGAGGGAGTGGGACACTTCTGGCATTCTCTGCTCTTGCCCATTGGCCTTTAGCTTTTTTACCCTGCTCCAGATTTCAAGAGGCTAAAAAGGTGATATTTGCTTTGGTGGGTGTGACTAATGGGTGGCGATGGAGGTGACTCTCGGGAAAGGCCTGGAGGCTTCTGTAGGAGTCACAGATGTGCTTGTGTGGGTGCAAGGCCTCCTTGGTCTGGCCATCTGCCCACTGAGGGGCTAGAAGCACTTTCCTTCCAGATGTGGCCCTGAAGTCCACCCATAGGCAGATGCCATGCCCCTGAGACCCAAGGGGGCAGGGCCCATGAGGCCCACTACAGCCAGAGGAGGCTTCCCCAAACTAAGTTTTTCTGGGTCTGTCACTGCCTGTGTGACCAAGCCTAGGGTCTGTTTTCTCTTTAGAGTTCAAGAATTGTTTGCATGAACCAGGTCTCTCTCAGCTCTAAAAGTCTAGGCCTGATGTTGAGCAAAAAAGAGATAAGGGTGAGAAGCGACTTGTACTGAGTGATTATGTGCCAAAGCACTGTTTCAAGTACTTAACCAGTGAGTTAATGTACGGAAGGTAGTTAGAACAGCGCACGGCACATAGTATGGCTATGTACGTAAAAAAAAAAAAAATCTTCATAACAACCCTTGAAGGTACTCTTATTCCTACTTTTGAAATGAGGAAACAGGCCCCCCCGGGAATTGGCCCTACTTGCCTAAAGGTTACAGAGCAGGTAAGTGGTAAAGATTTGAACCAAGGCAGTCTGATCTGAGAACATACTCACCTCTTCAAAATTTCCAAGCTAGCAAGAAATCAATGTCCCCTTCCCTAAATGGGAGCCATTAATTAATCAGCCTATGGTGTAGTGATATTTAAAAACTCAATTAGGGAGGGAGCTCCAGGAACCATGAGGGGTGCTGCATGGCAAAGGGAACTTGGCCCCTGAGTGCCAAAGAACCATAGAAGAAGCAGGAGAGACACTTGACCAGTAGTTCGTAAATATAATCGTGCTTCTTAATTGACTTTTGGGAGAGTGTTTACAAAATGCAGGCCCCAGATATTCTGATTTAATATGTCTGGCCTGAGACCCAGGAACCTGAATGACAAACAATTGAATGCAAGTCTTCATTAAGAATCATTGCCCTTAAGTACAGAAAAGAGGGAAGAAAAGGACTGTGTTGCCAATAGACAATGGAGGATTAGTGGGGTTGCATCACTGCCCACTGTTCAAGTTGGGTGTCACAGTGGTGCAAGAAACGACCCGCGGAGTCCACCAAAGTCCTGAAATGGGCGCGGGAATGAAGGAGGTGTGTGTGAGTGGTGTGGAAATGAACCCAGACAAGCATCTGCAGTTCTCAGGCTGCAAAGTCAATGAGATTCGCCCTCTCAGAGCCTCAAGGAAGCTCAGAGGTATTCCCTTGGAACCCAGGCCCTGTGGTAGGAGAGTCAGGGCGAGGCCCCTCCGCCTGCCTGGGAGGCGCTGAACGTTGTGCCTTTCAAGGCTGCCGATTCTGGGTACCAAGGATCGCAGTAAGGTAACGTGGCAAGAACAGCAGCCCAGCCTGAGGGGGGCTGGTTAAACACGTCCTGTCCTACCGCGGGGGCCCTAGTTTCCTGCTCTCAGGAGCCCAGCGCGCGGAAATCGCGCCACCTCCGGGAAGGCGGAGGAAGTGAGGTGGCCCGCCACTCTGCAATCTGCCTTCAGGCTCTGCGGCCTCGGGTCGGCCTAAGCTGCCCATCCCTGGAAGCAGCCCTCTGGGGATGGGCGCAATACTTCGGACCCTCCACGGCGGCCGAAAGCACTTGGCGACCGGGGGAGGAGGGGGAAGTCACGTGTCCTCCTCTACCCCCGCCCGCGCCCGGGGCCTCACCCGCACCGCCGCAGCGGGCAAGACGCTTGTCCTACAGCGCCTCCTCCTGGACAAGGCGCCAGACAGCTGAGCAGGGGGACTGAGCTTGCCCGGAAAACCCGAGGCCGAGAGGCTTCTTCTCGCGGGTGGAGGTCTTCTGGCACCAGAGGCTGGGAGCCGGTCCCTCAGTGTCCCCTGGGGCGACCAGAAGTCCAGAGGATCCTGAAATACCCCCCTCCCACCCGCTCCCCAGGCTCTCGGCCCAGGAGCGAGCATCTCCCATTAATTAGGCGAGTCCAGGCGGAAAATCCCTCCAGTTTGTCTATTTATTCATTTGAGCGCTCTTTGCTGAGCCACTGGACCCCGCAGAGTCCTCGAACGTGCTGCCCTGGCCTAACAAAATCCGGGAATCGTACAGCCGATTGGCCTGAAGTTTGGCGGTTTGAGCAGACGCCAGGAGGAAAGGGCTTTTCCTAAAGCAGAAGCACCAGCCTGAAAAAAAAATCTATACACTTCCCTGAGGATCACGCATAAAAATTTTCTTTTAAGGTGTTAAAAGTATGTGTGTGTGTGCGCGCGCGCGTGAGTTTATGTTTCTTCTAACACCTTGAAAGAAGATTTGGCTTCCCTTTTTCCCTCTGGCCACTAGCTCGTATCTGCAGACTCTTTCTAAAGTACAGATTTAAATTGGGATGGGGTGGTGAGTCAAGATTGAAAATAACGTATTCAAGGACAACATGTTTGGCTATATTTAGACTAAGGCTGGAATAAAGGAAAGATGAGTAGCGCTTACGGAGGGAGGAGGGAAGGAGTGGAGAGATCGGGTTTTATCTTCCTGCTCTGGGTCCACTCGCCCCCTCCCCCATCCGTGCCTTATGGCTGGATCCCCGGGCTGAGCTATTTCACTGCACATGCGCCAGACGCCAACCGAGCGTGCGTGGCAGGCGCTTAGGGCACTGAGCTGTAAGAGCTGCTCGCACCGCGCTATGCGGTTTGCGACCCGGGCACTGCTCTCGTGCTTACCTGCGGAGGACCTTGGGCGCCCCATGTCAGAGGCAGGAAACGTTACTTTCTCTTTCTTTCTTTTTTTTTTTTTTTTTCCAGGAAAACCTGTATAAAAACCCCCAGCCGTCCTTTCTGATTTGCAAGCCCTGTTCCACCAAACCAACCAAATCGCCATGTTGCCAATGAACACTCTCAAGGTTGTCATCTGGATCAGCAATTTCACATTTAGTACACGGCTTCCCATGAGTGGTTCATCGAGGAGGGGGAAAAATCACCCTACGTTGAGAAAGCACAACTTATGCCTCTTTCTGCACAACCCTCGAGTCTAAGGGACTCGTTCCTAGAAAGAGGGTATCTATTCACATCAATTCCAGAAAAGTGGCCCTAAATTGGACTTAAGTCAGAATTCCGAGTTCTTGGTGGCTTCTCCCTAGCTTCCGGTGCCCCCGCGTGCCCTGCCCCGCGGCCGCACTGCGGCAAGGCCGTAAATACCTCTAACAGCTGCCTGCCTGCCCAGAGTGAAATACTGTCTTTGTTCCGATTTCCCCTGCTTCTCTAGCTCAGAAAACAGAATTCTGGCGAAATATATTTATTTGAAGGAGCATTTGACAGGGAGATACGTTTGGTTTTCAGCCCTGGTGGTTGGCCACATTTATAATAGCGAGTTTTGCGCTTTTCGATGGTCCCCCTGAAGAGTGCAAGCCCAGCTCACAGCCTGATCCGTAAAACACCGAGGCTCCGACATGTCAGTGGCTCCCTGAACTGTAAATGGATAGAGGTTCGGGCTGAGGACGCTGGGAATTACACTTCCTGGCTTGTGAGCTCTCAGAGTTCAAGTGTTTCTTCCTTGATTTTTTTAAAAAATGAGTTTAAATTTTTTTAAATTGGGCTAACAGGGACAATGGGGGCATTTCCGGCAGTAGCAAAAGCGTTAACTAGTCTCCTCCTGGCCTGAGTTCAAATGTGATTTGCAGATTATTATTCCCTTAAATGCAATTGACCGTTAAGTTCCAATAAGCTCTTAATGCTACCACAGGACTTACAAAGAACCCTTCAGTCCTCGGTATCTGCCCATGACCTCACCCTCTGCAGCGTATGAGGATCTGCAGCCGGCCTAGGTTTTTAGTCACTTGGGCGCACTCAGCCACCCAACCCAGGGAAAAGCGACTGAAGCTCCCAACACTAGGGCCTGGCCATTGCGACACAACTCCTCCCCACCCCCACGCTTGTCCCAGCCCACCAAGAGGGCTCCTTAGGCTTTGGAGCTGCCAGGGAACAGGCCTATGTGCCTCTGACCAGGGGCCTGCTTTTCAATAGATAATGCTTTTTACCAATATGAAACAATGATCTCAACAGCCATTGTACCGTAATGGCAAAATAGTTGCAAAATACAGACATTCCAAATAAAAAATATCACTCAGTTTCTTATTTGTGAGACCATAGTGAGCCACAATTCCTCAGACCTCAACTGGCCACAAATAGTGGACCTCCATTTTGAAACCAGCGCGATTCCATCGGTCGTGACCAAAAAGACCTTTCTACACAGATATTTATAGTTTAGGATCACTTTTCAGGCCAAAACGATTACAAAGGAATATTTGTGATATTATTAGGATTTGCCGGTGGGTGCTTTGGGGACGGTATTCAGCAGTGCGCAGGTCCACGCCATGCGCAATGCGGCATATTGTCCACAGGTTTTACTATCTCACAAGGTGTTCATGAGGGAATAGTCAAGAGGATTTGAGAGATGCATCTTCAAGTGCTGTTCAAAATCCGTGGTATAAAAGAGCATTTTTTTTTTTCTGCAAAGGATTTTCTTTTGATGCATAGATAATGTTTCAGTTCAGTAATTTTGAAGAAGAGGGTAAAATGTTGCTATATAACGTTTATTGGTAGGCAAAACAAAACAAAACAAAACAAACCCACGACAGTGCAATTAGAAAGCAAGATATCTACTATTTTCCTATTCTGTCAAATAAGAAACACATGCGATATTTGAACTTAGACATGCTGTGAATTTCTTAAATATCAATTGATTTTTCCCCAAGACCTGCGTGGGATTTTCTGATCCCATTACCTCCCCAAACATGTATCCATTTTGTGACATAAAATAATCCTAATTCACCTGATAGATTATTAGATGTGGGAGGAACCTTTCTTAAATTGCTACAAAGATTCTCTAAGAACGAGAGAAACGGTTAAAAATATTTAAAATTCCATCTCATAGATAAGGCCCAATAAACCATAAACCCTAGAAATTAGCCAGCATCACTCACCAAAGCCTAGATTAACAAACCAAACACACCCTGGGTACACAGAACCCACCCCACCCCCACCCTTAGCCCCAACCCTCAACCCTCAAAAAACACCTGTTAGCCTCCCAGATACCTCTGACACAGACAAGCCGCAAAACACTGCTCTATACTATCGAGTGCCTTTTGTGACCCGCAGCAGAGCTAAGACGCCCAGGAACCAACTACAGATTCTTCCAAGGGTGGGGACTGAGGGGGGTCTCCATCCAGTGGGGTCCTATCTGCCGGTCTCCAGCTCTTGGAATCTCGAAGGGAAATGAGACTTCCCTTCGACTTCCGAGCTCAGCCGGACCCCACCGGGGCCCCAGGGGACGCCTGCTCAGAGATGGAGTGATTAGGAAGCAGGGGGTGCAGACAGCCACCCCAAGGTGCCGGAGAGGTATAGGAAGTCGGGCCAAGCTCCCCCGGCTGCCCAAGGGGGTGGGCGCCTGGAGCTCCGCGGCGGCGGTGCTGGGGCGCGGGGAGGGGCGATCTTACCCGGAGGCTGCCGAGCAGGAGGCGGCGGTCGGCCGGGGCGGCTGCAGTAATCCATTAGGCGCTGCCGGGCGACGCGCACGGGAGGCGGCAGGGATCCGCTCACGTTGGAGAAGGGGTCTCCTCGGAACCGCGCGGCTGCAGTCCCGCGAGCAGGCCGGCTGCTCCCGGCGGGCGGTGTCGGCGCCGGCGGGGGCCTGAGCGCCCCGGGCTCCTTCCGGGCTCTCCCGCCCGCCGGGCTCCCCGCCGGCTCCGGAGGCGGTAGCGGCGCGGCCCGAGCCAAGCAGCGGTGGGGCCACGTTGGGCGCCGGGCGGGAGCGGAGGCCGCCGCGGACCCCGCAATCCCGCAGCCGGCGACTGGATCCCACCTCTGCAGAGACAAAGGTTAGAAAAAGAGGGGGTGAGGCTCCAGGAAGGCAGAATGCGGGGGGAAATTCGCCTGGGAAATCAGGAAAAAGGCCGTGAAGGCGAGCGGCGCCTGCACATGACCAGCCGCAGCCAATGACGACCGCAAATAGGTCATAAAAAGGTCTATTACCAAGTTGTAAATTTTCTTCAAACAAAAAGGAATTTGCTGCAATTCCTTGCGGATTTTGCACATACAGCTCGCAAGCGCCATGTTTTTTCCTCTTTCTTTCCCCGCTATCTTCTGTTCTCTCTCTGTTCCTCTTCCTTTTCCTTCCTTCCTCCTCTCCTCTTTCTTCCTCTCTGCTCCTCTTGGCTCTCTCTGCGTCTCTGCCTCCATGGTTCCTGACTCTCACCTTTTCTATGAAGTATTTCTTTTGCTCTTTTTTGATTTGGCTCGAAACCTCTGCTGAATAGAGCGTTGTGTTAGAGGGGAAATGAATGCGGTGTACTGCACAGGCGCTCGGGGAGGTGATCCTGGCAGTCACCCCCCTCAGATTCTCCTTGCGCCGGTCACTTGGCTTCCCCTCCCCTCCCCTCACAGAAAGGCCCGCTCCCGAGCGGCAGCCAGGCACTTTCGGTTTTTGCCCCTCTCATCTCCAGGCAAGCCAGCCCCAAGGGATCTTGCGCAGAAAACCTGGGCTCTGCAGGCCAAGAAAGCCCGCCCTCCCCCTAACACCTCTCCAACATAAATTGGGGTCCCTCCCATTTCTTGGGGCCTCTGAGGGTAGGAGAGTCACCAACCAGCTCAAAGCCTGGAAATGGTTTTGGGTACTTGTCAACTTCTCCAAAATAACTGTTTGAACTCCCAATGCTTGGCATTTATCTTGACAGAAATATCCTCCTGCACAGTGCTGGGTTCAAGGGAAGGCAGTCTTTCTGGATCCCCTATGAAACCCCATTGCTAGGTCTCCCCTAAGTGCAGTTTTGTTTCTATGCAATTTAATTCTAGTTTCCCCCTCTTCCATTGCCCCCCAAATGTTTGTCCATCGAAAAGACTGCTCAATGCAACATTGAAGAGGAGAGGAGCTCCATTTGTTCCAGGAAAGAGCGGACCCTCAGTTTCAGCTTGGGGGTGGGGGGGATAGTCCTTTTTCTTCAAAGGCAGGAGTCACATTCCTTTTGCACTTCGGATAGGTGTTCCAGAGAACACCAGCTGAAAGTAAATGGCCTTGAGGGCCCCAGCATTCCCCTCATCATCAATACATGGGCATGACCATCCAGGCTTCAGAACCTGCCTGAAAGAGGTAACCCATCCCCCCATCCTTTCAAGGGCACTGTCTTTGGATTTCTAGTAATGCATTTATAAATATTTGCATTGGACATCTACGGGTAGGTTTTCTGCTATTAACATCGTCACATCCAGTAAGCACCTAAGTGAACCTAGGCTTAAACAGGAAACACACAGCACCCTCTGAAGCAGGCCATTTGTATCCCTTGAAAAGGTTTTGATGATCTTGGATGTTTTTTATTAAAGGAATTATGTTGCCATCTGTCAGCAAAAGTGATATTCTTTCTAGAAACAGTGTGCTCTAACTTTGCTGGAGGGAACCACAGCAGAATCCAAGGTCCATTAAAATGTTCTATTCCCCTGCCCACCCCCAGATGCCGAAAGAATCAGCAAACACCAGGGAAGCAGAGGACACAAGCTTGGATGTGAAACAGCAACATCTTATGCATTGAAGAATAATAAAACAATGTGTTTAATTACAAAAGAAAATGTGTAAGGATAAGTGGGGCAAATCTGGGGGCCCTTTTAAGCTAGAACACTTTACACTGATCTGTACATATGGAACTGAACAGAGATTGCTCACTTCTAAAATTTTCTAAGAAGTAATCTCAATTGCCAGTTTTCCTCTACCCACATAAAAGCGGAACTTTATGACCCTTCTTTGCAGCCTGGGGAAGTGGGGATGGGAAAAGACTTTGCACTTTTGAAAAGGCAGCCATATTTGCACTTTTTCCCCTGTGCAGAGGTAATCCAGGCATGTGCTGGGCTTTGTGGAACCTCTCAAAATGGCAGTCCCCGAACTGACTTTTCTCTAGAAACCATCGAGACCCATACCCTCTTTTGTGTGTTTCTGGTCCTCGCAAACAGAGAACCTAAATCACTTGGAAGGCTTGGTTCTTTCATTCAGTGTTAACATTGGAGGGTCCTATTTTTCTCTAAACGGTTTACAGACCTGTCTAAGCAGACTCTGAGCAATCGAGGGCCAAAAAGCATTGCCTCGATTTTCAAAGGATTCTCTGAAGGTTTATGCAAATTTCTGCAGCGAAAATGTTTGCTCGCTTCCCTGTGAGCCTCGGATGTTTACAGATTTGAGCCAATTAGAAGGGTATCTTTTGTGCTCGTCACCTCGAGTCTGTCTGCATCTGAAACACCATGATGGGGGGTTTCTAGCCACTAAAAGAAGGTGGTGTGTGTGACACACAACACACACACACACACACACACACACACACACACACACGTGTAATTCCCTAAGCTCTTTATTTGAAGGCAGATCTATGATTTTCCCAGCTACAAAAAGAAACGTATATACCTACATTTATTTATGACCAACACTTTATGCGATGTATAATCCAGGTGTAAGTACAAATACACCAAATATATACCCAGAATACCAAATTTGTGTATGTACAAATACTCTGCAATGCACATGTACTACAACAGAATTTTTTTCTGCACAAGAGCTACAGTTTTACTATGGGTTAAGGGTAATGGGTCCAGAAGGTACAACACTTCCAGAGCAACACAGAATATAGAGGAAATAAGGACATTGCTACCTCCGCTTCATTTCCCGATTACCACATCCATTCATGCACCAGGTCCCCTGAGTCTTGCCCCAAATCAGTGACTCTAAAACCACAATTTGGGGAGCATTTTTGAGTGGGAGACAGCAAATTTTGCTGATGAGGAATCACTTAAATGGAAGGCAGCTGGAGTTTAGCCAGCAAGAAGCTCTAGCCAGCCTGTGGCCGCCGCCGCTACTCTACCAACCCCCACTGCCACCACCCCACAGCCTGTGTCCTAGCCATGCTTTCAGCGGCTTGGCATCTTTGCTCTAGGAGCCAACAGCAGAGTGTCAAGCAGCACACGGAGCAGAACGTTTCCAAATCCAGCATGCACATTTGCAGCTGTCTCCTCTCGTGCAAATGTTTAAGCCACAGGCCACCCATGACTTAAAATTGTCTTTCCTGGCTCAGGTCAGCGAATGCCACGGCCACAGCCTCTTCCCTGGACAGAAAGCTAGGTGGTGTTGCACTTCTGGCCCCACCGGTCCCAACATTTCTGAGGTCCTTGAAGTGGCAGACAAATAGCCCACCAATGCCTAAGGGGCTGATTCAGGCCTAAGACAGATTCCATTTTCTTACCTGTGCAATAAAAACCACTCTGGAAATTAAAATGTACCTCTTTAAAAATAAACGCATCTAGAAAACAAAAAGAGCCCATCAATGTCTACCTGATGAGGTGCTTCCCATTTCTGTGGGAGAAGTATTAATTTACTTGAATTTTTCCTGTTCTCTACTACCCCTCTACCGCCTCCTCTCCCCTCATAAAATGGCAGCTGCAGGAGCAGCCTCAATGGAAAATGGATATCTTGTTAATAACAGATCTCAAACCCCAGCATCAGCACAGGCTCAGTGGAATAATCTGTGGTGTAACTTGGACCTTGGGTCTTCCCCCACTGGGCCCACAACTTGAGTCCTTTGCGAAGTTCAAAGCTCTCACAGTATCTTGGCAAGGTTATTTAGAGCAAGATGCAGCTAGGATAGCCCAGCTAGCCCTCTCTGGAATGAAAAAGAGACCCCTCCCCTGCATTTATTTATTTATTTGTTTATTTTTACAAAGCAATGCTTGTAACCCTATCCCGCCCCCCCACATCAAATAGCTTTAGTGAAACGTTGCCTTCTAGTAGCCCAGGTGGTGGTTCCTGGGAAAGAGTTGTGTGCGGCGCTCAAAGACACTACCTCTAGAAAAAGATTCATTTCTTTATTAAGGAGCTAGCTATGTTCTGGAGCGGTTGTTTACACTCAGATTTTTCTGCATTTGCTCTCAGGGCTTGTTTCAATAGGTGAGGCCATCCTGGAGAACAGCAGAGGACGTACCAACCGACATCTAAGACGCACACAAGTTGGCTCAAAATGGGCGTGCAAACAGAGTGAAGGAAATACAAATAAATATGGCACCTATTCAAAAAACAGAATCACAGCAGCGGCCACAGCATAGAGACCTAGCGATTTCAGGCGATACCAAGCGCAGTTCAAAACGAAAGCAAATTGAGAAATGAGAGGCATTCCACAAGGCGACTTGCCAGAGTGAAAAGTTAATGAGTGAAAATGTTATAATTGGCTTTTCAAGTATTCATTCACTTTAGATGATTAAATTGCCACAATTTGTATAGACTATAGAAAATTATTAAACATCAATAGTGACATCTTCCTGAAACTTTTGTCATTGGCCCAACACCTTCCCCAAGGTTAAGGAAGCTGCAGAGCCGGACTACACATTACACTCTTCAGCTAACATGTGCTTTATGAATATTTGGCCCAGACTTTTCCCAGAGATATTACATTTACAAAATACTCAAAGAAACCTTTTAGGAGTAAACAAAAGGCAACCGAACCATTCATTATAAAAGCAGAAAAAGAAAACATAAATAATATGTTTTAATCAAATAACATAAAGTAAATATTCTGCAGGCATAATTTTTTTTAAAAAATTAATAGATCTCTTTTAATTTACTCACCATAAAGAAATGATTTTAAGTGTTCAAGTGCACTTGTTTGATTAATAAAGCATTTTATATTCAATTATTTAGTGCTAATCATTAGGAAGTTTATGTTGTTGAGGCAAATCACCAGCTCAGACATTAAAAACTACCATTATAAAAATATAGCAACAAGGTCAGTATCAAATTACCCTTACATAGGACAGCTCAAGGGCTGTTTCTATGTGATACTAGAAACTTTTTAACACCCAAACCCCTCTCAAAGCGCAGAAACCTCAAGAGCAGTGACATGAAGGTAGCTTGAAATACAGGTAAAGTCCTTCCCAACAAAGAAAATAGATGGTGTCCAACAGCATGTGTTGATCATTAGTTTTAATAGTCTGTGGTAAAATTTTAAAGGTAGAAGTTAATTTGTCAGGCCTTCAGCTCTGTCTTCCTCCAGTTCTTGGGCTTCCTTTTTGGTTTCCCCATCCTTTGCCTCCTGTCGGGAAACTGGGAATTTGTCCTTGTTGTTCTCTTTTTTCCATTTCATTCTCCTGTTCTGGAACCAGATTTTTACCTGTCTCTCCGTGAGGGCTAGGGCATGGGAAACCTCAATTCTTCTCTTCCTGGTCAGATAAGGGTTAAAAAGGAATTCTTTTTCCAGCTCTAGGGTTTGGAAACGACTGTAGGTTTGTCTTCCTCTTCGTCTACCAGGAGCTGCTGATTAAAAGAAAGAAAAAGAAAAGGAAAAGGAAAACAAGCGTTTTAGAAATGTAATGGTGCCTCTGCAGGTTGCTGGAGCTTTCTGGAACGAGTCTAAAGGAAATACGAACAAGTCTCTTTAGCTCTGATATATATATAGGATGTGCAAGCAAGAGGAACAGAGAGAAGGTCTTCACAATTACTCTGTCCCCATCAACTTTACGCGCTTTCTACTTTACGGAAAAAAAAAAAAAAAGTATTACTTTATGAATAAGAGCCACTATAGCTACACAAGAAGAAAAAGGAGAGGGCGAGGAAAAGGTAGTTTTAAAGCTAGAACGTGAGATGAAAGCAGATTTCTCCCCCTCTCCCCGCATTGGAAAAAAAAATGCATCCCAACCTTGTGGTCTCATCCAGGGAAACATTTGAGAAGGAGACGAGCTCTGATTTAAGTGGTCTGGGTCCTCGCCAATATTACCACTGGACGATTTACAGTCAGGATATTGTACCAGCTCGGCCTCTTGCTGGGTCGTAAAAATCGGCTGTCTCTGTAAGTTATCGTATCCGTAAAACTTCGCGGGCTCCCCGTGACAGGCAATCCCGCCGCAGGGGGGAGGCGGCGGCGGAGGCGGAGGATGCGGAGGAGGAGGGGGGGCGGCCTGGTACGCTGCGGCCGGGCTGCCCCCGCCGGGGTGGAAGTAGTCCTGGCCGGGGCCCGGGCCGCCCCCACCACCGCAACCCGGCCCGGCGGGCGGCGGCGACGGATGCGGGTGCGCGTGCGCCTGCGGGGGCGCGTGCGGGAAGCCGGCGGCGCTGTTGCCATAGAGCTGCAGGGCGGCGGCGGCGGCGTGGCGGCTGCCGACCTCGGGCGCGAAGTGACAGTCGTAGTAAGTGGGATTGATGGCCTCGCCCGCCGCGGCTGCCGCCGCCGCCGCCGCCGCCGCCGCTGCGGCCGCCGCCTTGTACTTGGAGTACAGCGGGTTCACGAAGTAAGAGCTCATCGGGGCGGCGGCGGCGGTGGCCAGGGGCCGAGGTAGGGCGGCCCCGGGCGGGCGGTGCGGCGCAAGCAGGGAGCGCGCCTCTGCGCGGCCGCACTGCCGCGGGGGCCTCTGGGGCGGCTGCTCGCTCCGCCGAGGCCGCCGGGCTACGTTGCTGCTGTCACCCACCCGCCCGAGCGCGCGTCGCCTCTGAGGCTCGGCCGCCGCGGGCACTTGGCTACTGGACGCTCATGCCCGGCTCTCGCGCCCGCCGCCTCGGCCTCGCGCCGCCTCCCTCGCGGGTCGCGGGGCCTCGCCCAGCCCCCGCGCTCACCGCCCGCCCGGCCTCTCCCGGCGCGCGCCGGATCGGCCGCAATATAATCGCCGACGCCCCGGGTGACCTGCCCCGCTGCCTCCACTGTTTCCTCTCAGGCACCAGGCGGCCCTGAGCGCACCGGGACAAGAAAAAAAGTGCGCCCGGCCCACGGGGACACTCTTTGGCTTCGGTTTACAAACCCCCGCTCTGGAGGGAAGAGAAAAAAACACCCTCTGCCCGCCACCACCTCTCACCTCGGCCCCCCCGCGGCCCCCTCCCACTGCTTTCGCCGCCGCCGCCGAGGCTGCCGCCCCGGTGCGCCCCGGCGAGGCATTTTCGCACCACGCCACTGAGTGGAGAAGATGGGGGCGAGATAACCGCGCGGAGGGATCCGCGCGGAGGCGACATCGTTGCTCCCGACGGGACTCCTCACGCTGGCCGGGAGATGCCTCCGCCGGCCTTAAAGGGGGCTCATAAAGCCGCACTGCCAAGGGCTCGCCTTGCCCCCCGGGGCCCAGGGAATGTGGCTCGCGGCTGGCGTGGCGGGGGCGCGAGAGAACCTTACACTTGGGGGGAGGCAGGGAGGCCACTCCCAGGAGACCATGGCAGTAAATGACTCCCTCCCCTGGCCCCTAGAGCAACCCCCCAGAGGTTGGCCGTGGCTTTTGCGCTCCTGGACACGCGGGCGCAGCCCAGGGAACAAGGGAAAGTAGTGTAGACTGACCGGACTGCGCACATTTGGGTTGGATCCTGAGTGGTTTGATTAGAGGCCGCAAAGGTGATCCTCAAATTTGGCATTATCAAAGTGAATCTAGGCCCTTCTTTTCCAGGCGGGCAGGCCTTGTGGAAATGAGATGTACATTTACCCTTGACGCACTGCACGCCTGGCTGAGGCTCCCAGGTTAATTGATATTTAATGGAAATCATGCCCATGAATATAGTTTCCATCATTTCACCCTTGATAGACGTCAGCACCAGGCTCAGGGGGAACTGAAGAATGTGGGGGCGGCGGGGGCAGGCAGATTAGCATTGCTGAGGGAGTAAATAGAAAAGCGGACAGAAATGTTCCAAGGAGAACTCACGCTCGGGTGGGTAGTAGTTTCTTGAGCAGGACGCGCGGCCGCCGGGTCTCAACCCCAGCACGGAGCGGACAGGGGCAGGCGGTGGCCCCGGGCGGAGCACGGGGGGCCGACGCCTGCGAGTCCCCACTTGGAGCCTCCAGGCCGGTGTTCGGATCGCTCCGGTTCCAGGCAGCTGAAGGCTGATTCTAGTTCATCTGCCAAGCCTGTGAATTTACTGCTAAGAGCGGGCGCTGGACTCAGCTTAAAAAGTTACCAATTTTTCCGAAAGAAAGGAAAGAGAAGGGTCATCCTAGCTTGAGCGATGAGGAAGAGAGACGTCCCGAGTCATGTGGGCAAGTCGAATGTGAATCGGCAAAATATTCCTGATTTTACAAGCCCGCTGGCCGTTGCGACCACCGTTTTCTCGTCCTCATACCTCTTTTTTTTTTCTCTCTGTCTACGTATTAACTCTCAATAAGTGTAATAAGTCTATGTTGAGTGCGTTTTCCCTCGCCTACTCGGCCTTTTTCGTGGGCTCTTCAAATGACCGGGGCCCCTTTTCCTTAGGATAATCCATTGTTGTGAGGGCACCAGGCCCACACCAGCCTTGGGAACTGACCTCGGAAACATGCCCCGAGCCCACGGAAGGCGCTCCCGCTAAAGCTAAAAAACACCACGCCGGCGTTTCACACCAACGGCAAATAGCGAAAAACCCGAGCCGGCCCCCAAACGCACAGCAGGCGAGTCATTTCCACTACCCCCTACACCTTATGGGTTGGTCCAGTCTGTGAGTGCGATCCTGAGGTCAGTCTGTGTGGACTGAATCTTATTTTGCAAATGGAGAAAATGAGATCGAGACGGAAAGGCATAACAAGATAATGTTCAATACTTTTTCAGTTGTTTCTACAGGGAATGGCTGAAAATGGTCAAGGTAAAAGGATGGTTAATGAATTTCCAGATGATAAAGGCATGCTTTATTTTTTAAATTAGTAGGGAGTGGAGGATGCGAGGTTGGGGGCGGGTTTGTTGTTTTCTGCCGGATATCCCCAGCTAAAACTTCCTTGAAATCCGAAGGCGAACCAACCGATTCTGATAGTTAACGATTTGTACTTCAGTCTTGCAAATACCCAATTAAAAGAGAAGTATTCTCAATAAACCCTTGGAACCAACTTTGTAATTGTGGCTTTTTAACTTTCAGTGTTTGGTGTGTGCGCTTGTGCGTATGTAAACTCTGCAACAATGAACGGATTTTGGAACAGAATGGGGAAAAAGAAGAGCGAGCCCAGATATCAATACTAAGAGGCACCTTCCAGAACTGTGTGATTTCTTGGGGGGCGGGGGGCATAAAAGAAACACAAACACGAAATTCATTTCTACACATTCTGGCCTAATTAAGAAAGCATTGCAACACAACATTTCCTCTTGGGACAAAACACTTAGTTCCCCCTCGCCCCCACCCCAAGCATTCTGTTTATAATCTGAATGGGAAAAGAGCGCAATTAAGTTTGTAAATAAAGATCTATGCTTTTTACACGTCTGTTTTGATAGACTGCATTAACTTAACCATAACATTTTATAGTTTCAGCGGTGCCATAGTCCAAATTTTCTGAAATCCTGATTAATCCAAAATTTTATACTTACCAAACACGCCTGGAGAATTTAACAGTGTACAGTGCTTCTTTTTGGTTAGATTTATCCTGATTTAGAATTAAAAATAAGATTGTAAATATTTTAAATCAAAACCTTCCTCGCCGCCAACTCCAGCTTTACGAGATCACAAAGTGGAGCAACAGCGCTCTCTAGTGGCAAAACGCCGCCTCCGGACGACCGAATTTAACTTCCCTTTTTTCCACTCAGACCAGTTCTGATCGTGTTCTTTATTTTGACTGGGGCTTGGATCGCTGACATTAATAATGCTTCATCCCTTTGATTGTCAACAAGTCAAGTGCAGCAAGCAGGGGCTCCTGAACGCCAAAGATATCTGTACTCCCGAGAGCTTCCAATAGTGTCTTTTTCAAAAGCTTCCAGCCCTTCTTTTGCCAGACACAGTAGGTCCCCATTCCGTAATCGCCCACAGATACAGGATGGGCTGGATTGAACAAAAATTATAGCTTTCTAAATATCAACCACAACGGGCTTTTTTTCAGAGGAGCCAGGCACTTCGGAAATGAAGAAATAATAGTTCATTTTATTAGTATTTTCTTTTAAAGCTGTTGCTCAGCAGTAAATCCTGAGTATTTGCTATTTTAAGTTCTTATTTTTAATCCTTCAGGCCCATTTCGCTGGGCAGTTTGGGGACAGGAGAAGGCAGAAATAGAAACCAAATTAAAAGCTTTTTGCTGGATCTCTGAGCTGCTGTCTGGAAAGGCCCTGTTGGCCTGTGTTTATTGGCATTTCTATACACAATAAATGAGATTTTAAATTTACATCGAAAGTCACAGAGTGAAATAAATT
Organism: Procyon lotor; assembly: GCA_028646535.1. Taxonomy (NCBI): domain Eukaryota; kingdom Metazoa; phylum Chordata; class Mammalia; order Carnivora; family Procyonidae; genus Procyon; species Procyon lotor. The sequence continues at coordinate 48,249,488 of CM053605.1, forward strand.
GACCAAGCGTTCCACTTGAATTTTTGTTAAAGCAAAGACTTTAATCAGCTGAAGTATTTCCTCTGAGGTTGATCTTTTTTTTCAATTTCAAAATGTTTTCTTCCAATTCATCTGTAACGATTACATTTTCTATAAGCAAATAGAATTTACGACAATACTTTTACTGCAAAGTTTGGAATGGAGGGCCGGGTACTTTTATGAAAGGGCATTTAAATATATCTTTTCCTGCCGACCCTGTGACGATTCGGTTGGGAGACCCTCTGCTCCAGTAAATGACTCAAGATCAGTAACTTCTCCCACCCCCAAATAACAGGCCAATTAAAAAAGAAAGAAAGAAAACGAGATAGACCGTCGCCATAGTGAAATATTATAAAGAACCACCCACCACAGGCTAATTCTAATACCCGGCCCGTTTCAAAAATCAGAAATACATCATCTCCTCTTTCCTACCCTCCCCCATTTTTATTTCCTAGGTGCTCACACCTCACAGGGGACTCTCAAGCTCCTGCCTTCTTGGCCCAACACAGTCTTGTTTATATTTTATTGTCCAGATTTTAAGACCCAGTTTTGTCTGCATTTTTCCCTTCCTCCCACAAACACAACATCAAAATGAGATGGTTTCAAAGCGAAGCGCCGAGCCTGTCGTAAACTCATTACCTCCAGACGTCTCGCCGGCTCGATGGCTTTATGACACCTTGGCTCTTCCTGTTTTCAAAGAGCCCTAGGTATCGGGTTGGCCGCAGGGCGGGGGTTCCCTGCACCTTCTGCCGGATCTGGGCCTTGGCTTTCCCTCCCAGCCCCCCTCTGCTTTTCCTTCAAGTCCCCTCTTTCATCAAGATCCCCCCAAACCCTGCCATCGCCACCCCCGCCTCTTCCACCCAGCCCAGGCCACCCGGCGCCACCCACCCTCGGGCCTGCAAAAGCTGTGCTGGGCCCGAACCCTCACTTACAATGACCTTCATTTTAGCCCCTGAACGCGGCCCTCAGAGGGCCAAGCTGGGGGCTAAACACGCACTGGAACTGAGATGGGGGGGAGGGGGCGGTGAGGTGGGGTGGGGGTAGCTGCGGAGGAGAGCCTTGACCATTTCGATCTGCTAAGGTCACTTTGGGGCTCTTGTGCAGGGCGGAAGCTCGCAGCCTAACTGGCTCAGTCCTCCCGGAGCCAGCCAGCCTGAGGAGGTGGGGGAGTTGCTCGAGTGCCGAGTGCCGAGTTGGCCTTTCCCTTGTTTAGAGAGGGGAGGGGATGGCTGGTACTCCATGAGTAGAGGGAGACATGGGGTGCAATGTGCCAACGCCCCAGAGAGAGGGTGCCTGGCTTCTGGGGCCGTGGGCTCCGCTGGGCACTGCTGTGAGGCTGACACTGGGCCTCGGCCCCGAGTTGGCCGAGAAGCTGGAAGCAGGCTGGGGGTGGGGGGAGGACAGAGCAGCCAAGGGCCCCCCTCTGCCCACACAAAGGGCAGACTGAGAGGCACATCAGACAGACCGCTTAGGTGGAAGGGCCCCAGATTTTTAGCAGTGTCTCCCTCCCAGGGGTGGGAGAGAAGTCCTTTGGGGGTGATATTTTGCAAAGAGACAGAGAAAGCAGGCACACAGTGTTCAGGGCCAGCGTCCGGGCTCCGTTTGATCAGGTCAGCATTTATTGGTAGGAAGCGGTAACATTTACAACTGGTCCTCAGGCAGGAACCCGGAGGGCTGACACCCGCGGCCGCCCACGCAAGCCGAGCCCTCCCCAGGAGCCAGCGGCCCCTCCAGTGCACTGAGAATAAACCCCCCACCCACCAGGGGCCCCGGGCTCCCCTCTCGGCCTCCTTTCAGGTCGATGGGCCTGCGGGCTCCCTGAGGAAAGGGGACTTTCATAACTGGTGGGCAACCTGGGCGGCCTCCCACCCTTGTCGTTCTGCCTTCAGAAGTGGGGCGCACTTGGCCCCTGCTTGAGCAGCGCTGGGGCTAAACTACAGCACTTTTCAGAAACACTGGGGACATTTACACAGGGGAGGGCTCTTCAATCCAGCGTGCACTCACAAAATATAGCATTTCCTATGGAACCAAGGGTTCAGGAAAGGGAGGGGAGGGGAGGAAGGCAAAACCCCAAAGCCACTTCGTTTCTCCAACACGTAAGCGAGCAAATACAGAGTCCCCCAAATACCTTACAGAGACCAACCACACAGTCACTTCTACCTAAAAGGGAGAGGGGGAGGAAATGTCCGAATCGCTGGAGAGTTTCTGGAAATCAAGCACCCACAAACAAAACCCCTACTGCCTTTGCAGCGCACAGTGGTCTGGCCAGCGCCGCGTCGGGTCAGTCTCCTTTGGGGCACTTCTCCTTGCTCATCTTTTTCATTTTCATTCTACGATTCTGGAACCAGATTTTGACCTGTCTCTCAGTGAGATTCAGAATCCTTGCCACCTCGTAGCGCCGGTCCCGGGTGAGGTACATGTTAAAGAGGAATTCCTTCTCCAGCTCAAGCGTCTGGTATTTGGTGTAGGGACAGCGCTTTTTCCGGGTGGAGCGAGCGTGGATCCAGTTTGCTGCAGGGTTGTCTATGAAGAGGGGGGTTTGGAGAAAGGGATCGAGGGGCGGAGGGGAAGCAAGGAGAGACGACAGGGTGGGGGAGAGAGGTCGTTAAATTAATTTCACTAAGGATGGCCGCTTTTCACAACTTGGGGGGAATTATCATAAAAAGCCTTAATGCCCGCGCTCTGTTTACCGTACAAACCGCGCGCCTAGGGTAGGTGGTTATGGGAAGCTTTTTATGGATGCGTGTTGCTCGCCTAGGCTAGAGTAGGCGTCTAGACGTTTTTATAGGTTAGTAAAACTATCAGTTTTGCACATTCGAGCCTTACAGGTTTCAGCAATAAATCAGGGGGCAATTTCTTTTGCACTTACTTGGGTCAAGTTGCTGCTGCGGCGGCTGCGGATGCTGCTTCTCCTCCTCCTTCAGTGGGCAGCCTGGGCTCGGGTGGTCGCTGCAAGCCGAGGGCTCCGACGAGCCTCCCGCCCCGGACCCGGACCCGATCCCCGCCCCGGGCGCGGTTCCCCCAGCCGCCGCTGCCGCCTTGTCCCGTAGGAACGAGTTGCAGGAGAACTCGGGGCCGCCGCTCCCCTGGGACTCCCGGGCCGCGGAGCACTCAGTCCGTTTGGAAGAGGAAGACGTGGAAGTGGAGGAGGAGGTGGAGGTGGCGGCGACAGGGGTCGGGGCTGCTCCGGTTTCAGGCTTAATCCCGTAGTGGCGCCCGTTGGGTGGGCCGCTGGGGCCGGGGCTGGGACCGGGGCCCGGGCCACCTCCGCCCCCGCCGCTACCGCCGCCGCCCGCGCCGCCCGGAAAACCGGGCAGCGGCTCCATCCAGGAGCGCATGTAGCGGCCGGGCTCGGAGGCGGCGGCGGCCAGGGGCGGCGGGGGCACGTACGGGTGGTAGAGGCCGCTCATCGCCGCCGCCGCCGGGGGCTGGGCGGGCACCGCGGACCACGAGGCGGAGAACACAGCCGATTTGGGGGCAAAACTACACGAGGCAAACTCGGCGGCGGCGGCGGCCGGGCTGTCGGCCACACCTGTGGGCCTGCCCTGCGCGCCGGGCCCCGGCGGTCCAAAGCGCGCAGCGAACACCTCGTCGCCCTCATGGCCTATGAGCGAGTCCACGTAGTAGTTGCTGAGGGTGCCACTGGAGGACATTTTGAGGCGCCGTGCGCTCCCACCCAAGGTTACACTGCCCGCCGCGGCGCCGCTCCCCGCCGGCGCCCGAGCCTCCGACTAGTTCGCAGGCTGCAGCTTCCACCATTGGTCGCGCGGCCCACGTGATCATATTTACCAATACCGGGAGTAAATCAGTCCGCTAAACTGGGGGCTGCTGTGATTTAAAAAAAAAAAAAAAAAAAAATCATCATCAACATAAGCGCCGCAATTAGAGCCCGCGAGCCGGGTCCGTGCGCCCAGCTCCGTCCGGCCTGGCTCGGACAGCCTGGCGGTGGCTGGAACCTCTACGCCCGACCGTGGCCGGAGGAGGCGCTGGGGACTATTTGTTCGTCTCCTCTTGCCGCCCTCGGTCTCGCAGTTCAGACCTAGGCGCTGCCTCTCCATCCTCTGGGTTCCGAGCTCCCGACCGCGGGTCCGGGCTCACCGAGCCCTGGGCCAGAGCCCCCGATCGGCACGGGGCACGCAGGGCGCCTTGCGGCCCGAAGCAGGCGGGCCTTCGGCGGCGGCCCCCTGGCGCCCGAGGGGAGTTTTTTCCCTGTGCCTCTCTCGCTGCCCAAACCCACCCCTCCCTACACATACCCACACACGCTCTCTCACAGCTTGTCGTGTTGTTTAAAACAGGTGGAAGACCTCTGTAATGATATTATGCCTTTCAATAAAAATTTTATGAGGTGTATTTGATTATAGATTAATGTGTCCCTAATAAAACGGACGGATGGAGCAGCTCGGAGGGCCTCCTCCCCCTAGCACACTCACACACGCCCGCGCAGCCACACACACCCCCCGACGTGAGGCTAAGCACACGCCGCGGCCCGAGGGGTGAGCTGGGGCCGCCCGGCCCGCCGACTGGGTGCCGCGGCGGCCTCCGCTGGGGCTCCCGCGTGCCCTCAGAAGTGCTGGCAGGCTGTAGCGCGGGCACCGCGGGGACGTTGGCGGCCGGGATGCCTTGTCTCCTCCGGGGCTGCTGGAGAGGCCCTGGAAGAGAACACGCCGTAGGGCAGAACCCAAAAGCAAGCGCAGGCCCGCTCCCGCCCACCGCCCCGAGCCTGCCTCACAGAGGCCAGCGGGAACCGCAACTCCCCGGGGCAGGGCTGCTTCTTGTGGCTCTCGGGCCACTGTCTTCCGAATTCTTCTTCTTTTCTTCTTCTTCATCTTTTTTTTTTTCTCCAGAAGTGAGGCTGGGCAGCCTTGAATCTGAGGGAAATGCCCATTGTCACTCCCAAATCCATGGTACAAAGCCTCGGAAGCTCGGCTGGGAGCCGAGACAAAAGCAGCCGGAGAGAGGCCGGCCGAGGATATATATTCCTCACTCTACAAGTTGCCCAGAGCGCCCTTGGAGGGATCCCGGCCCACCTCGAGCCCCGGAAAGGAAGGGGGTAAATGGCTACTTTTGGCCTGATTGATTGCCTTTGCCAATGGCTTTCTGATTTTGTTCCAGAGGAGATGCCTTTGCCTGTAGCACAGGTTTTCCTCTGAGACATGGCCCCTGTCAACAGCTAACGGTGCTCCCCACATCGCAGGGAGGAAAGGGAGAAGTTAAAATTGCCCTCCTTCTTCTGCCCCACCAGTGGAGGTCTGGGCAAACCTAGTGTTTCCAACCTGGCATTGATTCCCAGCTTTCTCTCTCCCACCCCTAGGAAATGGCTCCCCTAAAGGGTTCTGTCTTGAAACTGGGGGAGGTTCTTGGTTTTCAGGAGGAAGTTTAAAACTGAATAAATACTGAATTTCCCAAAGACTCCCTGGATGGGAACTGTACGGCTCAGAGCCCCCGAATAGATAGTTTCATGGGGAGAACAAGTGAAAAGGATGTGTTTTGGGGAAGCTCCTTGAAGCCGGTGGAGACCTTTTGAAACCACAGCACAACCTGAGGAAACGAATTCTCTGTCGGCTCTTCCCTCTAAGGCCTCTTCTCCTTTCTCCCACGCAGGACTAGATAAGCCTGCACTCTCTCCGTGAAGGCTGGCTGGAGTTTTCCAAGCTGTGTCGGCGGCTGGAACACTGGACTTCTTGGGAAGTTACATTCATTTGCGAAGTCCCTTTCAGTAACCTTCTGTACATTTTCTAGCCTCCCCGACACAGTGGCTCCACCCAGCAGTTTATAACTAAATAGGGGGAGAATTACTTGGGGGGGAACCTTTTCAGAAAATTATACGAAAATTTCACGTGGGCCACTGAAAGCTAATGACTGAGTATGAAATCCTTCCACAAGGAAACCAGGGCAAAGTGGGATGGGAAAACTCACCCATCCTGGGCTTCACTGTGGCCTGGCTCGTCTTGCGCTTGGGATAGGGGTGATGAGGGAAAGTGTGGGGGCAGACCTGGACCCGCTGCATGCTAGCTGCTGGTTGTCCTTGTTCCCGTAATGGAGGCCCGGCGGCTTCCAGGTGGGCCAGACTGGTCTCAACCTAGCCCCTGACGATGGCACGCCAGTCAGAAATCACCAAGACCCCACTGAAAGTATTTAAAAAATAACAAAACCAAAGCCAAAGACAGGAAAACACACAAATGGGGAGCTGTGGGGGGAAAAAAAAGCAGCGTGGGCACAGTCTTACTTACCAGGCTCTGGTTAGAGGGAAACATACACCCATCTAGAATTCAAATATGTTACTATCTTGGGGAGGTGGGAGGGGGAGAAGACTCTCCTCCTCCCCAGCTAGAAAAATGGCACACCCAGGCTGGATTATCACCCCCCAACCCACCACCGCCAAATTTTAGCACCCCAGGCCTCTTTCAGCTTCTCCCATCTTCTTTCTCCTTGCTCTCTATCACCGCCCCCAACTGCCCCACACAAGCACTTTAACCGGAAGATCATCTCACCAAAGGCTTTCATTTCTACCATAACACAGGTCCATTTCAGAAAGCAGAGGGAGCGAACTCGTTTCCAGAGTTTATTGCATTATACATGCGACCAGAACATGCACAGAAAGGACAGGTTGCTGTTGTACTTCTACCACACCACAGATGCACCACAAGGGAAGGCTACAAGGCATAAGTCGTCAATATTCCATCTCACCAAGGACAATTGCTAAATTCATTTGCGAAAAGATACATTGTAATGTGCTTTTTTAGTCCCCCTCCCCCCAAAGCTTGTGGGTTTTCTTAATCTTTTTTTTTTTTAAATATATATGTAATTTAAGTACTTTTAAGTACTGGATGTATTCAAAAACGCCATGAGATCATGGACTAACCACACACACGGACCTTTTGCATTAGGAAAAACATGAAAAAGTCACATTGCTGGATGGATGAATGAACTGGTGGATGCTGTACAGTTCCAATAAGTTAAGACCCAAATGAAAATGCGCAGTAATAGTTACCCTGCATTACGATGAAAAAAATAATAAATTACACGTGCTAGTTTTTTTTAATATATATATATACTCATAGGGATTACAGATCACTTGCAGCACGAACAGAATGACCCCAAAGTCACATTCTAGCAGGAAACAAAACAAAACAAAACAAAAAACAAAGAGCAATGAAGGTTTTGTTTCCGCCTTCCCAGTCCTCCAGCACTAGGCCCTGGAACGCGGTGCGCCCTCTCCGATCCTGGCCTCTGATGGGCTTCGGACCTAAGAGAAGGTGAGGTTGGCGGTCAGTTCTCGGATCCGGTTCTCTCGGCTCATCTTCTTGAGTTTCATTCGGCGGTTTTGAAACCAAATCTTGACCTGCCTGTCGGTGAGGTTAACGCTCTTACTGATCTCTAGGCGGCGCTCGCGGGTGAGGTACATATTGAACAAGAACTCTTTTTCTAATTCCAGCGTTTGGTGCTTAGTGTAAGGGCACCTCTTCTTTCTGCCACTCTTTGCAGTGAGCCAATTGCTGGTTGGAGTATCAGACTTGATTTCCTCTAACAAAATTAAAGGGAGAAGAAGAAAAAAAATCAAGAATTTTTTTTTTTTTCTCTCAGTCTTTTCAAATGTACCCTTGGCCGTGACCCCGCTGGCAGCCAGGCCGCTTTGGGAAATGCTGGTATTAAACATTACTCATATGAGGTGGGCCCTGGAAAGGATTTGAAATTGACGCCAGATTAGTTTAAATGCCCAAAATGACACGATGGGCGGGTACTCTTGCCCTCGGTGTCAGGGTTCTCTCTCTTTCTCTCTCTCAACTTTCTGACCTGCACAAAACATCAGTACAATAATAAACTTTCAGGATGTCCCCAGCAGCATTCTAAGTGGGCAGCTCCTAATTGGGCTGGAGTGGAAGAAACAAACCACAGGCTGAACAAGAACCCACGAACCCCACCGCTGCCTCACATCCCCAAGTCTGCCACTTCTTCCCCACTTTTCCTGCCCAAGCGGGGAGCCCCACAACCAGGTTGATAGTTGTCCTTCTCTTTCAAAAGATAACCAAGGAAGCGAGTACACCTTCTCCGACCTGCCTGGGGCACTGTCGTACTCCCCAGAATTTCTCGCATTCTCGTGCCTTCTTGTCCCCACACAAAAGCATCCCTCCCACCTCCAGAAATGTGGCTCCCTACTGTGGCCCACCTCTGGACGCTGAGGGAGAGCCTTAGAGGCAGGGTTCCTTCTCAGAATGCCAGGACCCCTGGCTCTCTGCCCCAGCCCAGCCCTAAGGCTGGCCCAGCCGGGTGGGCCCTGCAGATTCCATCCTCCCCCTCCCCATCAGCCTTAGTTCTCTTTGCAAACGGATTGCAAAGCTTACGGCACTTTCCTCCAGACAAAGCCAAGGTTACCTAACCCCGCAGAGGCTGGGAGCCCTGTTCCCCAGCCCCAGCGCCAACCAGCCCAGTCATTTCGTTCCCATTGCCGACCCCAAGCTCGCAGGATGCGGGGTGCACACACTTGAACACGAACACGGTGCCTTGGACCGCCTAAAAATCATCATTGGGTGAAAGGCAGAGCTGGGACTGCAAATCTGAGGGCAAAGGAGGTTCTGGGGCCGTGTTTACGAGCCGCAGGTCTCATTTGCCCTCTTTTGTTGCATTTCAGGTCTAGCTCAGGAAAAATAAACCCGGCAAGCCCTTCCTCTGCCCAGGCGCCATCAGCGTGGGGTCAGGACTAGCCAGGAGGGCCAGGGCAGCCGGGAAGAAGCGGGGACCATCTCGAGACTGAGACTGCCCCTCTAAAAGCCAGGAGGAGCGGCACCTGCCAGTCGGGCCCCGCCTCAGCTGCCCGGGCTCGATGCTGGGCACCCAGGCGCTCCCTCTCTGCCGGGTTCCCGGGCTGCACGCCCCGCTGGGGTGGCAACTTGTTCATACCGACCTTTGCTTTCCTTCTCCTGTACTTCGGGACTGGACACGGAGACCTCAGCCAGGCAGCTCCTTTCTTCCGGAAGGCCGCCCTTGGCCTCGGGGCTCTCCACCTGGGAGACTTTGGTGGGCTCCTGGCCGCTCACGGGCTCGTTCATCTTCTTTTCCATCTGCAGCTGGGCGGCCGAGAGCTGCGGCTTGGCCGCGCCGCGAGGGTTGAGCTGGAGCATGACTGTGGAGCTGCCTTCGGGGCTGTTATTGTACTCTTGGGTTTTCCCGGTGGCGTAGGTCTGACTCAGTCTAAAATATCCAGGGACAGGAACCTCGGGGTTCTCAACGGGACAGGACTCAGGGACCAGCCTCTGGTACGAAGGGACCTCAGCAGAAATGAGTTTGTTGCGCTTATCAGAATACATGCAGCAATTGGATTCTTCCTTAATGTTGGTGGTGAAGGAGCAAGTGGGGACTTGCTGTGTAACAGGTTGCTCTATTCGACAAGATCTGTTCGGGTCTGTCCAACTGTCTACTTGAGGTATATAAGGATGCACATTCATACCCATATTTTGGTGGTTCACTTCTCTTTTGGCCAGAGACGGGAGCAGTCCACAGGTTTGCATTCCATAGGTCCCCATGTCTGCGCTAGGTGGTGGCATGTACATGCTGGCGCTGCCGGAATAAAAACTGTCACTCCTGCAGGCACTGATCAAGGAATCTACTAAAAAAGTATTAGCAGCAGGAGAGCTGTTGGGAAAGGACATTTTGGGGAGGAATTTGAAGAAGAGAGATTGTGTCCTTTGTAGGCTGACATCTCTAGGAAAACATTCCCCGTGTAATTGTGGATGCCTCTGCCGACCACATGACAACCAAGCCAATGAGATTTGAAAATGGCCTTGAGCCGCAGCCTCCTCGCAGGTCACGTGCTCCAGAGCCCGGCCGGCCGGCCGCGTAAGCACGGACAACAGCGACATCTACTACGCGCCCGCGATAGTGCGCGCTGGAGACAACCGGTCCGGCGCTCTCCGTCGCCCGCCAGCCTCCCCGGGGCTCGCTCAGCCGGCCGGCCCCACTCGCGTCCCCAGCTCCGGCCTCTGGGCCCCGCCGGCGGAAGGAAAGCCTCGGCCGGAGGGGCGTCCGGGAGGACACGCGCGGGGAGGGAAGCCAGAGTGCCGTGCGCCTGCACACAGAAGCATTCCCCGCACACGCCCAGGCAGAACGCGCCCGAAAGCCGGGGCACGGGCAGGGGGTGGGGGCCCGGCTGGTTAATTTTCTCCCGGGCAGCCTGGGAAGGTGAGTCGGATTCCCCGGGCTCTGAGACAAGCCACCCCAGGGGGCCACAGGAAAGATGTCTCACGCAAAGACGCGGTCCAGTTATCGTGGGCAGCAGAGGCGAGAAGGGCAGCGAGGGCTAAGAGGCCAAGCAGCTGGGCGGCCCCAAGCCCCGAGGACTGGCCGTCCCTGGCGCGGTCCATCCCCTCCTCCAGCCCGAGGGAGGTGCTGGATCCCGGCCCCTCCGCGCCCCGGTGGGCTGCCCAAGCCTACGGCTCTCTCGGCTCCCTCGGAGGAACCACACCCCGACCTCTGCGGCCGGGCCGCTGAGAGCTTTCAGCCCCGAGACAATCCCTCGCCAGCAGCTGGCTATCCTCGAAAGCGTCCCTCCGGTTCCCAGGGGGAGAACTAAACCAAGGTTTCCCTCCCTACACACTCTGATAATAATGAGCAAAGAGGAAGGAAGGAAGAGAGAAAGAAAAAAAATTTTTTTTCAATGAAAGGGGAAAACTCTGGCCCTCAGACTCCAGAAGTTTTAGAAAACTGGCTGGGCTGAGTAGGAGAGAAAGAGATACAAAGGTGTCATTTGGTTCTTCTGCAAAGAAAAATATGTTTTCCTTTTATGGATTTTGTAAAAGCATTGGTTTCTGACAAGTGCAAGGTACAAAAGGTTGTGGAATTTATTAATACATATTAAGAAGAATCAGGGCGATCAATAAAATTCTCATCTACATTCTTGGGCTACTTGGTAATTTTCTTGCTTCTGAAGGTTTTTAAAGAGTTATACCCGCTGTTGCCACACACGGGAAGATATTTTATTAACAAATCAATCGAGACTTTGTAAAGGATAAGATTAATAGTTAAGATTTAGCATAATGGCGTTCGCTTTATGAATTATTGAAAATTATACTATTGATTTTTCCCCTTCGCTACTAACCAAGAAGGTCAATTTTTGTTTTAACACAAATCGTCAAATATTAAAAGCTATACTTTTGTCAGAAGTTGAGTTTTATAGTTTTGGACAATTCCTAAAATTATTCGACACCGTTTTGCTTGGGTAAGGGGAGGGAGAGAAAAAAAAAAGGAGGTGGGAGAACCTTAGTCCTCTGTTTCCTTTGGTGACGGAAAGTTCTATAAAGAGGATTTGGTCTGGGGTTGTGGTCGAGCTCATTAAAGAATAACCACCATCACCACCATGGAAACTCAGAGTTTTATGAGAAACTTCTCCAACAACTTCCTTTCTTGTTCTCTGGTTGCAGGCGGGTGAGCCGCCCTTCGGAAGCCCGGCCTCGGGGCAGCAGCGGGGAGCTTTAACCTTGATTTCCAAAGGCTTGCCCTGGTCGAGGGGCCTGGCCAAGGCACAGGAGCCGTCCTTAGGCTTCCCAGATCCCCTTCCCTGTGTCGGAGAGAGGAAATGGGCCCCAGAAACCCTGATTGTGAAGCGGTTCTCTGCCCGGAAAGGCGTCTGTGCTTTCTTCTCCCCACACTCACCCTGTCACAGGCTGGCCTTGGGTTTCAGGCCCAGAGACTGAACTTGTGGGCAAATTGGGTTTCCGCCTCAGCTGAACATTTCTTTGGAGCCTGATGCTCATTAAAGCGCCTCAGCATTCTGGGGGTGGGGGGAACTAGGAGCCTGCTCACTCCTTCACAAAAACCTTTTCCAAAAACCCTCTGTCCCCCCTCCCCAAAAGGAATCTCCCCCGGCCTGGTGGAAACAGGCGCTGAACATTATTTTCGGCCTTGGGACCACTTTGCCTGTCCCCTCGAAGTGCCCTCACCCAAACAATAACCCCCTTTAAAAAACTCCGCAGTGGCAATGAGACAGACCTTTTAAACCTTTACGCAGCTGTTCAAATACAACATCATTGTCAGGTTAAAAGCCTGGCGCCTCTTAACTGATCCGGCTGCGGGATGCCGCCGGCGAAGCCCGAGGTTTAAACATTACCTTTCCGTAGGGGTGGCTGTTTTTAAGCCTGAGGATGGGGGGGTGGGGTGGGGTGGGTGGGTGGTGAGGAAGGCAGGAAAAAAAAAATCCAACTTTTGACTCTAGTCTGCTGCCGCTCCGATGCAAAGCTAACAGCCATGGACCGCCACCCCAAAAATTGTCTTATCGAAGGTGGAGATCGTGATCCCGGCCACAGCTAAGCGTGCCCAGGGCTGGACAAAGTGCCCGCTGCGCACGCTCTCGGCAGGCGCCCTGACGCCAGCCTGGCGCTCGGGACTGTCGTCCCTTTGCCTCTCAGCCAGGGTCGCTGCCTGGAACCCGGTTGTCCAATCCTCCCTATCCCACTCGTGAGGCAAGACTGTTCAATCTAATCGGGAATTTTATGCCCATCAAATGCCTTTTCATAATCTTTATTTATACATGAAGAAAACATTCAGGCTAAAAACCAGCAATTCCTCGCGGAGCGGGTAGGTCTATGGTGAGCCAACACAAGCCGGATCTGCCTTCCGAATTTGGGGGCCTTTCTGTTTCAACTCTCGGGGTCTTTGGGCTCTAAGTCACCCCCACATCAGATCTGGCTTTACAAAGTTCCTCTTCACCCACAGAAAATGTGTGTCTCGGCTATAATTTTGCATATATTACCACAAAATTCTCTTTTATTCTTTCTGAAATATCTGCCCTTGGACCAGTTCCTTGAGGCCAGAGACACCAATATTTCAGAGGAATTTTATAATAAAAATGGAGCAAAAACAGAAATAATACAAGGGAATGATCTGGACCTGGGAGGATGGCAAGTTTGGTTAAGATTCTAACGCTAAGATGAAGCAAATGGAATGAAAAGGCAGTGGCTTTCAAGGCCGGCCTGTATTTTGCTTAGGAGTATTTAATGGAGCTGCATAGCTGCTGTTTTCGATCATCTTTAGATCAGTTGGAGCAGTTACCATTAATAATAAATCAATATTGCACTATAAAGGAGATGAATATCCATATTTGTACCAAGACATCCTTCTCCGTGGCACAGCTCTTTCCAGAGAAAAAATTAATAGGGTCGCTTTAGCAAGAAATTAGCATTTGTAATCCAGAAGTGGCTTGCATCTGCGCTCTTCTGTCACCAGGAAGAGCAGTGACCCTGGGCCTGAGTAGACCTGGGGACTCCTAGGTTTACTCTGAATTTGGGCCCTGAGTGGCCTCAGGGCTGTGCCATTCTTTGGGGGCAGAGTGGATGGGGACACATTTTAAAGCCTGCTTCCCCAGGGAGCCCCTCCTGGTCGCACTGTGCACCTTCTAGCCAATGTGAAAAGAAATCAAGGGGGCAAATGGGCAGGCTGTGGAAGCCACCCCCAACTCAACGAAGAGCCTGTGGGGACTGTGCGAAAGGGCAGGCGGCTGAGAGCCTCTTCCCGTCCCAGACACAAAAGACTCCTACTTGGCGCACTTTCCCTCCACCTCAGGATCTGAGATCTGTGATTCTAGACACAAGGGGGTACTCCATGAGCCCCACAGGCTCTGGACAATCCTGAGGGGTCGGGTCTGCAGCCCCCGGAAGTCCTGGTCCAGTCCCCTCTCCTTTCTCAGGCCCATCTTGGGCGCTGTGGGTAGGAAGGGGACTGCAGACGGCTGAGCGCCGCCCGTTGTCTGAGGAAGGCTACCGGCCAAGGCCAAGGGGCCCCAAAGGCCATATGCACCCCTGCTGGAGCCGCCGCAAGAGGAATACAACGACATTTGGGGAGGAGAGTTCTCTCCCCACCTGGACTGAGACCCAGGTTCGGCTTGGAGAAATGTCGCTTCACAGCAGCTAAGCAGGACCCGCGGGTCAGACAGGCTGGAGTGTGGGGGGGGTGTGCCTGTGGGGAACACCTATACCTCTGGCGGGCGCCTCACTGGGGGGCTCACGGCGCTCCAGCTTCCACTGAAGCTGATGCCAGCTCCCAGGGGTGTACGCTGGGCCTTTGGTCCAGGGTTTGGTGAAAGGAGACAGAGGCAGCAGAGCAGAGGAGACCAGCACTAATTCTGGGCGTTGCGGGCGCTTCACAATGAACTTCGGGAAGGAAGGGACAGCCACTCTCCCTTAGAACAGCCGTGCCTGTGCTGGATCCCTCCTTTTTGGACAGAGGATGGCGACACAGGCCCTCCCCAAAGCCAGGGGCTTTGCAAAAGGCGGCTGGGGGGCAGGAGGGCATGCAGCAAGAGGACTGCTTCCGAGAGCTGGTGCCAAAATCAAACTCCGTTCTCAAGGCCAGCAGGCGGCTGAAAAGAGTGTCCAGGATTCTGTCAAACGCAAAGCTCGTTTGCTTCAAATGCAATCCCCATACTCTGCCGCCTTGTCTCACAGTATAAACGTTTCTCGGGACAGCCTGCCGCTTCCCGCTTCCCGCTGCCGCATCAGCCCAGCCGGACCCAGACGCCGCAGATCATAGTTCCGCCTGCGCTTCTCGCTAGCGGTAGCCCCGGGTGCCAGGCAAGGCCGGGTTGGGGGGCACTCCCTCGCCCAGAACGACCCCCTCAGTCCCGACGCGTCTCATTTTCTCTGAGACCACACTCGGCTAAGTTGCCGGCGCCCCATCTGTCTTAAACAAAAGCCTTTTAATCATCCCGGGCGGTCGGAGAGCGGACGAGGCGGACGCTGTTTTTGGGAGGAGTTGGTCCTACCCTCAAATCGTTCTCCATACTCAAACCAACAAGGAAATTAATTTCTCTCATTTAATTAACTCTCAGTGGCATGACCTATTTCGAAATGAACCTATCGGTCTTTTTGAAAAAAATCTGTCCTTGACACCACCAGGTTATACCAAGGTATGCTTTGCAACAGCGTTATCTTGAAGGAGACAACGATTAGGTGATTGTCTGTTTCAGGAATCTGGATAGCTCCCTTTTCTCTGTCTTTATACAACTTCCCACACCTCGTGGCTGCTTAGAACAAACAAACAGCAAACAAATACCTTAGTGGCCGCGTGGTTCTAACGGGCAGAGATTGCCTATTAAAATCAGTATTGGATAGATACGGTACCCCGGCCTCTCCGCCAAACGCGGTTTCTGGAACGTGAGCGCGCCCCCGTGTGGCTCTCCAAGGCCATGCAAACGGGAAATGATATCTCTCGGTTCGGCTTACCTAAGGTAGTGGACACACAAGCTTGCTACATTTGGACGCAGTTAAAAAAAAAAAAAAAAAAGATAGATGGAGAGAGAAAGAAATAAAGCAGTTTTAAGCTCCTGCAACGATCATACTACCAGGGCATTGACATTTTAACGGACGCCCAGAATTCCACACAAAGGAATCCCCTTCCGAACGAAATTATTCAATTGTAGGCTTTGTTTCTCTTGCAATTTTCACCAAAGGTTGAGGGACACTTTGGAAAATAATATAAATATGTTTAGTTCTGTTCCATATCATAGAAAGAACAATAACCTATCTGATGGTGCAGCAGTTTTTTTTCAAATATAGTGAAGGTGTAAATCTGACTAAAGCTTTCTCTTTCAAATGCCTTCTTTGAAAGTGGTGGTTCTTCATTAGAGCAAAGGGGACTGCTGTCTGTGACCCCCCCCCCCAAAAAAAAACTCCACTTCGGTATATACTAGCTGTATTAAAAAACATGCTGGTAGACACTTAAATCTAACCAGTATTTTAAAAAGAAGTCAACTGCTATTGAATTACACAAATGTTTGAAGGGAAATTAAGGTTATTGATCCTGAAATTAGGCATTTGCTTAGATTTATGGTGAGCCCCTGATATGATGCTGTGTGGTCATAAATGCATGTGGGGGTCTGGATGTGTGTAAGCATGTGTGTGTGAGAGTGGGTGGCGGCTGAATATCACAGAAGAACCTTAAGGCGCCTAATTATTCAGAAAGGTTAAAGGTGATGACCTTGACATTTTGGAAGTTCAAAGGCATACACTTATGCACTTATGTTTTTCCTCCTCCCCCCCTCACCAAACTTTGGCAATTAAAAAATTTTTGCATTTGGAAATGCATACCTCCTCTGAAGATGCATGGGGTACTGTACATCTTATGGATTTTTTTTTCTTTCTTACACTTTGGGCTTAGGAGAGGTTAAGAGTCATGATTCACTTTACTTTTTTCAGAGAAAGAGATGCTTTTCTCACTTCTACAGTTTATTGCACATTGCGGAAATCTCTTTTGGGCCCACCAGAAGGTGTATAATATAACCCAATTAAGCTGTTTAGAACTTTGGCTTTTATGGTGTTGTCTAGACAGTTCAAGGTTTTGTAAACAGCCTGACCTGGCCCAGCAACAAACCGTGCAGTTCAGCCCCCACCACATTCTTTAACTTGAAGCGATAAATGCAGTGAGAAGTGGGTCTGCAGCCTCAGGCCCTATTCCAGGGAGGGGTCTTACCTTCTCTACCCTATGCCTGCTGTGACCCTAGCAAGGATCCCAAGCCCTCTCGACCACTGGGAGCTTCCTTTTAACAAACTATTTTTTTTTCAATGAAGCTTTCTAATTTTGGTTTCTTTTTTAAGGGACCTTGGCTCCTTGACACCTTGTTAAGAATAAATTTAGATTTTCTAACAAGTTTGCTAAAAATGACTTTTGTCTCTTCAGAAATTCCAAGTTCACTAAATTGGGAATTGAGGGAGGAGACTTCCTTCTTAGGTTCCTGCTGCCCCCAGCCTCATTGCTTGGAGAAAGCAGCACTGGGTCACAGCCTTAATTCAGAAATTCGTCCCTAAAGCGATTTTTAAAACCAGTGTAGCCTGGACAAGGTGGGAGAGAGCTAGTCTTATTTCAGCGGGATTAAAAAGCATTTCACTCAGTTTTCAGTTGCATATGGGAGAAGGTTCTGGCTACTAAAATCCCCTAATCGGACACTAAACTTCTTTAGGGAGAAAAAAATCATATAGTGTGTTGAAGCTGTAACCTCCATTTTACCAGAAACCATTTATTCACACAAAACACAGTGACTTATGCCTTGGCACGACAGACCAACAAACCGAAGATACATTTCCCAGAGTTTAAATAATCTGCATTCACCAAGGGGGATGGTCGGGTCCCTTAAACTCAGAACAAAAACAAGCACCTTCCAGCCCAACGGCCTAACTCTCTACAGATCCCACAGCGTCCCCACGGGGACTCTGAGAGAAGGAGGGAGAACAACAGCACATTGGCGGTAAAATTGTAAAGGGACGTTTGCATTTACCATTTTCCCCTCATTAGGATCCATTCGGCCAAGTCCCCGGCCTCGTCCGCAGGCAGCAGTGGTCGCTGGGAGGTCCCGAGTTGACCGTGGGAAGGAATCGTGGAGTTCCACAGAGAAGAGGCGTCATTAAACCCAAGGACATTGGGCCTGCCGAGGGCAGGCTGGTGGGGAAGTGGGTGGGTGAGTGGGGCTCGGGCAGAGGGGTGCTTCCTGGAGCTCTCAAAATAAAGGGTTTCCAGTGAAATACTGCAGACGGTCTCTGTTCAGTTTCTTTTCTTTCATTCTGCGATTCTGGAACCAGATTTTGACTTGCCGGTCAGTGAGGTTGAGCATCCGAGAGAGTTGGAGTCTTTTCTCTTTGTTTATGTACACGTTAAAGAAAAACTCGCGTTCCAGTTCGCGGATCTGGTACTTGGTGTAGGGACAGCGCTTTTTCCGGGACCGCTGGGGGGCCACTGCAAGGCAAAGAAACCAGGAGGTGAGAGAGGCCGCTGGCTGTCCACCCCCGCCCGCCCGCCGGCCCAGGCCCGCGCGAGGGCCAGGCCTCAACCCGTTGGGGACGTCCCCTGCCGCCACTGAAAGGCCCTGCCTGCGTCGTGGGGGATGATATATGGGCGGGCACAGGAGAGAGTGCGGGCGTGGACCTGTGTTCACGCCCGGACACACACACACACACACACACACACACACACACACACACACACCCTGGCACGGAGGGGGAGAAGCAGAGGGTAAGGCTGGCTCTGAGTTGGAACCCGAAGGGAGAGAAACACGAGCGTGCCCAAGCATCTGCTCCACTCCAGCCAGCGGCGCGCGTCAGCCAGAGGCTTGGATAAAGTCCAGTTCAAGGATCTCCCCACCCCACCCCCCCTTAAAAGCCAGAGGCTTGAGAGTCCATATTCACAAAGTGGCTCGAAATCTCCCCCCCTCACTCCATGGTCTCTAGCACCACCGCCACCCCCCCAAACTGGGGAAAAGCTCTCTGCAGCGATTAATGTCCCCTTCGAAGTCTACCTTAAGCCCACCTAAATTGGTTTCCTATCGTAAACACACTTTACAACGGCCCGGGAAATCTTATAGGATGTATAAACCCCTTCGAACGCTTATAAAGTAGCACATAAAACGGCGCGAGCCGAGGGAGGCCCCCGCCGCCCCCCCGCGCCCGCGGCCCCCCGGCCCAGCAGCCCACCCCGCATCGGGTGCCTACCTGTGCCGCCACTCTTCTCAGCCCCCGCCTCCCCCGGGGGCCCGTCGCCGTCGCCGCCGCCGCCTTCTGCCGCCCCTTTGGGCTCCGAGCCGGGGGTCGCCTTGGCGCAGGGACTTCCCCCGCCGCCACCGGCCCCCGTCTTGGGGTCGCCCTTGTCGGCAGCGCCCTCGGGCTGCGGCGGCGCGGGGGGTGGAGGGGGCTGCGGCCCGGCGAACGGGGGCCCGGGCGCAGCCTCGTAGAACTGATCGAAACCCTGCGGCAGGATGCCGTTTCGGCCCACGGCGCTGTAGAAGTTGGAGGCGGCGCCGGCGGGGCCGTGCGGCGGCCCCGGCGCGGCGCACACCGGCTCCGGCGCCTTGAAGAGCACGTCCGGCCGGCGGCCCGAGGGAGGCAGCAGCTCGCGCTGCATGGCCGCCTCCTCGGCCGCCGCCGCCGCCGCCGCCGCCGCCGCGGCCGCCGCGTAGTAGGGAGCGTAGCCCCCGGCGCCGCCGCCGCCGCCCCCGCCGGGGCCGCCCCCGCCGCCGCCGCCCCCCGCGCCGCCGCTGCCGCCGCCGCCGCGGTACGGCCACTTGGCGCGCTCCAGGCCGTAGTCGCGGAAGGCCACTTCGCGCACGGGCTGGACGTGCGGCGCCAGGTTGGAAGAGTAGGGGAAAGTCATCTGGCAGGACGACGGTTGCGATAGGAACGACGGCTTGCTGGCGAAGTCCGACGGGGCCACATAGTAGGCGCAGCCGGGCAGGTACATGCTGGCTGCGCTCGGGCCGCACTCATCAAAGTCGTTCATGGCTCCGCGGCGTGCGCGCCGGCGAGCCCCGGGCCGCTCCCCACGCCGCCAACCTGAGCCATCGATTGCACAAGAGGCTTGGGCCAGGATCAACTAAGCAAAAATCCCCACCGGGCGCTGACGTGCAATTCATCTTGATTGATTCTGGTGGTAATTATGTCACGTGACGCCATGGAGAGAAATGTCCTTATATCTATATCAGCTCTCGCCAACGCGCCCCGGGACGGCTCCTGGCGCCGAGACACGCGCGCGCTGGGGGCGGATCAGCCTCCCGCTCCGGCCAACACTCCCCGGGCGCTCCCCGACCTGGCTGAGCCGCAGGCTGGTCACCTGTGCGCCGCCAGCGGCAGCCACTGCTGGGTGCATCTGCCACCGCCCGGCTGGGCCGCCCGCCCGCGCCCGCCCGCCCGCGCCGCTTTAAGTACGCGGACCGAAGCCGGCGGGGAGGAGGAGGGAGGGGGAGGAAGGGGGAGGAAGGGGGAAGGGAAAGAAGCGGAGAGCGGAGGGGGGAGCCCCAGCCCGGGGCACAGGGGACTAGGTGTGAGGTTGTGAGGTTCCCACCCCCCACACCCCTTCCTGCAGCCGCTCCCTCCCCCGCGACGCCGCCACCCTCTGCAGCTTGCCGGTCAGGAGCTTGTTGCTTCTTGCTCAGGGGGCGTAATTGCGCCACTCTCGGGGCACACGGAGCCCTGATTTACATATTTCTTAGCCCTGCGCGTTCATCGCGGAATAACTTGGCTCTCCCCACTGCTGACCCCGGGAGCGCGAGTGCCAGCCTCGAAGAAACCTACACCAAAACCCTACCAGGAGCTCACCCAGGCCAAGGCCTCGGTGCCCACTCGGATCTCTTGCCCTCTCTCCTCCTCTCTCGGTTCCTGTCTCCCTCTCTCCTTCCTTCGTCTCCCTTCAGTCTTCTCACTTCTTTCTCTCCCGTCCTCTCTTCTCCCACTCCCTTCTCTTGTTCCCTCTTGCCTTCTTGTTCTTACTTTCCTCCTTTCCTTTCCTCTTTCTCTGTCCCCTATCTGTGTGTCACCACCTCTGTGCTCTCCCTGTCGCTCCTCTGCTTTTCCTCTCCCAGTCCTAAAGCAAGGAGGAAGTTCAGCCAGCGGAGACGCCCCGTGGCCCTCCAGAAGCTGGGGGGTCTGGTGAACAAAAGGATCTGGAGTCCTACTCTAAAGGTGCCTGGCCTCCCACTCCCCACCAACCGGAGACAAACCACTGGCGCCTCCACCCTCCTCACCCTCTCTGCTTTTTGGCCTGGGCTAGAACCAGCCCGCCTCACAGCCGGCCCCTTCCCTGCGTCGGAGACCCGCCAAGGCCTACGCATCCACGCCGCCGGTCTCCTCTAGGCGCCTTGGGCCGGCACGGTCCCTGCGGGGAAAGCCCCCCAGGAGGTCCGTTGGCTCTGGGGAGGGGGGCAGAATGCTCTCAGCAGCTTTTTCCTTCTTGCTTGAACTTCTCCACAGCAACTGGCCCCGAGAGCCCCCCATCCATTTGCCCCAAGGCCTCACTTTCCTCCACTCCACGGCTGCCGCATCCCTCTTTCCAACCCCGGGGGTCCAGGCGAGGCCTGGACTCGCGCCTCCAGGAGAGCCAGCGCTTTCCAAAGGTAAAATCAGTCTCTTAGAAAGAAGCTCCCCAAACCCAAATCCCAGAACCGAGGGCAGGAAGTTGCCCCTCTTCCCAAGATTCCTCTGCCCAGGCAATCCCAGCACTGGGTTCTGGGCCTCAGCCCTAAGCTCAGGGCAGGCGGTGCGGGCTGTGAAGCTGGTTCCCTTCCTGGCCCCGGCCGCCGCAGTGCCCGTGTGGCGAGCTCTGCCCACCATGCCGACAGACAGAGAAAAGGCGGGTGATCAGAGCTCATATTTTCTGGCCGTTGTCCCCCCTTCCTCTTTTTCTCCTCCCTCCTTCTCTCCCTCCCACTCTTCTTCCTCCGCCCCCCTCCCACCTCTGCTTTCCTCCGAACACTGCGCAAACAGGTCTGTGGCGACTGGAGGGCAAGGAGGCTCCCCCCGCCCCAGAACTGCTCATCGTTTTGTGCACCCTCCTTCCAGCTGGCACCCTTGCCCAGATTCCCGCTCGCCCCTTTCTCCTCAGTCCAGACCTCCAGCACACTTATCTGCCTCTCATCTCCATCGCCCGCCCAAGCCTCTCCCTTTCGGGCTCGTGGTCGACGCCCCTGGATCTCTCTCCTAAAATGGCTCCCCGGACACTGCACACTGGCCCTGCGGCAGCTCAGGACCCAGGGCAGCAGCTGCAAGGACCCCCCCTCCCCCCAGCTGGGTCTTTACGTGTCTGGGAGTGCGCAAAATTCTCGCACCTTCTCTTTGCACAGGGTGGGGCGCAGGCAGCCCGCTGCCCCCCAAAGCGGAGCCTGCTGACCGCTGAAGAGGGAAATGGGGAGGACGGAACCATTCAAGTTCAACGACATGGCGATGGCGGCTCCGGCTGGAGCCGCGCTTTGGCGGGGGAGGGTGCGCCATCTGCAGCGGCGCGCGGGTGCGTAGGGGAAGGGGCAGCGGACCCCTCTCTGCGCGTTTGCGCGGATCCCCGCCCCCACACCCAACGCTTGGGCTTTCATTTTGGGCCCAGCCCGCTTCGGCCTTTTGCCCCAGCTCCCTCCTCGATCCTCACCCCCAAACCCAAGGAAAACCGCAGCCTCCCGACCCGCGCGTCCCGCGAGAACCTACCATGAAGACTCCGGCGTTGTGGCCTTGTCCTTGCCTCCGCGGCCCCACTCGAAGCACAAGGAGCGCATCCGACCCTTCCGGCACAGCCAGCTGCTCCGCGAGTGGTAGCTTTCCGCGCAGCGCCCAGACGCGATGCGGTAATTTTGAGCCACCCAAGATAAGACACTAACTTGACCTTAACTTTGTCAGGGCGCCCCTGGTATCTGGAGAACGTGAACAGACACTGTCTGGCAGCTCTCGTAAAAGCTGACTGGGGAAGGGATTCTGAGTCATTTCATTTATTGCCACTACAGTTCTGCAAGAAAGCTTTTCCTCCCTGCCAAACTTTAATTATTTATGCTCTTTTAGGAAACGAAAGAAGAGGAGAAACGCGGGGGAAAAACACCCAGAGCCAGTCCCTTCCCTGCAGAGCCTTCGGAATGGGCTCCCTAAGTCAAGTGACTGGAGAACAAAAATGTGGGGAGATCACCTTTGTCCAAGGACGATCGGACAGGCGCTGTGCACCCCCCCTCACGAAGAGGGGGGGTGATTGCAGCTGGGAGAGGCGGGGTGAAGAGGCACCCCCCTCCGCCCCCCCGCAGACATGAATATTTACAACGGTTCTGGATTTCTCCTCCACCCGCCGGCCTCCCGGAAACCTCCCTAGCCTGCCTCCTTCGGGGAGAGCCCCCAGGCCTTAAGAGTCCCCTGGTCGGCCCTCTGAGCTCGTAGCCGATTGAATGCCAGTCGAAGCCATTTTTTCTCGTTTAAAACCCTTTTTCTTGGTTAAGAGGCCTGCCTGGACTGCGGCATTTCAGAGGACGCATTTGTCTTTGTGCGAGAGGATGTTGAGCACTCAGATTTCAGCATCATTTCCCTCCGCGTTTGTTTCTTAGGAATTTCGTCGTGGTTCCAAATCCCTGCCAGGACCTTGGCTAGGAAAGGAGAGAGGACACCACTGCTTTTGTATTTGTATTGATCAGTAAAGGGGATAAATTTGAAAAACACTGCTGAAGCCCAAACGGACAATCGAGATTTTACACTTAGAATAATTTCAGTCTCTTTGGGGAATGGTCTCCATGAATTTCTCCTCCAACCCCACCTCCCAGGCTGAAGAGAAAGAGCACGATGATTTAATGGTATACATTGCAAAGAAACTGTCTGTGTTATCCTAGGGCCTGCGTCTAATTCCGGTTTCCTAGCCCTTTACCCAGCTCTCTAGACCTGAGATCTGCGTGTGGCCTCCGCCTTTGTTCGGCTGTTTTGGGGGAGAGACTCAGCTCCCGGTACCACTAGCTCCCTGAGCCCCATCAGGTGGGAAGACACTGCTAAAGACAGGGCCTTACAACCTCTTGCTTCTTTTCTCCTCCGCTGTTGTATTTTTTCTTAAAGGAGTTGTTTTTAAAATATTTTTAAATACACATCAGATTTGCTTCAGGAAAGGGGAGTTGGAGCCCACGAATACTTGGTATTAGAGATTTAATGGTTTTGCTAATTCTTCCACTAGCTCAAAGCTAGGAATTCTCTAGTTTCCATTTCAAAGCTAGCTGGGAGTTGAGGTATGCAAGCGGATAGGGAATACCGAGCAGGCTTTAACCTCCCCACCTTCAGCTAGAGGCTCCTAAGGTCTACGGGGTGTGGAGGCCACATTTCTCAAAGGAATCTGCTGGGCTCCAGGCAGAAGCGCCAGGATGCAGGATTTCCACAGGGCATAGCCTGTTCCAAAGTAGCCTGACCGAAACATGACAGGGAGAGATGTTTTGTGTTGAAATCTGAGGAACCTCATATCTTGACAACACCCCCCCAAAGCAAGCCTTAAAGTTTGAGAATTTAGGCAAAATACAGAAGTGCTGGCCTGCAACAAACTGACAGTTCACTTAATGCCTTCCGATCTGTCCCCCAGTTGCCCACCTCCTCCCACTTGGATGGTTCATACACATTTTGTTCATAGGCTTTTATACACCATTTTCTGCCTGACTTGGAAGCCATTTTCTCATTTAATGAACAGTCAACACCTGCAGTGAAACCACAACCAGGAAAGAAAAACGAATTTGGTGGCCTAAAATCATGAGGAGGGAATCCGAAATGTTTTTGAAAAATTGACATCAGTCCCTTGACAGCTTGGCTGGGACCTGGATATTTATTTCCACTCAAAACATTTTGATGTATCTGATATATACAAGCTATTGTTTTTTGGACAAAATCAAAACGACATAAAACATGCACAACAACTATGAGATAGCAAAGAAAATGCAATGAGTCCAAACATAAACTGCGGTCAGTTGGACTGAGGCTTGGGGCTCTCTGGGAGGTGCTCGCTCCAGATCTAGGGCCTAGTCCTCCACTGAAAATAAAACCTTGGACTCGGGGAAGGAATCTTCAACTCTTTGGCTGTCATACGTCTCAGTAGGAGTTGGGAGGCGCCACTTCTCAGAAGAAGAGGGAAAAGAGGTAGGGGTGGTAGGAGGAGCTGGGGAGGGGGGCTCAGTTTCTCTGAGGGTAAGGCAGGACGCCCGGCACAGGCAAAACAACTCCATCTGGCATGAGGAACTCCAGTCTCCACAAAGCAAGTCCGGCAGGGCCCAGGGCCTTACAGGTGCCACTGAGGCAGGCCGGAAATGGGCTCAGAAAAGGCACCTCAGCCTTTCTGGCTGAGGCACAGAAAGGCCCCCGGTGGAGTTGTGCAGGGGTGAAGAGGGTGAGAGAGGGGGAACCTCTCTCTACTTGGTCAACAGCAGCGACCAGGGGCTAAGGATTGGAGGGACCTCCTTCTTCACCGCCTGGTTGATGGAGGAGCTTTCCCCTCTCGCTACGGTGGCCCATTACCCTAATTCAAGAAAGACACGTCCATACCTTTACCCACCTGAAGAGGGAAGCCATATTTACAGTCGGAATGTAGGACGCCCTTCTCCTTACTCACTCCCTTCTCCTCCCCCTGGATATTTTCCCCACCTCCTGGTGCAACCCAGCCTCAGAGCAGATTAGCAGCAGTCCTCACCAGAGCTGAGTCCAATCACAGAGTGCAGGGCTCTGGCCTAGATATACGGGAGGAGAGAGAAGAAGTAGGAGAAATTTTACCAGTCCTATCTAGAGATTGCTGTTTGTGGTGGAGCCTCAGCCCCCCTTGAATCCACAGGAAGGAGGTATCCATCCCATTCTCTCCAGCTGGAGGGCCAGCCCGGCCCCAACTCCGAGGTGTCTTCGAATCTGTCCAGCCACACCATCCCTCCCCTCCCCTTTCCTCCCAAAGTCAGAATGTCTGCGGTGGCTTTTGTCCTCCCGAACCAGTCTGGGGCAGACGGGAGGGGGGCGGTGCCCTTTCTTTCTCCAGAGCCAAGTTTCTGGCTTTGCCACAAGGGGCTTTGGCTGCAAAGAGACAGAATTGTGCCTGCAGCCCTTGTCTACTCCTTCAAAGGGTTTCCTAAGTTTAATTCCACTCTGAGCTCTAGCGGGGTGCCTACTAAATTCAAAAAGGACTGGAGAGAGGAGGAAAGGGAGTCAAGGTGGAAGCAGAAATCCAAGTACAAGGGTGCTAGAGTGAGCGCCCAGACAAGAGCTAGAACAGGTGACCCCAGGCCCTCGCTCAGGAAGCCTCAAGGCCAAGGTTATACTTCGACTTCTGCAGGCCCCTCCCAGAGAGCTGGAAGCGTAGAGGCCGGACTGGCCGGGTCTCCAAATCCTCTGCTGGCTTCCGGGGCTGCAGACTGAGCGGAAGGGTGCTGGGGACCAGCGGAGAAGGAGCGGAAGGAAAAGCCCCTACCCTCAGCTCTTCCTACACGCCAGGCCTCGGCTTTAAACGGCAGGCCTGGCCAGCGGCGACCACGCGGGGGGCTAGTATAGCGCCAGCGCCTGCTCGCGCAGGACCACGCGTTTCTTTTTCATACGCCGGTTCTGGAACCAGATTTTGACCTGCTGGTCGCTGAGGTTCAGCCTGTTGGACAATTCCTTGCGCTTCTGGCGGTTGATGAATTCGTTGAGGAGGAATTCGTTCTCCAGCTCCGCAATCTGCTGCTTGGTGTAGGGTTTCCGTTTCTTGCGGGTCCTCCCTGGGGCCGCCCCCCACGGCAGGCCTGCAACACAGCCCCAGCCCAAGTCAGCCCGGCTGGCCGCTCCCTGTAGCCTGCCCGCCCCCCGCGGCTCCCTCCCCTACACACTCCCCTGCACCCCACCTCCCAACCCCGCCTAAACTGGCCCAGGGAGCATGGCCACCGTTTACCGTCGGGCAGCGAAGATCGCAGGCAAGAGGCGACGCTCGCCGCCTGCACTGTCATGTTCAAGTTGAGCGGGCCCTTGGCGTCGTCCTTGAAGCCGGCAGCGCAGGGGGTCCCCTCGAGCAGGGTTGCAGAGCCTGCCGCACGGCCCACACCCGCGTAGTCGTACTTGGCTGCTTTGAGAGCAGCGGCCGCGGGGGCCAGGCTAGACTCGGGGATGAAGGGCGGCCGCGCACGGCCACGGTCCTCCGGCCCGGCAGCCACATCGGGCGCATAAAACTTGGCCTGCTCTTCGGGTCCGTCCTTGGCGCCCAGGGGCTGTAGGCCGAGCGGCCCGGAACCAGCCAGGTAGGGCTGGGAGAAGCTGCCGAAAGCGGTGGCACTGGCAGGCTGCGCTGGGGCACAGGAGGCGGGCGTGGTGGCCCAGGGCAGCGCGCCTCGCGGGTATGAGATGGGGGGGAGCGCGGCCAACTGGCCGCCATTCGGCCGCAGGTTGGAGAAGTAGAAGGAGTCAGGAGACTGCAGATTCAGAAGCGAGCCCACATAGCCCGCTCTGTAGAGACTGCGCTCACACATCTCCAACAAAGGGCTTCGGCTGCGCTTGCAGCAGTATTTAGTTACAACCGGGAATAAGAGGACAGGCTCAGACGATTGGACGAAACTTTGCCTGCAGGTTCTTCAAAGCCGGTCATTTCAGCACCGCCTACATCCCCCGACCCGTTTCCCCCCCTTCAGGGTATTATGATAACACCCGAAATATTCGATGGCGAAGGCCAAGGCTGCCAGGCAGAACCAGAATGTTGAGCGAAGGTGAAACCACTGGGAGTTCCTGGGCTCAGCTTCAGGAGCTGGGGACATTGGGTGCCTTTGCCAGAGTGTCCCTTGGGAACCTTCTTGGTCTTGATTAGCTTTGCATTCCCTTTTTCCACCGGCATCTGGGCCAGGCTTGCTTCCACCAGCTTTAAGTCGCAGCTAAGGCCTTTTCCAGTATTGTGCATCTCTAGGCTTGCACCTGGAGACCACGGTTTGGTAGGGCCACCAGCTCTGTCCCTAGGCCTGAGCAATGCTTTTCAGACTCCGATCCCCCCCTGCCCTGTCTCTCTGGAGAGGATTCTGCACTCGTGGTCTAGCAACGAAGACCCACACACTCCCCGGAATGGGCACGGTCCAAGAAATTTGCTGATGGAGGAGAAATGCATCACAAACTCTGCCCAAGTTTGGCTCCCAGGAAGGTGGTGTGCTTCTCCACGGCCAAGCCCTCTGCTCCCAGGAAAGTTGCAGCCATCCGAGTCCATGGAGAATGCTGGCCAAGGAAGGGGCAGCTGCATTGGTTAATCATGGCCAAAGGCTACATTCCATTTTTCTCCTGGAGTCACCTTGGCGACTATGTCCTGCCAACCAGAACTCCAAGCTGTTCAACTCTGCAGCGGGCAGAGCTAGATGAGCTCCCCGGAACTGGTGTGGAAGGACAGAAGAGCCAGATTCATTTGGCCGGGGACAGCCGGGCTCACCGACGCAGCAGGCTAGCGGCATTCCCTGGCTCAGTGCCTCCAAGGCGGCTGGCGGGTTCCGGGTTCTGGCGAACAGGGATGCGGGCGGGGCAGCTTTCCCTCTCCAGGAGCAACGTGGCCGCCCCCCTCTGCCGGCCCTCTGATTTAGTTTGGCCAGAGGGCTATGGGTCCTCCTCTCCTGCCTGGGTCCCAAGAACCCCAGCGACCGCGTGACTGGAGCCCGCCCCAACCTGCAGCCCGCCTCGCCGGTCCCTGAGCCAAGCTGGAATTGGTTAGACCGCCAGCTCCGGCACAGAGACCACACAGGCGCCGCCGGAGGGCAAGGCTGACCACCGGGCCGCGACTTTATTGTGTGAGTTATGGAGACCGATTGGGCGGCTCTGGGGAACGCAGTCGGTCTCTTCCTCCCGCTCTAGGGCGGGGGGGCAGGGGGTGGGGATGGGGATGTCCGGTACTCTTTAGGGTTCTGTCAGTTTCTTTAGGAGCTCAGGCTGAGAGACAAGAGCTCCACTCCCCGTCATTGGGGGGGGGGGGTTGGGGGTGGTGTAGGCCTAAGCTGCAACCTCAGTTCATAAGGACATAGGGGATCCAGGCTCTCATTTTGGGAAACTCTCCCTGTTTTCCAGGAGCTACAGCCTCCCCAGGCCCGAAGCTCCAGCTCCAGGGATCCGTGCAGTCTCCTCTCTTTCGGCCTCAGCGATGCTCCGGTATTTCCAAGTTCAGGGTGTCTTCTCCGGACCCTTAGGCATCCGCACTGCTGCAGTTTACCCTTGGGGACTAAAGATATGAAGGGACTACGTGAGAAACAGAACGACTAGAACAACTAGACTCCTTCCATTTCTCCTTGGCTCAGAATGGTGGCCCAGCTGCCCCACTTTATCTCCTGGACTTATAATTTCCGAGGTCCAGCAAGCAAAGTTGTACGCTGGGAGCTGGGAGCTGGAGACTGCAGGGAGAGGGGGGCACAGGGGGGCGCGGGGCGGGGCGGGGGGAAGGGCAGGAGGCTTGGCTGGTGAGTGGAGGGGGTGCGGAATAGGAGAGGATTTGGCCACGGAGCTAAACCGCGAGCTCTGCCAATGCCGCCGACCGCCCAGGAGATGGCGAGCGAGCTCCACGCCTGGCGGCGCGCCGCTGCAGGGTCAAGATCAACAGTGAAGGGCGGCACAGGCGGCCTGGGGTCGCCAGCCCGTGCGGTCACGGCCCGCTGCCAGGCTCCGCCAAGTGTTTCGGAAAGCCAGAGATCGTGGCAGCAAGGCTGGCCGGGACAGCGGAGTCAGAGGCACCCAGCAGGCTGCCAGACACGGGGAAGTGTCGTGGCCGCCTTTGTCTGGCGGTTCGTCCCGGCTGCAAAGCGTCCTTCGCCTCGAGTTACGCGCAGACGCGCGGGCCTCGAGTCTCCACCAGCGGCGCTCGAAACCTGGAAGATTTCGGCGCTCTCCCCGCGGCCTCTCCCCTAAGCTCCTTTCGCCCTGGCTCCCCGCGAGCTTCCCTTCCAGCCCTTCGGCCACCTACCTGCTCCTCTACTCCTTCTTCAATTCGGAATATAAAAGGAATGCATATAAATAGCAAAGTCTTCATCTGTTATTGATTTAGCCTTCAATTCAAATTCCGCCGGAGAGCATTTGAGCAGTTTTAATCGTCAGCAAACCTCCCATCTCTCTTAGGCAGAGGGAAACCGACCGGCACACTAGAGATGAAAGGAAAACCTCGAGGCAATCCCCCCCGTCCGACCGGAAACCTTAGAAATGGACTTGGGAATGGAGTGCGGCCCTCGAGTCCGCAATTTACAAAAAAAGGAGGGAAAACGACGACGGAAAAGAAGGGAAAACAGGCCCGTCTCACAAGAAAGCACATCTTGTGAGGAAAACAGAAACTGTTAGAAACTCTTCCTGAAAGTGGAAGGTCGGGGTCCATGTGTCCCCATTTTCAGGGGTTATTTCTTCTCCGGTTTGAATCGTAGTCCGTTCTCTCTCTCCCTGTCTCCCTCTCTCCCTGTGTCTCTCTGCCTCTCTCTGTCCGTTAAAACGAAGTTGGCGGCCCACAGCCAACCATGGGTTCAAGATCTGAAAGAAATCAAGCCCGGCCAGAGAAAACGAAAGTAGCTTTGGACCTTGGGTCTCTGAGCTTTCTCCAACAGATTCGTAAGGAAGCCCTCCTGCCAGAAGAGTTTACATATTGTGTGAGGTTTTAAACATGTGTATTTAACTTACATACCAAAAAGTTAGCAACCGCTAAATTGATTTGTGTCCCAGCGCTAACAACGATGAGGCACCCAGTTCCTCAGCAGCCATTTCTCCGAGTGGCAAAAAGGCCTCAAAAAGAAAGTTCATAGTGCCTAAAAATTGCGACTAGAAGTTTACGGTGTATAATTACGGTTTCAGTCCTCAAATGCTGTTTGGAGGCTGCTCAGAGAAGGTGATAAAGGATCAGCTTGAAATGTTTCTTTTTCAATTGCCAAATATGGGTATGTCTAATTTCAAGACCTTCCAAGAGTAGATATTTATAACAGCCTTTCTAGGAAGAACACCTTCAAGTGAGCACAATTTCCTCTACCCAGACAGAAATATACATATTGATTTAAAAAAAATAATTATTTGAATAAAGTGGTAATATTGAAAGAGAAGGAAAATTTTTATTGGAGATGTTTTTTTGTCTGGCAAAGAAATACCCTTTCAGACACCACAAATTATATTCTCATTTAAAGACATCACTACTTATGTTAAAGCCACAGGAAAAGGGCAGAGAGGGATGGCAGAAATGGAATGGAGGTTTCAGAGAGCAGAACTGGGGTTGAGTGTCCTTCATCTATAGGGAACATCGTAATGTTCAAGACAACAAGATTTTATAATAAATAAGAGCACAAGAGGTAACAAGCCTGGAAAAAGAAAACAAATATGTAAAGACACAGAAGAAACAAGAGAGTTCTGTTTATTTGCATCTCCCTAGGAATTAAAAAATGATTTTTAAATGCCTGCAGCACTGCACACATAGCTCACAGACATTGCATCTACAAAAATAATCTCTCAGTTGTATAAATATGCAGCACTTTAAAAGTAGTTATTTATCATCACTTTCAGAAACAATTTTTTAAAAATCTTGAATTATAGAGCTCCACATTTTTCGTATTTGTTAGATGTTTTAAAACTCCACGAGAGGCTCAATACGTTTGTTCAGACAGTCGAGTTCTTCAGTGGGTTCTGGATAAAAGTTCCCACCCAGGGCCACATTGATTCAGTCTTTTTCAGGGGACTGAGGAGATCACCTCATTTCTAGTCCCACAGACCCAAGGTCAATGAGGAGGAGGTGTGAGTTTATACCATCTGCGGATCACTCTCACACTTGCGGTCATTTAAATATCTGCATCTAGAGCTGGGGAAATGAAGGCATCCATGAGGACACGTTATTTTCAAATTAAAGATTATAAGAGCACAAATCGACGAGGTATACTAAACACATGGAACTACAATGGCAAATGAAATACCTGAAGTAGGAAAGATTGTCTTCATTCCAATATTGATACAAACCCTATTTAATAAGGTAGCTGCTTTTAAAGCCATCACAGTCCATCCAGCTGCCCGCTTTTAGACTTTCCCAGAGACCCTAGAACACTGCCTGCCCAGAGCTGTTTCCACTTGCCTCTCAGTGACTGCTGAGAGCTAATGATTAAATTGCCCAATCACAGGATATGAATGACTGCAAATCGTTCTACCCTAATAGATTATGAAAATAATCAGGGCTGGAGAAACAGGCATACGAAGTGATTTAAGAAAATAAAACCCTAAAATAATAATGGCACTTTTGAAATTCTTTGGGGGGGATTATTAAAAAATACTTCAAGTCCTTTATACTGGCCTGGAGGGAGAAACAGAACATTAAAAACATCATTAAAAAAAAAAATACCTAGACAAGAACAAAATCAATAATAAACAAGAAACAGAACTACAAAGTCAGTTTGGGCAGCAAAAGGTTTTAGAGCCAGATAAGGGGAAGAGAGAAAAACAATTCACAAAATTTGCCATCATTGGCAGGGAGATGGGGGAAAATTAAATACATATTCAAGTCTTTCCGAAGGTCTTTTGGAGACAACTGAAAGCCTTCAAACTCTCTTTGGCTAATCTGGTCCACATCAGGAGACAGTGTCTTTGAGCTTGGAGACGATTTTCTTGTCTTTCACTCTTCGGTTCTGAAACCAAATGGTCACTTGTCTCTCGGATAGGTTCGTGGCAGCCGAGATCCGCCGCCGCTTGTCCTTGTTAATGAACTTGTTAATGGCATACTCGTTCTCCAGTTCTTTGAGCTGCAGTTTGGTGTAGGGCACCCTCTTCTTTCTCCCCCGACGGTAGACACACATGTCAGGCTGATTTAGAGCCACATCCCCTGGTGTAAAAAACAGCATGAAAAAAATTAGACCGGGGTTTCTGGAGCACCACTGGGGGCTGTGTGTGTATGTTCGAAGGGGTATGACAGGGAATAAAGAAAAACAAGCTGTTTGCATTTTATTATTATTTACACAGACATATTATTTACATAATTTTTTAAAAAAGATTTTATTTATTTGACAGAGAGAAACACAGGGAGAGAGGGGACACAAGCAGAGGGAATGGGAGAGTGAGAAGCAGGCTTCCTGCCAAGCAGGGAGCCTGATGTGGGGCTCGATCCCAGGGCCCTGGGATCATGACCTGAGCCGAAGGCAGACGCTTAATGACTGAGCCACCCAGGCGCCCCTATTTGCACATTATTAAAGAAAGATTATTTACACTTCAAAGTGAAGGCCATTTGATGGACCATCATGGTTTCAAAATCAAACCATCATCTTAACAAGCTTTCAATTTTATGGCATGGTTATTGGGGACAGTTACAAGGATAGTTTCTGCAAATGCCATTGCACACATACAAACATATAGAGACTTAAAAAAAAAAAATCCAGGGTTTTTGCTCAAGCTTTGATTTCTTGTGTTCCTGTGTTTGGAGTTTGTGGCTCTTAGAAGCTTTAGTAGAGACCTTGGGACAGTCATATCCTTCAAAAGTGGGACCCAACTCTGTGACACTTCTTCGGGGAGGAGGGGCCAAGGCCTGAGCAAAGGGCACGCAAAGATCCTCAGCTGTGGGAGAAAAACAAGCTTACACCGGCACACAAGAAGAAAAGTGTTGTGAGAGCGGCCTTTAAATCAAAGGAGAAATTTTACAGATTTCAGGCAAACTACAGGAACTGTCCCATCAGGTTAACCTTGGCTGGGCGGGGAGCACAAGCGCAGCTCCCCAGTAGGGACCTACGCGCCTGCTGCTTTCTTTCCGTTCTCTCTCTCTTCCCTCCCTCAATTCCCGCCCTCCAGGCCTCCCCGTCCGCACAGCACGCCCGCCTCCCCCCATCCCTACGCGCCTACCTGGAAAGGATGATTTCCAAAAGTGGGAGCCCTGTGGCTGGTCCTTGGCGCAGTACACCTGGCTGTTCCACCCGTTGGCCAGCGTCCAGGACTGGTAGCCCTCCATGGAGATGTACGCCTCATGCCGAGGCTCCCCGGAACCGAAGGTAGACACCATGTCGATGTAGCCAGGCACGTGCTGGTAGGGGCTCGTGTAGCCCTGGTAGAAGGACACCTCCTTGGCTCTGGCGGGCACCTCGTTGGCCGGCACGCTGCTGCTTGCCAGGCCCGACACGTCCATGTACTTCTCCACCGGGAAGCCTCCCAGCGAGGCGTGCGGCGACGACTTGAGAGCGTTTTGCTGCAAGCCCACGCCGTGTGACATGCGGCAGCTGTAGTAGCCGTTGCCGAAGTGGTAGCCGTAGCCCAGCGCTGGGGCGCCCGGCGGCGCCGCAGCGGCCGCGCCGGGCGCCGGACACTCTTTGGCGGAGGGAGCCTCCGGACGCGCTGCGACCACAGCCGAAGATGACGACGACGAGGCGGAGCCCGCACGCTCAGAGGTTCCGGGGTATGCGAAGCCCGAGGCCGCCGCCGCCGCCGCGGCCGCCGCCGCCGCCGCCGCCGCCGCACGCCCGGAGTGTGTCCCGGCGAACACTGGCGCCGAGAGGAAGCCGCGACACTGGCCCGGCGCCGCCGCCGCCGCCACAGACGACGACGAGGAGGAGGCTGGGGCCGCCCCGGCGGCCCCACCGTCCGCCCGCAGCCCGTCCATGTCCCAGCTCCCGGCGCGGCTCATGGCCCGGCCCGGCCCGGCCCCGGCCCCGGCCCCGGCCCCGCGCAGGACACCATGGCGCGGCGCGCTTCCTCCCTCCTCTCCTTTCTCTCCCGTTCTCTCGCTCCCGCCCTCTTCCTCTCGCCCTCTCTCCCTCTGCGAGCCTCCCGCCTCCCGCCCGCCCGCCCGCCCTCCAACAGGTTAGCTCATCGCAGGACGTTTATAAAAACGAAGTTCAGGTTGGGAGGGGGCCTGGGCCGGTCGGGGGGCCTCCTCCCTCCCCGAGGGCTCCCGCTCGGGGCCGCGCCATTGGCTGCGCGGGGCCACGTGGGGGTGGGGGCGCGGGAGAGCCTGGCTCCGGGCCCGGGCCCCGCTGGACCCACCCACCCCGGCCCCTACCCCTTCCCAGCCCCTAGAGCAGCCCACCGCCCCTTCCCGCCCTCCCCCGGACCCAGGCATTTGTGCCGAAGCCAACCCCCACGAGTTGATTGCGCGACCGCCCATCCTAGGCCCTGTCTGCGACTGAGACGGGCGCCGAGGCCTGCGCCTTGCTTCGGCCACGGCTGGTTTTGCCACCTCTCCTCGGATCCCCGGTCTGCACAGCTCAAGGAAGGCGAAGGACAGAGATGGCCAGAATGACGTGAAAACAGATTGCTTTTGGATCCCTTTGCTTAATCGCGTGGATTAGCTGACCTAGACGCCAAGCCCGAGGAAGTTTATTTTCCCTACCTTGAACAACTGCCACGGGCATTTCACGCAGGTTGTCATAAGGGATCCTCCGAATTAAGACCAGTTGGAGTAGATCCTACACACACACACACACACACACACACACACACACACACAGTCCGTCCACCAGGAAAATGCCCACTAAGTACCCTTGGGGCCGGGACTTACAAGTAAGTCAAGCAGCAGAAAAGACTCGGCCTCGGCGCGGCGAACCTGACGAATCTGCCCCAGCGAGAAAACTCCTGATGCCTGGTCCACACTGTTCTCCTCTACACTCAGGCCAACCGGGAGTCGCCTCCCGAACTGGGCTCCCCAGCCCCGGCGCAGATTCCCCTGGCTAGAAGAAAGACCCTGTGGAGGACACCTGGAGAAAGCCACTCTTCGGCCCGCCACGAAACTTCTGCGCCTCCCCCGCAGCCCAACTCCCTCTTGCATTTTGCAGCCACTACCCACCCCCGCCCATTACTCACACCAATTAATTGAAAACTTCACTTTCCCAGGGACCTTTGTTTCGCTTTCTTTTCCAAGCTGCCAACTGCAGAGAACTGAGAGGGGCAAAGTAAGAGGGTGTTGTTGTTGTTGTTGCTGTTTTTCCAAGCCCAGTTGAGGCTCCAGATTGGAGCAGCCCTGAGCAACAGGGTCTGGCCTCCAGGAGAGAGAGCCGCTCTTGATGTCAAGCATCACAGCCCTGACCCAATTCATCCCTTCCTACCATTTCTCAGCCATGGAGCCCCAGCCCACCACCACCCATCTCAGCCGTTGGTGGGGAGCTGGTGTGTGTCCTAGGGTAAATTTAAGGGTCCACCTTAGGAGCAACATTCCATCTGAGCAGCTGAAGGTGCTGGGGTGCGTACAGGAGCCCTCAGAGTGAGCCTGTTTGGTTCTGCAGCATCAACTCCCCAGGCCAGCCCATCTCCAAGAAAATCGCCCCGTGAGCCTGTGATTGGTGAAGCCAGCTTGTCACCCAGCCCTGCCATTCCTGGCCCCAAGATGTGACTGGATGGGGCGAGTGAAAAAGCCAAGGAGGCCCTCCTGGGCCTGGCCTGGCATTGCAGGGTGGGCTGCTGGTGTCGGGAGTGTTGACACGCAAAACCCAGTAACCATAAAAGGCTCAAATAAAGGGGAAAGTTATGAGAGGGGCGCTGGAAAGGAAAAGCAGGGGACTTTGACCTTTTTGAAGTCCTAGATGTGTTCATGATCAGATTTGAGTCAGAGGGGCTTGAGCCTTTGCAGAAAATCATAGGGAATAGAAGTTTTCTGGTGCAAACAATTTTAGTTACTTGAAAGATGGAAGCAAAAGTTAGTAATGGAAGCTGAACTGGCGTTTTAAAAACACCAGCCAGGGCCAGGTGACAAAGGTCGCTGATTTTTTGGAAGAGTTTGGCTGGGTCCTTTTCACCCAACAATTTTGATAGCAAACCAGCCATGGAACATCACCCCGAAACACTCTTATTTTTCCTTTGTTACCCTTTCTCAGAGAGGGAGAACACATAGTTAAACACTTTTTCCCCGTGACCTCAAAAAGCAAATGTTGTTGAAATAATTTCTAAGACATGAACTTTCAGTCTTTTAAAACGAAATATCCCTGTGATCCCCCCCCACCAGAGACCTCTGTGCCATATTCTAATGGATAAATACATTTTAATAGTTCGTTATCAGTCAAAAAAAATGAAGAAAATGAAATTAAGCTAGGAAGGAAGAATTTGTCAAGTTTGGCAGATTTGAGACAGCCCTTCAAGTTGGGCTTAATTTTCTATGCAGCAAATTAAGTTGTGCAGGGCTGAGAGGAAAGCCTGAATTAATGCTCTGGTTGAAAGACACTTCTCAATGATGGTCCTGCCTCCAATTGCCTTGGGGGACCCCCACAGGACTTGGGGTTTCTCTGTCCATCCTAGCGGATGTTAGGACTAGGGAGGTTTTGAACAATAAGGGGCATTGTCTCTTGCTATCCTGCTGTTGAACCTGCTTCCAGTACAGCCTTTGAGGTCCTGGACCTGGGGGAGGGAATTCTCCTTAGGAAGGAGGCTCAGCCTGGACCCTATGAGGGCCCTTAAACCCAGCACCCCAGGGCAGCTGCTGCTATTGGATCATAGAGCTGTGGCTGAGTACCAGGCAAAGTCAGGGCTGCTCGGTTTATGAACTAATAAGACACATAGTTTACAAGCCAGGGTGGTAGGTAGTGGAGGAATTTTGAGGCCGAATTTACGGAAACATTTCATTTAGTTTGTGTACCCTGTGTCCGAGTTGATTTTAGGTTTAAACTCAACGGGAATAGTTTTCTTTAACTGGTCAGGAGCACAGACTGAACCCTATGTATGTGTGTGGGTGTATTATGCTGGGGCTTTAACAACAGAAATCATCTTTGTTAAATGAAAATCTTTTGCAGCCAGACAGAAATGCCTCCAGTCACTAATGTGTTATTCAGTTAAACCAGTTTTGTCACATTTTCTGAATTGGGAAAGAACCCCTCATTGCCCAAAGTCTTATTGAGAAGGGGAAGGGGCTGGGAGAGGAAGAGAAGGAGAGAAAGGTCATCTCTGCCCTCCTTTCCCATCACTTGTTCTCTCCTCTCGTCTCTTTCCGTAGGCATCCTTTCTGGGAATCAATAATGTCCTAAAAATCACATTCTCTCTTGTCCTCCTTGTAGATGATCTTTCAAATCATGTCCTTGTCCTGGATTGGAGAATGGGTGGATGAAGTCTGAGATTTAGATCCAGTGAAGAACATAAGTTTCTCTGCTTGCCAAAACAGCAATGAGCTCAATTAACCCCATAATCAGTGGCCATTACCGCCAGACAACAATTACCAGCTCCTATCAAAAGTAGGGTGCTGGGAATTCCTTTGAAAGTGTTTTCCTTGATGGCCACATCAGGAAGTGCAGGACACCCTCCTAATTAACTTGTAAGAAGCCAAAAATTAAGTGTAGAAATAAAGTCTTCGTTCCAGAATAAAGCCTTAAATCCAGCGGGACTGGCTGGACAGTGTTGTTCTTAACCAAATCTGTGCCCTGCCAACTTTGAAGCTAATTTTCCCTCTGTAGGCAATACCCAGTTTCATTCAGGTTGGACACATGTATTAAAAAAAAAAAAAACAAACAACAAAGGGGCGCCTGGGTGGCTCAGTCATTAAGCGTCTGCCTTTCGGGCTCAGGTCATGATCCCAGGGGGGCTCAGGTCATGATCCCAGGGTCCTGGGATCGAGCTCCACATCAGGCTCTCTGTTCGGCAGGGAGCCTGCATCTCCCGGTACCATTCCCTCTGCTTGTGTTCCCTCTCTAGCTGTGTTTCTCTCTGTCAAATAAATAAAATCTTAAAAAAAAACAAAAAACCACGATAAACCTAGGGTAAAGAAAGGGGTCTCCAGCAAAAACTGGACAGTGGAATCCTCAGTTTGGGCACTTTCTATGTCTGAAATGAAATTCATTTGGATTGTAGAACACAGTTAGGCTTCATTAAATGCAAATTGTTTGCAAAAACAACAAAACACTCTCTAAACCCAAAGAGCTATTTGGTGAACCTATGTTTGCCTCCCACAGATCAGAGAGCCCTTGTTTGGGATGGAGAACGCCAGTCCCCACAGGAATTAAACACAGCAAGCGTTGAGAGGGGGATGCTGGAGGGTGGGCGCAGAGCTGGAGGGTACCAGTAACTTGTTGCCCACCCCTCCCCAAAACAAAAACTGGGACTGCAAACAGTTTTCTGCTATTTTATCTTGTGTCTCAAGGCGTGGAGTTGTCCTCGGTATACACTTCTCTAGCAATGTCATTGTTAACTGGAGTCCAGTAAGTACTCACTCTGTTGGCCTTTGGAAATGAAAGAAAGTTAACGTTCCTCTTTCTCCCCACCTTCTTTCTCTCCCTCTCCATTCTCTGTCTCTCTGTCTCTCCATTCCGCAGAGCCCCGAGTCTCTCTAAGAGGAATCCCCGTTTGGATACCAGCAGGGAGAAAGGATGAAGGTTAGGGAAATGCCTAACCGAGAAGGTGGGGATGGGGGTATGGGGCGGGGTGGGGGGCGCGAAGGGCGTGAGGTGGAGAGGCAAGTGGTCAGGCTTAGTTTCTCGGCCCGGCAGCGCGCAGTTCCCCAGGCCTGGCGCTAGATGTCCCTGCAAGTTTTCCCGTGGCGTATGAGGGTGCATGAGCTTCAGGCAGGCAGTGGGTCTGGGTAGCCCCAGAGCCCAGGGAGAAAGACACCCCTCCTCACTCAGGGCCGTCCCTTGTAGGGTGCGCAATTGTAGCGGGAAGGAGGAGAACTAGAAACAGCCAGAGGAACTAAGAGACGGCGCCAGGACCGCCAGTCTAGGGATAGACCCAAAAAGATGCCAGGAGGGAGTCAGGCCTGAGTCGCCAAAACGGCGGCTCCTTCCCTTATAAACCGAAACCTCCAAGCCGTAAGCAGTGGGGACTGCATTTAACTTAAAGAAAATGTATCAGGGGTTTGAAGCCGAGGTTTTAGCGGTTTTGCTGTCCCACTACACCCAGGCGGCCCGAGTCCTCGAGCGAGCTTGCATCCGGATGCGGGCCCGCGCGGGTTTTGGGCCCGCTTGGCCGGGAGCCTACCGCGCGGAAGACCGCAGCCAGGCCCGAGCGGACGCGGGGTCTCCGCTGCAACTCCGGCTTGACCCGCGCCTCTCCCCTCCGGCAGCCTGCACACATTTTTATTACCTTCCGTCGAAGGCCAAAAGTGTTTACCGCTACACCTCGGAGGACCCGCTGCTGCCCAAGAAACATATATTTAGTCTGGAGGCCCAACCAAAAAATAAAAAATAAATTAAAAAAATAATAGTAAATTAAAAAAAAAAATGAGACCTCTTTCATATAATTCCTCCTTTCGACCAAAAAGCGCTTTTCAGTCCTTTTGGAGAAAGTCCTTCCCATGCCCTCACCCCCAAAGCATCTTAAAAATTCTTGCCAGACCACGGGGGCATGGGCTGGATTCTTGTCTTGTTTTATTGAGTGGGTGAGTCCTGTACTTTGGTGGTGGTCTCAATACGGCCCGGAGGCTACGCTAAGAACTGGGAGCATCTGACCGCTGGCCGTTCTCAGTTTCAGCATCCACAACCTGGGAGAGGTTCAAAGTTTGGGTATTTCATTAATAAACATCAACCGAACTGTTTGTTAATCTTCTCACTATCCCCTATCCAGGCTCAGGGTTTTTGAGGTAGGCCTGTATTTAAAGAAGACATATGCAAAATGAAAAAAAAAATCGACCAAAAATGCTGCCCTAAAGCTTTTAAATACCTTATAACTTGGATATTTTCAGAGATAAGTTTAAATCAGCAAATCCTTCAACCTCTCTGCGTGGAAAGAGCCTGTCTCTGTAAAAGGGATAATAGAATCCATCTCTAGAGTTGCTTCCAGCTTTAGGGCTGATAATATATGTAAAAAACACTTGTAATTTTAGAGCAAAAGCTACATAAAAGTTGGCCGATATTACTATACTAGTAGATATGGAATCTAAAATTAATTAAGGAACATTAAATATTGTTATGGGATGTTCACCGTCTCTCGTGAAATATTGTCTGCTAAACGCAGTTTAATGGAAAATTATAGGGGTCTTTTACTGTGAGTAGTTTCCCTGACATGATTTCCAATGTCCCTTTTATAATAAACGTGCTAGAATACGAAATATTAGTGTTATTTAAAAGGTGCAAAATAGTTTTCAAAACCACTAATGAATGAAGGTGTCGCCTAGAAATGGTGTTTTACCTTTTCAACAGACTGAGGTCCGGTTTGGCGCAGGCTTTGGGACCAGAGGCGTCAGGTCCCAGAGGAAGGGAAGAAGCGTTGAGTGAAGGAGGAAGGAGTAGCCGTCCGCAACCCAGCCCCCGGCCCCCAACCCCCAGCGGCGGCTTCTGCGATTGAAAGTAGCTCACAGTTGCCGAAACCGCGAATAAAACAGACGGGGGCGCCAAACGACAGCAATAAAGGCATCTGCGACTTCCGCCTGGATAGCGCCTCGGCGGATCCCACCCCCCGCCAGGGCCTCGGCCACCCACGGACCTGAGCCTGGACCGCTGTGTCCCATTCAGTTCCCTAAGCAAGTGGGACTGGGCTGGGGGAGTACTCTTCCCAGGTTCCTGGGACAGCGAATTCTCTTTGCCCGCGACCCTACCGGGGGTGGTGGACCTGGGGGCCTAGACCCTGGAGCTAGGAGGGAGAGGTGGGGGCACTCGCAAGGCTAATCTTCGACCGCATTAATGGCCAGAAAGCCGCCTCGGGAGGGGTCATAGTGCTCGGAGTCGGGTGACCTCTAGGACAGGGTGGGAGGCGGACGCCGAGGCCCGTCCTCTTCTGATTTCTCGACACCCACTCCACGTCCCCCCCTCACCTCTCCAGCCACCGCGTGCCTATCCAGCTTTGCATTTCTCACCTTGGGGGAGAATTCCGTTTATTACCTAAAGAGGTGGAATTGATTTTCTAAGCAAAGCTCACGTTGTTGAAATAAGTTGGCGCCGAGGGGAACAGGAGAGAAACTTTTGGCATTGACTATGTGTATAAATGTATATAAATATACTTAACACCTCCTCTCTCCTTACATTCCTGACGCGCCCCCAACGGGTTCAAGGTTAAAAGGAAAGCGCCAACCGAGAGATGGGCAAATAGATTCTGGGTTTGCCCCAACACACCCCAACGTGTTGGGTGTGGCGGCAGGGAGGAAGGGGGGCTGGGTTGGGGTCTGAGTTGGCGCTGAGGGGAGGATGCAGGACCCGCGCCCAGCGCCCAGATTGGCAGGGTCTCTCGGTCGCTTCGGAAGCTCGCAGGCCAACCTCTGTGTCCGGTCCCTATCTTATCGTGTCTCCGCCTGTGGCCGCGGATCTCTCCTCTTTTGCTGCTAGCTGGTGGACCTGCACTGTGCTTTGGGGGTCCGGACAGGGTGGGGCGCAAGCGCGGGAGGAGATGTGCAACGGCCTTGAGTGAAGATTGATCTTCGTTAAAATGGTTGCCACCGGCGTCATTATGACCATCAAAGTTATCGCCAAGAGGCTCAGCCTCCAAGCTCAGGCCGCAGGAAGCAGCAGCAAGGCTGGTACGAGACTCTCCACGCCTAGACTCAGCAGCGGGCATACTCAGGGCCACAGGTAAGAGGTTGGGTTGGGGGAGGAGAGAAAGGAGAGAAGAAAGAAGAGCAGAGTGGAGAAGGGAGGGCAGCGGATGGAGGGGAAAGGAGGCTAGGTTCTTTCTTTCCTTCTTTGACTTAGAAATTCGGCAACTTTGCCACAAATAATTCGATTTGAGGAGGGAGGGGGAAGCTGGCAACGTAAAAAGTGGATCTGGGGCAGCCCATATGGCGTTGTAAATCGCGACTGTGTTTAAAGTTAGCTGTCGAATTCTACTACGAAATCGTCCAGCCGAGTTCATTTCCCCCAGGGAAAATGCGTAGGCGAGAAGCCTATCCATCAGCAGGGTTATAAAAGTAAAAAACCCAGGACTTCAAGTTCAGAACTCACTCTGCATACGGTGTTAAAAAATCAGAGAGGACCTAATGATTTCCGTTTGGAGGTGCGGGCCCAACGCACCTCCCCAGCCACGTAGCACTAAAGTGCTTTCAAAACTCTACGATATTTCCTTTCCCTTTCTCTCTCTCTCTGTTTCCCAGCTGGGGTGGGAGAACAGCAGCCAGGCTGAGGCGAAGAAGTGGGGAGAGAGAAAACTCGGCGCCCTATTTGTTAAATAAAATACATATTTGGTTCTGAAATTCAAAAGATAAGTAATCCAGACAGGAGCGCAAGGTCTCCTTACGCAACTCTTCCTACATCCTCCCTCTTGTCCCCTCCCTTACCCCCTCCCGCTTGTAAATGTTAAAAAAAAAAAAAAAAAAAAGCCTTCCCGAAGATCTACTCTGGAAAATCAAAGGATTATCTATTATTTAACACGT
This sequence comes from Procyon lotor, assembly GCA_028646535.1. Taxonomy (NCBI): domain Eukaryota; kingdom Metazoa; phylum Chordata; class Mammalia; order Carnivora; family Procyonidae; genus Procyon; species Procyon lotor. The sequence continues at coordinate 48,291,884 of CM053605.1, forward strand.
ATCTATGTCCGAGGAAAAATGAGGAAGGCGCTGCATGATTAGGACCTAAGGGGCAACCCAGCAAACTGAGAGCGTAATGATGCCCCTAAATGAAGGGGGAAATGTGCCACGGCGCGCTCTATTAATCAGACTGTCAATTTCACCCCCGAGGCCAAACCCCCGGGCGAACAGAACCGGCTCTGAGCGGGCAAAGGACCGGAGCCTTCCTCCTCACTTCTTGTCTCTTCTCGCCTCCTACCTGGATCTATTTGTCTGCTCCGAAGCTGCCTTCATTACCCACTGACAGGAGCGTGTATTTATTTGCTTATAAACCTGTTACAATAAATGATTATTCGAACGGCGTCATTCGTACCTTAATGACGAGCGAGCGCTACTTTTTGATGAATGACATCTCGGGCTCGGAAGGATGTATGGGTCATTTTGACCAGTCATTCCCTCGCTCTGGCATCCCACAATTTTTCCGCCTCCCTCCAAAAGAGATAATAATATTTAGAGGCGCTCTCTGGGGCTGAATGAGAATTAGCCCTAGGCGCAGCCCATCATTAGGACGGGACAGCGGGCCACAGTGACATTTTTTAGAAAGCTGAGATGATGGAAAGAATAAGAAAAGAGATGATTCTGATGGAGAGAGGGCTGCACAGCCCCACGGCCGGCAAGCGGTTCTCCAATTTGTCCGATTCGGCTGGCAATGCTGTGCTCGAGGCCCTGGAAAATTCGCAGCACCCGGCTCGCCTCAGCCCGCGCCTGCCGTCCGCCCCCCTGCACAGCGCTCTGGGAGACCTCCCTGCCAAGGGCAAATTCGAAATAGACACTTTGTTCAACCTGCAGCACCCGGGCAGCGAAAGCACCGTCTCCTCCGAAATCGCCTCCGCAGCCGAAGGCCGTAAAAAACCGGGTCATTATTCAGAGGCGGCCGCCGAGGCGGACATGAGCAGCGACGTGGAGGTGGGCTGCTCCGCGCTGCGCTCCCCCGGCGGCCTTGCTGCCGCGCCGCTCAAGGAAAACAATGGCAAAGGTAACCGCGCCGCCCTTGCCGCGCTCTCTGGTTGCATCCTCCCCGTTCCTCCGCGACTCCTGCTGGCCCTTCCTACTGCCTTTGCCCCTAACCGATCTTCGCAAGCAAGCTGCACCCACCGGGCTCGGGCGGGGGCGGGACGCATGCTGGGGATCCTGCATTCCCGCTTTGCTCCTTGAGTCTCCCAGCGAGGCACAGGCCTGGGGGGTGCCAGGCCCGCCAGCCCGCTGTCGCCCGAGTCCTAGAAAATGTTTCTGCGGGCTGGTGCGAGCTGACCGACCCTAGCCAGCCGCTGAGTCGCGCTACGGGAAGGGTGCCCTGGTAGCTGCTCTGAACTCCGTTACCCCTGATTCCCCAAGGCCGAGTGGAGGGGGCATCCTGAGTAAGTCGGAGGGAGCGTCGCCGGGCGCCTCTGGGAGACCTGCTTGGGTCATCAGGAGAAAAGAGTTGAAAAGTAGAGTCCACCCCTCAATGGTTCCGGGTTGAGCTGCTGCTCTTTCTCATCTTAAAAATATTTTTAGCCAAACCCAAAAGACTATCAAAGAAAGGTTGGGAGCCTTACAAAAGCTGCCCTGCCGTCTCGAGACCAGGGGAAACCCAGAGCTTACCAAACTGCGCCTGGATGTAGGCATTTTCCCTTGGCCAATTTTCCTCCTGACTTGAAAATTTCCAATTATTTAAGGGAAAAAAAACCTTCCTAATCGAGTTTTTATTATTTGGGCTCCTCAAACTTTATTGATCCCATTAAAGGCACCAATTTGTAAGCATGACAGACCCTATCAATTCAGGCAGCGTCTCCCCTTCCTCTCCTGGCTTCCCCCCATCCCCGCTCAGCCCCAGCGCGGGGATCTCGGCCCTACAGTGACTCTCGCACTGTCGGCCGTTTGTTTGCCAGGGTACGCGGAAAGCGGCTCTGCCGCGGGCACCACGACGTCTGCGTCGGGCTCTGGCCTTGGCAGCCTGCATGGAGGCGGCGGCAGCGGCGGTGGCGGGGGCGCGGCGCTGGGCGGCTCCGGCTCCGGCGCGGATCAGGTGCGGCGTTACCGCACGGCGTTCACCCGCGAACAGATCGCGCGCCTGGAGAAGGAGTTCTACAGGGAGAACTATGTGTCGCGGCCCCGCCGGTGTGAGCTGGCCGCGGCGCTCAACCTGCCCGAAACCACCATCAAGGTATTGATTCCAGCACGCGCCTTTTCTAGCCTCTCCGGGGGTGTCTGGGTTGATTTTTGTTTCTCCTTCCCGGGTGGCCACATTTAGCTGAGGGCCTGAAAATCTGTGGAGTAGAGTCACCAAAGGAATTGACTTGTTTCTCAGCTGCCGAATCCAAAGGGTAGGCCGGCCTGGCTAACCTGGGAAGGCCCGGGAATGGCGGAGCCGATGCCGGAAACGCTGGCCTCTGCTCGATTCTGCCCAGCGCCTGTCCAGGTGTCCCTAGCTCACGTCCATGGCCCCACTTTCCCCTTGGCGGCAAAGCCGGCTGCTCTTTGTTCCTCTGGCACGAACCCTAGGTGAAACTTTTCATCTGCTCTTGATCTTGGAGATTTATTTTCCACATAAATCGTTACAACATGGAGAAAGGAATACTGTATTTTGAAGATCGATTGGGTTGAGAAAGTAGTTTCCTAAACATTTTTCTCTTGGGCAGCAGGGGGGAAAAGAAAGCAACCTTCTTGGGGGGGGGGTTGAGGATACAACGAAATTGTCCTTACTTCTCTATCGCTAGGTGATTAATTTTATTAATCCGGGAGAAGACAGCTGGGAGGTTGGGCGACTTGGCGAACACTTCAGGGAGGATTCCCCACACTCTAGAAAAAGAAAAGAGTAAACTGCAAGGGATAAGGGAGGTTGTGGAAGTCTCCCTTTGGTTTGATCGGGCTTTCTTTAATTTAGAGTTGTGATGAATGATGTCTTCATTAGCCTGTGTTGGGAGGGGTAGAAAAGTCCCCTTCCCAGTTTAAGAGGGTGTTGCTCCCGCCGCGCATTTGAGAAAAACGATTCCAACAAAATCATCCCTTTGATATCAAAATCGGACGTGTGCCCTTGGGGCAGGTCCTTGCCCTCAGAGGTCTCAAGAGCTGGAGCGTCGACCTTTTAGAAAAGCTGCGGCGGTAGCCCCTCTTCAAAGGTGGCCTAGAATCCCGTGCAAATCCTGAGATTGAGAGAGGGGTGCTCAGCAAGGCTGGGCGCCAGTGGGTGGCGGGAAGGAGAGGAAAGGCAGCGCTGGGAACTTAAACGCAGCAAAAGGCAAGGGAGCAGAAGCCGAGGGCGGAAGACTGTTTTCGAGCAGGAAGGTGTGCCCACGGCTGTTCCCACTGTCGCCCTCACTACCAGCTGGGAGAGCAGAGGGGCCTCCAAGCTGGGCCCAATCGTTGGGGAGTAGTAGGTCAGGCCATGCGGGGGACCGGGAAGGGTGGAGAGGTCCAGGGCGGGGGCCGAGGCCTCCAGGCACTGCCTAACTCGGGCCGCCGCGCGGCTCTCCCCTCAGGTGTGGTTCCAGAACCGGCGCATGAAGGACAAGCGGCAGCGCCTGGCTATGTCGTGGCCGCACCCGGCCGACCCCAGCTTCTACACCTACATGATGACGCACGCGGCCGCCACCGGAAGCCTGCCCTACCCCTTCCACTCGCACGTGCCGCTGCACTACTACCCGCACGTGGGTGTCACGGCGGCGGCCGCGGCGGCCGCGGCCTCCGGCGCGGCGGCCGCGGCCTCGTCGCCCTTCGCCACGTCCATCCGCCCGCTGGACACCTTCCGTGCCCTGTCGCACCCCTACTCGAGGCCGGAGCTGCTGTGCAGCTTCCGCCACCCGGGCCTCTACCAGACGCCAGCGGCCGCCGCGGGGCTCAACAGCGCGGCTTCGGCCGCGGCGGCCGCGGCGGCCGCGGCGGCTGCGGCGTCGTCGGCCGCGGCGGCCGGGGCGCCCCCCAGCGGCGGCTCCGCGCCCTGCTCGTGCCTCAGTTGCCACAGCAGTCAATCCGCCGCCGCGGCCGCCGCGGCCGCCGCCGCGGCCCTCGGCTCTCGGGGCGGCGGCGGGGGCGGGGGCGGCGGCGGCGGCGGCGGCGGCGCGGGGGCCGCCGGGGGCTCGGACTTCGGCTGCAGCGCCGCGGCGCCTCGCTCCGAGAGCGGCTTCCTGCCCTACTCAGCGGCTGTGCTTAGCAAGACCGCCGTGAGCCCGCCGGACCAGAGGGACGAGGCGCCGCTCACCAGATAACTACGTCGCCGCCGCCAGGGGGCTGTGGCCGCCACTCTGAGTGTGCCCGGGAGTCCCCTGAGCGCCCCCCGCGCCCTCCGTGCGCCCACGTGCCCTCTGCGCGCTGCCCGCTGCTAAAGCTGCCGCCAGGGGGCGCCCCGGCGCGGGAGGCCGAAGGGAAGCTGCCCCGACCGAATTGGGGGAGAAGAGCCGCGCGAAAACCCGGCGGGTGTACCCTCAAATTATTTCTATTTTTGTATTTGCTACCCTGCAGCTTCCTCGTGTTTCCCACCGCCCGTGCCCCGTTTCCCCGCCTCTGTCCGGAGCTCTTGGTCTTCCCGAAGACAATCCCCTTGCCCTCAAGCTAGTCGTCTTGGGTACGGGGTCCTGGCCGTAAGCCCCGAGGCCCCGGTTATTCTCCTGAACCACGTGGCCAGACGCCACCGAGAACCACAACAAAGAGGGGAATGGTGGGCGCCCGCGCTTTGTGCCGGGGGTGGTGGTGGGGGAGTCCCCTCGCCCGAGGTTCCTGCTGCTGCTCTTTTTCTTCCATCCTTTCTTTTCTTTAAACGAGGGTGAGGGGAGATGGCAATTTATCTCCCCGCCTGAGCTTGTTAGGGGCCCTGTGCACGGAGGGCGGAAGAATGGAGGTCTGAGAAGGCCAGGAGGCCGGAGGGAGAGCGCGGGCGGCCGGCGGGGTGTTTGTGAGACGGTTTACCGCGTGCGGGAGCGGGGCGGGAGGGGGCTGTGGCGTCTGTCCCCGGGAAGGGCCGCGCCGGGGCAGGCAGGGGTGGCCGCCTCACCTCCACTCTCGGCCCACCACTGTTCTCTTTTGATCTTTGGTGTGGGATGCGGGCGTCATGCATACCTTGTGCAAAAAGTAATGGCAAAGGAGGGTGCCACAGCCAGGCCAGGAATGGAAAGGGAAACGAGGGAAGGGGAAGGCAGGACCGACAGATCGCTGTCTATTTGAAGAAGCGTTTCCAGCTCAGTCTTCCAACTGCCGGGTTCCACTCCATCTGGGAAATACTTGAATCTCTAGATATGAGGTATTATCCTGAAGCATTTCCTTAGACACTTTTCTAAGTTCGACCTCGATTCCCTTCACCCCTTTCCCTCCTCGCTTTCCTTTTCCT
>CM053605.1:48302546-48314337 GCA_028646535.1 Procyon lotor
AGAGCCTCAGGGCAGAAGGCTCTGCAGGGAGGCAGGAAGATTAAAATGGGCGTTTCACTGGCACCTCCTTACATTCCAATGTTTCCTCCGCCACCCTCTCCTCATCTTTTTATCTTGGGCAGTTAACATCTAAGTGTTTCCCTTTCCAGGTACTGCCAAAAGCACTTTTGTATATTAACTCATTTAATTCTCTCCACACCCCTCCGATATGGTTTCTGCTATTATTTCCATTTTACTGAGGGGTAACCTGGCTCTGTGATGAACATTTTTTCTAAACGGTAGACTGGAGTTCAATTCCCCGAGACCCAGATCCTTCCGTTGGTGATCTCAGCCTCTCTGCCAAGCTGCCCCAGGAGGCTGAGCCTCAAAGGGAGACACGGGCAGCTCCCCTCCGAATGTGGGGCACCCATCCGGTAGCTCTGCATTTGTGTCGACCAAACCGGAAGGGCCTTGGTCCCCTTGGGCCCGCAGAAGGTTGCGGCTTGGCTGCAGGCCGCCAGGGCCGCAGAGGCGGTGTGGGGTGAGGTGGCCTACTCCCCACCGCTCACGAGCCCATCTTGGAGCCTCTCCCAGGCAGGTCCTTCTCTCCTTTGGGCGGGTCAGCTTCTTGAAGGGCTTCTCGGATAGCAGCTTCGAACCCCTGAAGGGGCTCAGCTTTCTCAAGTTCAGCCCAGGCCCTGGCCCCCCAACCAGAGGACCGGCAGCCGGGAGATGCCCTCGGACTCTGCCCCCTCCATTCCGCACTCGGTGCAGAAGACCAGGTGAAAGGGCACGTCAGGGCGGCCGGCGTTTCTGTGAGAGCAACGGGCCCTGCGAGTGAAGCTGGGCGCCGGGGGGATGGGGACAGGTCGCGCGGCTACGCTCGGTAGGGGCGCGGGGCCCCAAAGCCGCCGCAGGGGGACGCCCCAGTGGGTCCCCACTGCTCCCCGCCCTCCCCACTTCCCGGGAGGGGGTCGGAACCTCTGCAGGACCAACTAGGACGTGTGCGCCGCCGCGGGCGGAACGGGGGGGGGGGGATGCGTGTTCCCTGCGGTTTCCCAACGGGATCCACGGAGGGGAGAAGCCAGGAGATGGGAATGAGGGAGGAAGTGTAAAGGCTGCAGTCTCGGCCGCGACTGGTGGCCCCCGGCCTTTGCCTGCACGACCCTCCCTCCCCCACAGCGCAGGCGTTCCGCCTGGTCTTCTCAGCCCAGCTGGCTCTCCAGGTCACCTGGGGGCGGGTGGGCGCTTAGTAGAAGTGGCTCACCGGCGCTCAGATGCCCGGGCCCGGGAGTGGTGAGTGGAGGGACCCAGCTCCGCCCGCCGAGCCGCGGGAGTCTCCCGGGGGCGTGCGCAGCGACCGGTTCCGGAAAGTGCTCAGCCGGGCTCCAAGCCCCGCCTGCAGCCTCTCTGACCGCGGGGCCGTCCTGAGACAGGCCACGAGGAGGCGAGGTCCAGGGGGCCATTGGGGGCATCCCCATCAGCTTCTCCAGCGCCGCCCCCCAATTCTTAGGGACCCTCAGGTCACCTCTTTTGGCCATCTTCCTTGATTTCTTCCCGTTCCCCCTCAGAGATTCCCGGTTTTTCCTCGCATTCGATGGGGGCGGGAGGGCAAGCACTAGGTTTTAGCTCAGGATCTCTAGAGCCTTGGACAGAATAGAGTCTCAATAAATGTTTGTTGATTGAATGAATGAATGAATGAATAAATGAGGGGGACGGAGAAGAGGCCAAAGGCTCCTGAAGCGCCCTGGTCTGCTGATGAGAAGGCGAGCAGGGATGGGGTCAGCAAGGCCAGAGAGGTTCAGTTCCTGGGAGAGGAAAGCAAGCATCAGGAAACACCTGCTTTAACTGCCACCTTCCGTCAGGAGGCAAGGGAAAGAGGCAGTAACTTGCTGTCAGGGTCTGGTGGGGTGCAGTCCCCAGATGGTGTGCTGTGCAGGGGCCAGGGTGGGAGAGGCTTCGTTTGGTTCTTCCCTGGGTGGGTTTCTCCCCACATCCAATGTTCAGAGCCCAGTTCTCCACTGCCTCTGGATTCACCAAGAAACACTCCCCCCAATGCAAAAGAGATGGACCAGGCCCTAAGCCCCACAGGTCTCTAGAGGAGAGGAATGGGATGAAGGAAAGGAGGGCAGGGGTTTTCTGGGAATTTGACCAGATCTGCAAGCAGAGAAAAAAGCCCCAGGCCAGCAGAGTTGAGGGACCTGGACCCAGAGAGGCACCCAGGACAGTGACAGAATTGTGTCTCTGACAGATTGATGATGGAGGCAGTGGGGAGGCTGGGCAGAGACAGCATCAGACTCGGGACCAATAAAGCCCAAAGTAGGTCCAATCCTGGGGATGAGGCCAGACAGAGCTGCGATTTGAAGATGTGGCCTCTTGGCAGTGGGCTCCAGATCTTTTGGCAAGTAGTTGAGGAGGAGGGGAGGGAGGGGCAGGGACAAACAGGGCCTTGTGGTCTATAAGCCTCCAGACCTAAGGGCGCTGTGGGAAATCTTGCAGACTCGGTTTCTAACTGGCCTCCTCCCCTCCCGCAGCCACCATTTTCCCAAGGTGAGAGGCTGTATAGCGTCCTGGTTTGAATAGCTTCTCTGTCATTAATTGGTGGTGTGACCACAGGCAAGTTACTGACCCATTTTGTGCCTCAATTTCCTTATCCATAAAATAGAGACAGTCCTACTCTAATGGATGTTGGGAAGATTGAGTTAGTATGTGCCAAGCTCACTCTAGAGTTTAAAGTTCTGCCTCTGAGTTGTTCTGGTTACTAAGAAGGAGCGGGGAGTCTGCAGACCCAGCCTTACTCCATTCCTGAGCCACCCTTGCCCTTCCTTGCCATTGGTCTCAGAGCCCCCAAGGCCAGACTGGCTCCCGAATAGAATACTCTCCCCCAGAGCGTCAGTTGGTCCAGGCCTGAGGTCAAGGGCAGAGGCAGGTAGCAGGTAAGGCCGTAGCAGAGCGAGAGCCTGAGTGCAGCCCACTCTGCTTCCAGAGAAGCAAAAAGGAAGGGAAAAAAAGCCTTATCTTGAGCATTCTCTACATGCCGGGTACCGTGCTAGGCGTGAGGAAACCTAAGGCAACACAAGAGGAAAAAGTAAGTCTCTTACTTCATTGAACCCTCACAGGGAGTTGCCTGCTCGCTTTCTGCATCATTCCTATTTCATAGCGGAGAATACAGAAGCTGAGAGTGGTTAAACAACTTGCCCAAGGTCATGGAAGTCAGACATCCAGAGCCAAGATTAGAATCCAGATGAGATGAATCTGTCCCTAGGGTGGAGGTCCTCAGCTCAGCCCTCCCTCATCCTCTCCCCGCCTGTGCCCCCCTCACCCCCAGCAGAGGCCCTGGAAATCCTCCCCACGTTTTGTTGGTGAGTGACCCGGGCAGAACTAAAAGACCAGGGAGCCCAGGAGAGCACTGGGAACCACATGCTACCTCCTTCACCAACACTCTCCACATTGCATCCTCTAAAATGAAAGCAGCATGTTGTCAGACTCCTCCTGGCTAGAGCTCAGGTACATTATCAATAGATCTCTGCCTCTCAGTTTTCTCTTCTGTAAAATGGGCATGGGCATAACAATAGAAATTGTTTCGTGTGAACAGCTTGTTCGAGAAATAAAGCCCTTTAAAGTTTGCTTGGCATGTAGTTAGCATTCAGTTAATACACTTATCGTGGTTAATTTTCCTGTCTCTCCTGGCTGAGCAGGCAGGAGAAAGCCCGTTGGGCAAGAAGATCTGGCTTGGACACGCTCAAATGTGTGAACCCTGCACGTCAGTTTCCGGTCTGAGCCTCAGCTGCCGCTGCCACTTTTAAAATTTATGGGCAGGACTAGGGCTCCTCTTGGTGATTGCACAGGGCCGGTCTTGGGTGCCGGTGCGTGGGACTCAGCTGCTACAGAGCCTTTGGGTTGCCTGCGCTGGTGTTGACTGCTTCATGGGCGGTCTTGGCATCAAGTGCAGTGACGATGTTCTTAAAGCACTTCGGTTCCAGGAGCCAGGTGGGGGTGGGGGCCCAGGAGAGGAATGGCGCTTTCCACTCCGCCCTGAGAGCATCCTGGGAGACCCACAGAAGCAGACTCTGACTGCCTGCACAAGGGGACTCCCAACACCAGGAATCCATAGGAACCGGTGGGATGTTGGAGGCAGAGCGGCTGACCCAAGGGACTGGGGCCACTGGCTATGCCAAATAAGTGCAAGCTTAAGCTTTTGGACTTTTCTATAAAAACCTTAGTTTTCCCAGATGGGAAAGGGACCTCTGTATCTGCCTTCCTTAGCAGATTCTTGGAAGCCTGCAATCCGACATGCTCCTAGTTGGTCTTACCCAAGTCCTAACTACAAGTGTCTTCTTAATACATCATTGGTATTTATCATGGAGATTGAACCCAAATGAGCCGTTTGCATTGGAAACTTTAACACTTCGAAAACTGAGAAGTGGCAGACCTCACTTGTGGTTCCGGAGTCCCAGCAGTCTCTGTGGTGGGTGACCCTCCGGATTTCTGTCCTGGTCCTCTGCTTGCAGTTCAAACCTGAGCTCTCCCCAGCGCCGAGCTCCCCGCGAGGTTTCCAGGGCTAGACGACAGGAAGAGACGACTGGCTGCCTGGTGGGGAAGGGCAGAGGTCCGCATGCTCAGGGACTTGGCCTTAAAAGTGTCGAGCTGCCCTGCAGAGAGTCCTGCATTTCCCAACTGATGCTCCCGGGTCAGGATGCCAGAGCCGGGTCCCCGCCATGAGGAGCTCTCAGCGCGGCGGGTTCAAAAGCCTGGAACTAGAAGAGTGCCTCCTGGGGTGCCCCTACTTTCCCCAGGCCAGCGGATCCTGACCCACTGCAGCCTTGCAGGCCCAGAATGGGGACTGGACCACGAGAGCGTTCCTGGTACTCCTGAAGTGGAGCAGGGCCACGCCTGCTGGTTTATACCGGCTCCTAGACTCGCGGCCCCAGCGAAAATCAAGTAGGGCTTCCAGTCTCACAACTCTAGCGCTGAGCATTAGTGACCTTGTAGGGCCAGAGGAATTTTTTTTTTTTTTAGAGAAAAGAAAGGAAAATCAACGCTTGTTTCGGACCCGATGGTCATTCCTAGTCATTCCTAGTCTCACGGCCACTTTCGGTTCCGTCTCCCTGTATTTTTGAAGAAACAGAGCTAAAGAAGGTCACGGACGCACTCAATCCCACAAACCAGGGGATTGCAAGGCGAGTCCGCAGCCGCGTTTGCGGACGAAGCCAAGGGCTTGTTGGGGGCGGCCCTGGACCCACAGTCTCTGCGATTTTCCAAGCCGCCAGATGTAGTCAGTTGCGCGGCGAGGGTCAGAGAAGCCCGGGATTGGCCAGACTCGGTGAGGAGACAGGGACACGGCTTCGGCAGCCGCCCGGGCACCACTGGAAAGGGGCGCTGGGGCAGGCGGGGCCCCGCGGCGAACTGGGCGGGCAGAGCCCCCAACGTTTTTCCAGAGGTGGACGCGCCCACCTTGTGACCTGCGGGCCTGGTTATCTGGGGACAGGGACGAATGGCTAGAAAAGCTTCCCCGGGGATGCCCGGAAGCATTTTTTTCTGAAAAGTGCCGGCTCCCCAGATATTGTTCTGGGGAGAATGGGGCCTCACCGTTTCAAAGGGTGGGCACTCTGCGGGGCGGCAGGGCTTTTTATAATGTGCCTGCGGCGTTTGTGGGGGCCAAGTTTCTTCTTAGGGTGCCTGAACTTAGCATAGTCCCAAGGACCTCGGTTGTTGTAGTTGGGCAAATGCACCCACACGCCTTCCCGGCCACATGGCAAAGGGTCATTAGAAGTTGGGGACTCTGGCGACGCCCAGGTTTTCTGTCTAGCTGCTTTTCTAAAATTCATCCGAAAAGGAGGGTTTGGACTATCGCAGCTCAAGTCCCTGCAAAAGCGTCTGTCCCTGGGCCGCTTCCCCACCCCCTCCATCTTCTCTCAGCGATCTGCCCCGCCTTTAGTAGGTGCGTTGAGATCCTTGTACCGAGTCCCGGCCATCACTAAGGAGGGCTCTAGTGAAACAGCGTGGGCCTGAGACTGGCACCCCCGGCTTCCCCTTGGCCCAGTCTGAGTCCCCTTTCCACCTGCATTTACTTGCTGTGAGACCTTGGGCAAGTTATTTAACTTTCCCTAGCATCCTTCTCTGTAAGATGGGGTGGGGATGAGTGGTAGTCCACTTGCAAGAGGGCTCATAGGACTTCATGAATTATTTCTCTTCACACAGAAAGCAGTGCGCCTTATAGGAGGCCCGCCATATGTCATTTCCCTTTATGCATACATCAGGGCTGTCCCAAGATCCTCTCTCTCCTACACCAAGGCGCAGGCAGGATGAGACCCAGATGGTCAGGATCTGTGGATATAAAGTACTGTAGAGGAGTGGGTGGTCAAAGGTCCGCCATGGGGCTTAAAATATGCCAGGCAGGCTTTGGCCCAAACCATTTGAGAAAAATTCCTTTTCTCTTCCATAATCCAAGGTCCCACATCATTTGTGCCTTTCTGCTCCATGTTTGATGTGAAACCTCCTTCTTTCTCTCCCTCCCTCCCTCTCCCTCTCCCACCTTTTTTCTTTAAACATTAAGGTAACATTAGCTCCTTTTACCTTCCAGAAACCCAGTTCAAAGGGCAAAGAAAAGCAGTGAACAAATTTCTTTTCGCATATGACCCAGTGGAAATAATGCAGGCTTAGAAGTGATCTGAATTCTTTCTGGTCTCTACCACTCTATAAGGGCAAATTCATTAACTTCTCTAATTCTTAATGTCCTCATCTGTAAAATGGGGATGATGATAATAATGCCTCATTTAAAGGATCTTTGGGAAAGTTAAAAGAAATAATATATGTTGGAAGCACTTTGCAACCCAGGAGGGCAAAGCCAAGAATTCACAAAAACAGTAACACAAACAATAACCCTCAAACAAAACCTAAGCAAAGAAGAGAAACCCCAAAGGACAGATATTTTCAGTGTAGAATGATTAGGGCTTATTTTCATTCAAGTTGGAAGATTAACAGAGAAAATTGTTCAGTCCAGACCTGCAGACTTACATGAGTTTCAGGGAGGGGGTTTGGGACACTGAATTATGAAAAGGGACAACTGTACCCCATTTGCCCTTCAAAAACTCAAGACATGTCTCCATCAGGCTCAGGGATATTTTCCTGTAAATACATTTCAGTTTCTCCAGTATCAATGCAGGAAATTGTCATGTATTAGAGGACGACTGCCGATAAAACATGGTGAAAGCATGATAAACTGCGGAGTTATTCCAAATATGCTGAAGTGTGCTTTTAAAAAAGGGAGAAAACCCAAAACCATTTTTTTCTCATGCTATCAGCTATGGAAGTGAATATCTGGATAGCTTCTCATTTTATTTTATTTTATTTATTTATTTTTTAGAAAAGATTTTATTGATTTATTTGACAGAGAGAGAGGTCACAAGTAGGCAGAGAGGCAGGCAGAGAGAGAGGGGGAAGCAGGCTCTCTGAGCAGAGAGCCAGATGCGGGGCTCGATCCCAGGACCCTGAGATCATGACCTGAGCCGAAGGCAGAGGCTTTAACCCCCTGAGCCACCCAGGTGCCCCTAGCTTCTCATTTTAAAGTCTCTTTGCCCCATATATATGTGTATCTATTTTGCATATATAGGTGCAAATTTCAATTTTGTTTTCCATTTTGTGCAAGGAGGTTTTAACTTAATCAAACCCCTGATGTTTTTTTTTTTTATTCAGAGTTCCCATTCAAAATCAGGAATAACAAAATTTTTCTTTCTCTGTTCTTCACATAAAAAATCCCCAACCTATCCAACAAAATAGAACTTATCACTTCTGGTTAATTTTGTAAAATCCATCCCGTTATTCTTTGAGTTGTGCTTTTCATCTTCTTAAAAATATGAACCAATCAATTATATTAGCCATATGGCTTGAACATAAAAGCTAATTTCCATTTCATAATGTAATTGTTGTTTAAACACTGACAGTTTATTAGTCAAGGTGTTTAGGAAAGTTCTCTGTAGCTCTATCTCTTTTAAATGATGATTGAAATAACCATAAAATCTCCAAGTCATTAGACTATTAGTTTCATGGTTGTAGATTCTGTGGCTCCTCAGCATTAAATATCTCCAAGGAGAATGTTCCACTTGCCCTGTGGTCCTGGGATCACAGCATGGGTTATCCAGAGCAGCTTGTTTTCTTTGCCACCCAGAGGCTGGCAAAAGCAAGAGTTTGATGTGATGGCAGGGGCTTGCGGGGCTACCCAGTGATGTTGGACATAACTGAGCGCTGGCTGGAAAGGCTGCACAGTCACACATTACTGCAGACAAAACATGTCAGCCTTCAGCGATCTTAATGCTTTGTCCATTACATGTACTCCCTCATGGAAATGACAGTGAATTTAGCTGGTAAACAGATGTTACCCACTATCGTCTCAGAATTGGAAGGCTGTGGTTTATGCTTGGCTTTAAGCTCTGGGTTTCTTATTTCCTTAAGTATTTTCCAGAGTCATTTCTGGTTTCTATTCCCACCCATCTGAGTTTTGGTTCTGTTGTGGCCTTACTCTTGGTTTAGGGAGTGAATGCTCCTGACACTGTAATATACATCTTCTGGGGCTCTACAAAAACTCACATATAATACATAAAAAAAAAAAAAAGATGTAGAACAGGGGCATCTAGGTGACTCGGGTTATGATCTCAGGGTCGTGGGATCTAGCCCAGTACTGGGCTCCATTCTCAGCCTGGAGTCTGCTTGGGATTCTCTCTCTCTCTCAGTACCCCTCCTCCCCCCTGTGTGTGTGCACGCTTTCTCTCTCTCTCTCTCTCTCTCACTCTCAAAACAAATAAATAAATCTTTAAAAAATAGATATAAAACATAACACTAACACATGCTATATTTAAGGTAATTTGGCCTTCAGTCTGACTTTACTTTAGGGTATGGTTTTAATGAGCTGCTCTCTATATCTCTGTTTATTTTTATTTTTTTAAAAAGATTTTATTTATTTATTTGACAGAGAGAGAGCACAAGCAGGGGGAGCAGCAGGCAGAGGGAGAGGGAGAAGCAGTCTCCTTGCTGAGCAGGGAGCCCGATGTGGGGTTCAATCCCAGGACCCCAGGATCATGACCTCAGCTGAAGGCAGATGATTAACAGATTGAGCCACTCAGGTGCCCCTATATATCTCTGTTTAAAATACAAGAAACCCACCAGGTCAGCTTGTCTCCCAGAAGATGGGATTTAAATGCCAGATGGATAGTTGGCTGATTAAAGGGCAAAAAGTTTTGAGTCCATTGTAGAAATGTGAAATATTTTCTAAGGTAGCCTACTCTCGACAAGAATTTTAAGACATTTACATTACGGTTTTACATTTTGTTAGTCATTTATCATCTATTATTGATCATATTTTCTGATAAAGACATCCCATTCAGGTATGCTACCTTCAAAGTAAGTGTTAAGAGCTTGAGTAGGATTTGTAGATCCTAGCCTTTTTTTTTAAAGGATTTTATTTATTTATTTGACAGAGAGAGAGAGAGAGAGAGATCCCAAGTAGGCAGAGAGGCAGGCAGAGAGAGAGGGGGAAGCAGGCTCCCTGCTGAGCAGAGAGCCCGATGCGGGGCTCGATCCCAGGACCCTGAGATCATGACTTGAGCCGAAGGCAGAGGCTTTAACCCACTGAGCCACCCAGGCGCCCCTGTAGATCCTAGCCCTTAAGGAGAGATATTTATCTTGCATTTCTTACATCACTGTTGCTTGGTTGTTGGACTGCAGATGGGTGTATGGGCTTGCATTAGGCCTCTGCTCTCAGAACAGTGAACTTGCTCACACTTTATCAAAAGAACTAAGTACAAAAAAAAAAAAAGAACTAAGTACCTTCCCCAAAGGTCTACCATATGAAGTACAATGATAAGTAATCCAATAATTGAGAATGGTTATCTACCTTGTAACAGTGGGTGCTCAATAATGACTTGTGCATGGGTAGATGTCTTAGCTCTTTCATTTCTCCATATTATTATTTGTTTAATAAACATCATTAAAATATAACACCCTAAAGAAAATTTACTCATCTGGTCTTCTGTTTGACATTTGGGTCATATCCAGTTTGAGGCTATTTTTTTTTTAAAGATTTTTGTCTATTCACCTGACAGAGAGAGAGATCACAAGTAAGCAGAGAAGCAGGCAGAAGGAGGGAAACAGGCTCCCCGCTGAGCAGGGAGCCTGATGTGGGGCTCGATCCCAGGACCCCGAGACCATGACCCGAGCCGAAGGCAGACGCTTAAACATCTGAGCCACCTAGGGGCCCCCAGTTTGAGGCTATTTTGATTAATGTCAATGTGAATATCCTTGTGTATGTTTTTTGGTGCACATAGGTGTTCTTCCCTGGTGCTATAACACGTAGGATTGGAATTTCTGAGTGATCTTAAGATTATCATGCATTATTGATTTCATTTCCTGATAAAGATTATATAATAATCTTCCAGTGGCATCCTGCCTGACTCAGAATAAAAATTAATGGCTTTATAATTACTTATAAAGCCCTAAACAATTTGGTCCTAGTGCTACTTTCTTTCTTGCTATAGTTACCTCTGTGCTTTTTGTAGAACATACTAGGCCTGCCTCCTCTTTCTGGCCTTTGTCTTTGCCACTTCTTTCTGCCTGGTAGCTCTTCCATCAAATATTTGCAAGGTGCCTCCCTCACCTCCTTCCCTTGACTCAAATGTTATTTTCTCAGTAAGGCCTTCCCTGACCGATTAAAGCTGTAACCTTTCCTATGACCTTATAACGCTCCAGATTACCCTTGTGTTTCTTCATAGCACTGATCGGTGTCTGACATGCTATATGTTTTTGTTTGTTTGTTCGTTTTGGTCTCTTCCCGCTAGAATGCAGACCTCATGAAGGCAGGATTTCTTTTTATTTCTTTTTTTTTTCTCTGTGTGGTCTTTTCCATCCACAGCTGTATCTACTGTTAGAGGCACTTCCTAGTTCTAGAACAATGCCTGGAAAATAAGTAGATGGTCAACAAGTAGTTATTGGGGGCCACACCAGATGAAAAGAGGAGGCCACAATGACAAAGGCAGAAAGCTGAGGTAAGAGAGTCCGAAGACCTGGCTGTTGGTGTGTTGCGTCTCTAACTGACTCTGACCTTGGGCAAATCCTTGCCAGTTCCCTCGTTTGTCAAATGGGGGTAATAAACCCTGCCTTTGTCCAGGACTGTTAAGTGGATCAAGTGAGGGCACTCGGGTGAAAATGCCTTCCAAAATTTAAAGTCTTTATCAAAGTAGATATTCCCAATTGGTACTAAGAGGCCCCCAGGAAGAATGACTTAAGAATGATACAATAAGGAATGTGAGACAGTGAGAGCCACAGATCTTTACCCTCTTATGTCTCATGACAGTGTATATTGTGGTTCAACTGCCTCTTACTCATGCACCTAATTGATGCGTTACTCTTCTCAGTAGGGAGTAGAGATTGAAGACTCCTGCAGGCATCGGAGGGCATCCACTCGTGGGCAAGACGGGGCCTGCTAAAGGAAATCCAGGTTCAGCTTCAAAGATGAGAGCAGTAGTAAGTTTAGTGATAGAAATCAGAACAGTGGTTGTCTCTGGGAGGGATCTTTGACTGAGAAAGGCAGGAGAGACCCGTTTTGGTGTGGTGGTGATGCTGGTGTATAGCTTTGTCAAAATTCACCAGGTACCTGGGATCTGTGTATTTCACTGCTTGTACATTATACCTCTATTTTAAAATATCAAATAAAAATTAAGTCCCCGAGGGGTTCAGGCACCCCCTGCCTGGTGTGAGGCATAGAAGCAGAGCTGTTTAGTGTTCTAGCCCTTTTGTGTCCTAAGGGGGCGAGGAGCCCTTC